>JANIHY010000009.1:30731241-30765787 GCA_027479065.1 Erythroxylum brevipes
TATAATTCATTCTTTAATTAAAATATAGTAATTAAATAATTAATTAAAATATAATTAATTAAAATATAATTCATTCATTAAATAAAATATAGTAATTAATTAATAAATCAATTAAAATATAGTTATTCATTAACTAAAATATTGCAATTAATTATTTAATTAAAATATAATAAATTAAATTAATTAAACTAAATTCCACGTAATTATAAGCTATAAGATGAATTATGAAAAACAATATCTTAAAGGACCGAAATCCAAAATTATAGTAATTTTACCATTGTTCAATTTTAAAATCATACCGATCGATTTTTTCAAATTTGGTACCATAACTTATAATTTATATCAATTTAGGTAAATTTGATTTATATACTATAAATGACTAAAAATAAATCTTATATGTCTGTTATTATAAAGTAGATATTTTATTAAGTTATTTTAAGAAAAAATACCTTTGTAATGTGAATTATTATACTATATTCATTCCCATTCCTATTACCATTCCCATTTATAATCCAACTGCCCCCTTAGTTTTAAACAATCCAGCTCAAGTAATTTATAAATCCGGGCAAAAAAAAATTGGACTAAATTCCACATAATTATAAGGTATAAGATGAATTATGAAAAACTTTATCTAAAAGGACTGAAATCCAAAATTATGGTAATTTTACCATTGTTCAATTTTGAAATCATACTGATCGATTTTTTCAAATTTGGTACCATAACTTATAATTTATATCAATTTAGGTAAATTTGATTTATATACCATAAATGACTAACAACATATCTTATCTGTCTGTTATTATAAAGTAGATAATTTATTAAATTATTTTAAGAAAATATACCTTTGTAATGTGAATTATTATACTATATTCATTCTCATTCCTATTACCATTCTCCCTTACAATTCAACCGCCCCTTAATTTTAAACAGTCCAGCTCAAGTAATTTATAAATCTGGCCAAAAACAATTAGATTAAATTCTACATAATTATAAGGTATAAGATAAATTATGAAAAATAATATCTAACAGGATCGAAATCCAAAATTATAGTAATTTTATCATTGTGTAATTTTAAAATCATACTGATCGATTTTTTCAAATTTGGTACTATAACTTATAATTTATATTAATTTAGGTAAATTTGATTTATATACTATAAATAACTAACAACAGATGTTAATGTCTGTTTTTATAAAGTAGATATTTTATTAAATTATTTTAAAAAGATACCTTTATAATGTGAATTATTACACTGGTGAAACGACATGGCAGCCTGAACCTTAAGGCCGTGTCGTTTAGCCATATACAGAAGTGAGTTATAGCCTCCCCAATTTAAACACCAGCCTGAACCTCAAGGTCGTGTCGTTTAGCCATTTACAGAAGTGAGTTATAGCCTCCCCAATTATAAACACTAGCCTCATCTCTCTTCACCAATCCCCACCGCACGTCCATCATTATCCCCTCTACTCCTGCATTTTTCAGCCCCTGCAAACTCGCGTTCACAGCTTTCCTCCTATTCATAGTGTTCCCAGCCGTGACGCTGTCTAACGGCATCATTACGTATATCGGAACTCCCTTACCTTTCTCCACGGCTCTCTAATCGTCATCGAAGGTTCGGATTTAAAGCTTAAGATTTCCATTATTTCGCTTCTAATATGTTCTATCCTGGGCACTTCGTGGTCTTTGTAATAGGTCAGTTTGGATATATGTGTATATTCATGAATGGGTAATTTCTTGATTTCCAAGTGTTTGTTTCTTGGCCTACGAGAGCATAGAGGTTGAGCTTCAAGGACTAGGATAGATTTAATGATTGTGATTTTGCATTGTGTCTATGAGAGATTTCAAGTCTTAATGTGCTGGTTAAATGATGTTGGCAATGGATGAGTTTATAGGAGAGTTTCCCATCATAACAGACGATGAGAGTTTTGATCGTTAATGTTCTATAGGCATTTGATTGGGCTGTCCGTTTCGATTGGTGGTTTTACCGTAGGTGATCGAAATTGTGAAGCTTCAAGTGGTAGAAGTACGTCTGATATAACGAAAGGAACGATTTTCTAAGCCCCATGATTGAGTTCTGTACTTGGCTGCATGTGAGTGGGCTATTTTGTGAAATTAGGCGTGAGATGTCTGCCCAATTTCAACCTTTTCTTGTCTCGCGTTTCTGACCAATTTTGCATTTACTTTGTTTTGGTACACTTTAGGCTGGATGGTAAGAATGGTTCCTTAAACTCTTCTTGATGTTATACGTTAATGAATACCTGTTTGATTGTAGCAAATTTCATCACATGGATGCATATTTCTCTTCCTCTGTTGGGTGATATTTTGTGAGCGAGGATCCAAGGTTCTAACAGAAACCCATAACTTAAAACTCGTTGAGAACTGATGCATCTTTGATCTTTGGAAACTTGATGCCTTCATTTGGGATTGGAAGTGAATGTGTATTGCAATAACAGAGTTCAAAAGCACCAATGCGATCAATCGATACATATGCTGCACAGTGTAAAACCTGCCATAAATGGAGGGTGATAGCCACACAAGAAGAGTATGAAGACATCAGAAGTAAAATCCCAGATGACCCTTTTGTTTGTGACAGGAAACCAGGTGCTGCCTGTGATGATCCTGCTGACATTGAGTACGACGCCACTCGAACCTGGGTTATTGACCGGCCTGGCATCCCAAAGACACCGAAAGGTTTTAAGAGGAGCCTGGTACTCAGGCGAGATTTCTCCAAAATGGATGCCTACTACATTACTCCAACGGGAAAAAAATTGAGAACTCGAAATGAAATAGCAGCATTTTTGGAGGCCAACCCCAAATACAAAGATATTTCCCTCACTCACTTCAATTTCACTTCCCCAAAGGTGATGGAAGACACCATACCTGAAGATGCTGTGAAAAAGGTTTCTACTAGTGGGAATAGCAACAAAAGAGTTAAGGCATCAAAAGATTCAGCTGAAGATGCTGTGAAAAAGGTTTCTAGTAGTGGGAATAGCAACAAAAGAGTTAAGGCATCAAAAGATTCAGCTGAAGATGCTGTGAAAATGGTTTCTACTAGTGGGAATAGCAACAAAAGAGTTAAGGCATCAAAAGATTCAGCTTGAGTTAGTTTAATGGTAGTTAACTGCTTTGCATCCATTAGCCTTGCTTTTGTATTTTGTGTGTTTATCTAATGAGTACTTTCTATAGTTGGTCTATTTTCAAGGCTTTTGTTCATTCCGAATGATATTGTTATGGTGCTAACATCTTTTACAAGTAGGTTAAGCGTCATTTAAGTATCATGGTGCCCATGATATCGAACAGTATACATTAGTTTATTTCCTTCCCACTTTCACATAAGCATCAGTTGGATTGACTGGTAAAAGTTAGGGTTTCTTGAGACTGGTTGACATGAAATCTTACATGGAAGTGTAAGCTGCATTAACATAACCAAGCTGCATACAACTTTCCATTGAATGCAAACAGCGAGACTAAAGGATTAGGTCAGATAAGAAGGTGAATACCAGTTGGTCACAATTTGTAGATCAAGTACCAGTTGATTCCAATTTGCAAATCAATTTTAGTTTTCCATTCTCATCGCACATAATGATCAATTCAACCGAATTAAATGTAAAAGGACGACATCAAAATAAAAACTATAAAGAACCAAGCAGGTTTAACCTCTTCAAACTAAGAAATTATGATTTTATTTTCTTTTCAAATTTAAATTATTAGTTATTGAACCTATTTAATTTTTAAAATTGAAAAAAAATGAAAAGAAAGAATTTGAAAGACCTGGGGCTGGGTACTAAATTGAGCAAAGTTGCATTAGAACATTTCTTGCAAAAGGTTTACAGTATCTATTGTTTGCAAGGAACAAGAACTGTGTACATTGCCTCTCTTCATTTGATAGCTGTAAAGTGTAATAGAATGTAGAGATACATGGCTAAGGATGGTATATACATGAAGAAATGGAGTGTCCTCTATTTGAATCACCTTGATTCTCTAATATTTCTCCATTCCTAACCTATTGGCTACTGGTCAGCTTACTAAAATTGAGGCCTTATATAGGGCAGAAAATGAGAAGAATGAAATGCAAATCATGTATTCAGAAACAACTAGACATTGAAGTTAGCCAAAACCTCTGCGGTGACGACAAAATCGAGAGCTTCAGCGGGCTGGAGGGAGATAACTGTTGACATTCTATATCTTTAACCATAACATGGTATCAGTCAAATTCCAGGCCAGTTTTGCAGACTAGGGCAACATTTGTTTGAAGAAACTAGTCTGGTTTGGTGTACTCAAAAAGCATATGCGGTGAGCGGTAAATCTTTATGAGTGTCCAGTAAAGGACCTCTTCCACCCCCAATTCACCCTCCGCTCTTGCCGCGTATATATCCTCACAGATGGCTATCAATCTGCATTAGAAGTACATCTAGTGTCAATATAAACAGATGCAAATTTCATGTTTTAAGATAATCAGTCGAATATAAGAACACTGTCATGGAATTGCAGTTATTTTTCCCGTTTCATTTGCTAACCATGCATGCACAGATGGAGCACACCAACTGTGAAACCTTTATTTGATATCAATAGCTTCACAGGGAACTGTAGCTATTCAATGCAAACAACCAGCAAGATCTTTGCGTGCGTACATTCTTCCTAATACCCCCTCTCCATCCCATTTGTTTAAAGACAGTTGAATTTTTCTTTCTCATACAATTTGCTATTAGTAAACTTTGTTTTGAAAGCCAACAAATATGAACATAATCAAAACGAAACCATGTTACCTATCACAAGAAGGAAGATTCTCGAATGGAATTCTCATTCTTAAATCTGAGCACTGAAGTCTTATAAAACGGCCCACAGCAAGAACAAAGGTTATGTATAGGCCCCAGATGCTGAACTTGCTGATGGTGTCACCAAGGATACCCTCTGCAACAATATTGTAGTGTTAATGCCACACCAAAAACTACAAAAATAGTCATACCATAATGTTGAGATTCAGACAATGTCAAATAACTTTTTCAAACTTACGAGGGGGAGTTTCCTCAGATACGATGATGGCCATAGGTCCTCTGGAACCTCCACAACCACGTGCATCTGATGAATTTATGTCATAAAATGACCACCAGCTAAAATCAGCATGATTCATTATCAGGTCAGCACTAACAGCGTTTACCTGCAATCATTCATAATTGTTTGTATGAAGATCCACAGATATTTCCAGATTATTGGTCAAAAGCAGTATACCTATGGATTTACCAATCAAGCACTCGTAATAAAAATTCTATTGAATGGAGTTGCATTTAACAGCTGTGATGTCTTGCCACAAACAATTGGTGAAATATTATGCTAAGGTTACACGAGAGCAGAAGTTAATAGTTTCATCCCAAAAGAAGAATGAGGGAGGGTAAGGGCGTCTAGCAACAAAGGAAAGTAATTAGATGACATGCAGAATACCTCTTGTTCAAATGTTCTGACATCGCCAGAGCCAGTAACACGTAAGTATCTTGGATATAGGTTATATACCCTAAAGCTGCTTGTAGAGCCATTTAAAACTTTCTGCACATCTGAGTTTTTTGGACGATCTAGATGATCAATTGGTTTTTCATATTTCACCACTTCCTTTCCTTTTGGCCTGTCCCTGGTTAGTACCCACATAAAATAAATATCCATATCTCTGTCCCAGTCAAGGGACTGTATAAAATTTGTCTGAACCACGTCAGGTACAAGCCACAACATACTTGCATCTGCTTGGCAGCATATTAGCTGGATATCATTCTTATTATAGGCGTCCAGGTAACCATAAGGATCTAGATCAAAGTCCGAACTAATTTCATCCCACTGGAGCTTTTCACAAAGTGTGGTTTGATATAATGTTAACCTTCCACCCATTGTCTTGATATCAAGCTGAACGCTTGCATCTCTAATAGGATTGGCAACATTAGTTGGGTTACCACTGCTATAGATCTGGTAAGTAAGAAACAAGTAATGAATAAGTAATACACCCAATCCACATTCTTTCATTCTCCAGAACAACACAGAGGTAAATATACATGCATGCACCAAAACTGCAGTCCTCTACTTATACTTTTAAACAACAATAACAAGAAATTCATTAATAAAAACCTTTCTAGAAGCAGAGAAACAGAAGATATATTGATGAAAGCCCACAATGAACACTTTGCATGGACATAACACAGTATATGGTTTTTCTTTTTGCAGTTTCTTACCAGCATAGGAGCCCAAATAACACAGATTAATATGAAGAACAGACATATGCCATTGCAACACTTAGTCCATCTTGTTTGCTTCTCTCCTTGTCTATGCCATGCTCTATTCAGGACTGCGTCACATTTGACAAGATATAGACTTGCATTTATATCTTCCAGCTAAAAACAAGGCTACTTGTTAGTTCGAATAGTGAAATTCAGATAATATGATAAGAAACCCTACCAAGAAGAATGAACTCCAAACAGTGGAAGAAACTTTTTTGGATACATTGAAAAGCAACAATAGTTACAACGTCCCTTAACCCAAAACTTACCAGGATTTGACCTGATAATGGAAAGATATTAGTACCTCCTTACTACCAGGCCAAATCCATGGTGATTAAACAATGAGATAATTTGACAGCTAAATATCTAAGAAGAAACAATTAAAAAAGTTGTATAATACTTGAAAATGAAATGTGTAGTTAAAAGTCATCACATGGATGATAAAAAAAGTCATATGAACCCTTGTACAGAAATGTATAGCTGTTCACTAAGTCTGTTAGGTCAAGATGGTTTACGAAGAACCAAAAGCAAAATTAGAATCTGAAAATGACAAATAGAATGAAAACAGATACCAAGAAGTCATGCTTATAATGATTTGATGGTAGATATGATGGTGAGCTCACGAAATATTTCAAGGATTCTTAGCAGCGTACCTTCAGCCAGTCATACATGGTCAGAGAAGTGGTTGTACATGACCAGTCAAGTACACACCGCAATTCATAAAGGAACGGTAGAGCTCGATAAAGTCTATAACCCAAATAATTAATTCGTGAAACTTCACTAGTCAAAAACTGTCGATACAATGTGCTTTTATGAGGGATTCCATGGCGGATCTGTATGGCCTGCAGTGCTAAAGAAACTGCCTTTGCAAGATAGATAGCACGGAGTGCTAGCCCAGCAACATGTTCTTGCGAAGGTTCCAAGTTCCAAGCATACTCTGTAACTGAATATGTAAAAAGGATGAGGTTGAAAATGTAGAAGATAACTTTTCCAGTGGCGAATGAGCAGAGGTATATAACACGATCAAGAACGATCAAGAAAAAGATAATCTGCAGGAACAGTTAGAAGGTTTAAGCATGGATTAAAACAGTACAAACTACCAAGAAAACACATGTAGCTGGAGTAATTTCAAACTATTACTTCAAGCTCCACCATTTGGAGTTGCTAGGAATAGCTGTCTTAATTCTCTAATAAGCTGAGTCGATCAATAAGAATATGAATGAATTTTGCTTTTACGGAATTAAGATGAATGAAAAATGCACCTTCGCAAGCAAACATGACTTGAATTATTTGATCATGAAGTCGGAGAAAAGATTGTGGGGGAGTTTGCTAAGAGATGCAATTTAAAAACCTACACCAGTATCAAATTTATGCTCACTGACTAAATAGATGGTCTTAAAATCAAGAAGCTGGTATTTGATATTCAAACTTTGATTGACTAGTATCTCTGCTATATTTTGCAAATAATCTAGACAATGCACTTCATTTTTTCTACAAGCAGCTTGCACGATTGAATAAAAATGTTGCAATGATGTTAGAAGAACTTGGAATTGCACAGCTTTGAAAGAATCGAGTCATACCATCAAGATAAAAACAAACTCCTTTGGAAACTGATCCTCTAGCTGATAAACATCAAGAAATTCACTTTTATTCTTGATGACAGATTGGTAGAACATTGCAACCAAGAAGAATACACTTAAATCTGCACAAAATATGTAGGCATACAGATCAACTTCTCTTTTCCCTCCCCCAATCACAGAAAGAATAGGGTAAGGAAATTCAATTTCCTCGACAAATCCAGCACGTTGTGCTTCAAGAATCTCTCTTGCTACGTCAGCTGCAGGAGTGAGTGACTTGTACCATTCTGCAGAAGTACAGTTTATCAAAGGGGAGGCAAAGACAACCTCAAGTACAACCAGGGCTATGTTTGAGCTTTCTTGACTTTTTTCTATACTCTGGACAAGAACCTTACTTGCAAATGGGCAAAGATTTGGGTTTATATCCTTACATTTCTGTTCATGAACTAGTTTAAGCAATTGGTTGATTCCAGATTCAACCCTTTCTGGTTGAATTCCATCCTCTGGCCAAATGTTTACATCCATAGACAATTGGACAAAATATGGAGGAGACTCTGCCCCATGTGTCAATGATTTCCAGTAACGAAAGAAGCTTCTCACTATCAATCCCGCTGTATCTGTGATTCGTCGTAGAAGCTCTTGGGCCCTCTCACTCCAGCTATAACTTGCAATAACTTCCTTCCCATGCAGGCTACTTCGTTTCTGGAACTTAAAGCCTGTACAAGGCACCCATTCACCATCTTTGGCAGTTATAGAGCTCTGTAAGAGAGTAAATAAGTACACAAGAAACAGAGGAAGTGAAGTGATGACAAAGGACGACTTAATCTTCTGTGCAGGAAATCCTAACTCGCGAAGGAGGTGTGGATCAATACCCAATCCACAATGCTGGATAATGACTTGATAAAGATACTGAAGCAAAATATAAACTTCAGTATATATAAGCATAATAATCCAGAAGATATAATTAGGGCCGGTGTTAACACAGAGAGCATACAAGAAGAGGGCTGCAAGATATGCCATAGAAAGCAAACTGAAGTTCCACAAGAAGACAAGAACAAAGCAACAATAACAAACAACATCATTGTTTGACCGCATTTGAGACCATATATGACGGAAGATCCTTCCTATCTGCAGACTTGTAGCATCACTTGTATCGGATTGCAGAGAAGATGAACGGTGCAAGCTCACAAGCCTGGTTTTTTCATTTTCGATATCATCTACTCCAGTTTCAGTAGAGGAGTGCTCATTCATATCTGAATCTTCATGTGCTATGTTCAAAAAGCTCACTAGGTTATTAACTGCCTGGTTTCCAATAGACTGCACCTGCGAAACGCCATCACCAAATAACTGCACTGCAGATTTCAAGGGGTTTTCCTTTAAATGACCATTCTCTTTCCTGACAGACTTCAAAGGTAAGCCATCAGCTGATTCTTGTCTGATCTCAGTGATCTCACAAATAGGAGATTCGGAAAAATACCTTGGAGACATTAATGCTGTTGGACTTTCAGTATTCAAACTAGCAGGAAATTCATTTACTTCAAAAGGAACAAATAAATCCTCTCTACTGATCTGCTCATGCTCATGTTTCATGATGATTCCTTCACCTCTCTCAGGGCTTCCAGAATCCCTATTGAAGGTAACAGATGTACTTCTTCTCCTTCTTAAGCCTACACTACCAGGTGAAGAATTGCCACAATTTCCAGCTGGGTTTATGCTGTGAAGCTGAATCTGCAAATTAAGCATCTCAGATTTCATCTTCTCTACTTGTAAGTTACGCTGTCGTTTCTTTTCCTCAGATTCACGAATGTATTTTAAATGTGCAGTTTTCCAGGCAGCTTTTTTCTCTTGCTCACGCACAATGGCACCAATTTGCTCCGCTTCAAGGTATCGATAAACATAGTTGAACTCACTGGACGAAAACATGTATGATTGAAGTGACACCAGCATGAATATGATAATCTCCACTAGTGCAGATCTTGAAGTTATCTGAAACCCATAGTCATATTTGTAAAATCCAATCATCTCATATATATAACCTAGTTGTTTTGTATCTCCAGAAGAAAATACCCCAACAAAAGGAGACTGATAAGCAAGAGAAAGAATAATAACTGCAAAGTTGTATATGCGCAAGAATTTGAATATCTTGTTTTTCTTCTTCAGTATTACAAGTCTCATCCGAAAAAAGACCAAAGCAAATGCAAGATATCCAAGGTGCAGAATGTCGTATTCAAGGGTTCCAGTAATTAAAATCAAGCAAAGCACAAGATCCAACAGGTGGCAATAAACGTAGAGCCTCAGGTAGTCAAGAAAGGTCCACATGCTTTTCATTTCAAAAGAGAGATCTTTCCAAACAAAAATATTTTTCCGTTGAGACAACATCTGCCGATAAGTTGACGAGGCCGAGAAACCAGATAATTGATCAGCACGGAGCTTAAAACAGGCAAACATGAAGACCACAAAATAGCTAATAAGCATCCGTGGATCATCCACAACAAGTCCTGCACAAAGAGTGGCACATCTAGTTAGTCTATGCTCTGATTGTAAGGTAAAAGAGGATTATTATTTTTTCCCTATGAGGAAAAGGGAAAAAGTTGGAGGACAAAAGTGTTACTGAAACAAGAAGGTATAGAAAATATCAGAAGAAAACTCACTTTATTTCTCTGATTATATGTAATTTATACATGAGTATAATCTATTCTAATACTACTAAACTACTAGACTTTTCGTATATACTAACTTATCCTATATATAGTATATAGTATCTTATCTACTAGAAGATAAACTTATATCTACTAGAAGATAAACTTATCTCCTAGAAGATAATCTCCTAAGCTAACTAGACTTATCTACGATAATTATCCAACACTCCCTCTCAAGTTGAGGAATAGATATTTATCAATCCCAGCTTGCTTAGAATTGTCTCAAATCTAGGCGTAGGCATGATCTTTGTGAAGATATCGGCTTCCTGTGCTTTAGTAGGGACATAGCATAGATCAATGGCCCCTTCTTCTATTTCACATTTGATAAAGCTCCTGTCAATTCTAACATGATTTTTTTTTATCATGTTGAACTGAATTCTTTACCATACTGATGGTTGATTTACTACCACTGAAAACTTTGGTGGGAGAGAAAGCAGTGATCTAATCCTGCATCATCCTCTCTAACCAAATAACTTCACAAATTCCTTGTGCAATTGCCCTAAACTCTACTTCTACACTACTTCTTGCCACTACGGACTGTTTCTTACTTCTCCATGTGACAAGATTCCTTTATAGTTTAGTAAAATAATCAGATGTTGACCTACTGTCTTCAATACAACCAGCCCAATCTGCATTCGTGAACCCATCTATGCTTCTTTTCTCATTTTTCCGAAACATCCCCATAGTTTAGTACAATAACTAGATGTTAGCCTACTGTCTTCAATACAAGCAGCCCCATTTGCATCCGTGAACCCTTCTATGCTTCTTTTCTCATTTTTTTGAAACATTAATCCTCTACCTGGACTGCCTTTGAGATATCTCAAAATATGGTTGACTGCCTCTAAATGTCTTTGAGTTGGAGAGTGCATAAATTGGCTAACAATACTCACAGAATAAGCAATATCTGGTCTAGTTAGTGACAATAGATAAGTTTTCCTACTAACCTTTGGTATCTTCCTTTGTCAACAGGAGGATCTTCTTCATTTTTCTTGAATTTCCAATTTCTCTCCAGTGGAGTTCCCATAGGTTGCAACCCATCTTTCTTGTTTCCTCCAGTAAATCAAGAATGTATTTTCATTGAGATATGAAAATACCTTCCTTATTTCTAGCAATCTTCATTCCAAGAAAGTGTCTTAATGCTCTGAGGTCTTTTACCCTAAATTCTAGCCTCAATTTTTATTTAAGAACATTGATCTCACTAGTGTCATCGCCTGCGATTATAATATTGTCCACATACACGATCAAGATGGATTTCTTTCCATTTTTTCCACACTTCACAAATATTGTGGGATCAGCTTGTCCTTGTTTGTATCCAAACCTACAAAGAGTGTCACTAAACCTCTTAAACCATGCTCGTGGAGACTGTTTGAGGCCGTATAAGGATTTTTTTAGTTTGCAAATTCTTCCACTTCCTTCGTCGGTTTCAAAACCTGGTGGTATCCTCATATATAATTCCTCATCTACTGTACCATTTAAGAAGGCATTTTTAATATTGAGTTGATAGAGTTCCCAATCTAAATTTGCAGCCAATGATAGGACTTTAATTGTGTTCAACTTCACAATTGGAGCAAATGTCTCCTCATAATCTATTCCATAGGTTTGTGTAAAGCCTTGAGCCACTAATCTAGCCTTATACCTTTCAATCTCTCCATCTGCCCTATAGTTCATGGTGAACACCCACTTGCTACCAATCACCTTTTTCCCTTCGGGTAGATCCACAATCTCCCACGTTTTATTATCAAGTAAAGCTTTCATTTCTTCAAGTACAACTTCCTTCCACTTAGGTTCTTGGAATGCATCATGTACATTTCTTGGAATTCTTACACTGTCAAGCTTAGTAGTGAAAGCTTTGAACTTTGAAGATAACTTTGAGTAAGTCAAATAATCTGAAATAGGATATTTAGTACATGATCTTACCCCATTTCGTAGTGCAATTGGCACATCTAAGTCACTTACCATAGTCTCTCTAAGAGTCGGTTCCTAGTCCAATGATTGGCCTTGTTGAGGAGCTTTAGGCCTTCAAGAATACACTAAGGTTGGTTTTTTGGGAATTGGTTCTCCCACTAAATTGGACTAGACAGTTTCAGGTTCAATGGTAGGTGTTTTCCGATGTTTGCGGGTTTTGCAGGAAGGTTTGTGAGGCAGGAAGTGATATGCTTGAGTCCCAATAAATCTCTTCATTGGATGTCTCCCTATTGATGAAGTATGGTTGTTTTTCGAAAAAAAAAATGACATCATATGAAACAAAGAATTTGTTTGTAGAAGGTGAGAAACAATTATAACCCTTTTGAGTGGGACAGTACAAAACAAACACACATTTAATAGCTCGTGGGTCAAGTTTGCTTCTATTGGGTTGATTGCTGTGTACGAAAATAGTACACCCAAAGACTTTAGGAGGAAGAGAATTAAGGAGCTTAATATAAGGAAATTATTCTAGAAAAACACCTAATGGGGTTCAGAATTTAAGAGCTTTTGAAGGAAGGCGATTTATCAAGTATGAGGCAGTTAGAATGGCTTCTCCCCAATAGGAATCTGGAACAAAGTCGGTAAGCATCATAGATTGGGCTACCTCTAAAAGATGACAATTCTTTCTCTCCGCTATCCCATTTTGTTGTGGGGTATAAGCACAAAAGATCTGGTGAATGATCCCATTCCCATTGAGATATTGAATAAAATCAATTGAAAATTATTCTCTCCCATTGTCTGTACGCACTAATTGAATAGAGGTCTGGAATACATTTTGGATGAGTTTGTGGAATTGTTTAAAGATATGATAGGCTTCAGATTTGTCTTTCATTAGATATACCCAACATACCCTTGTATGATCATCAATGAAACTGATAAACCAACAAGTACCGGTTAGACTTGTAACTCTAGCGGGACCCCAAATATCACAATGAATTAATTGGAAAGGTTTTGGGGGTATGTATGAGTGTATGGGATAAGTATTTTTGGTTTGTTTTGCAAGGACACATTGCTCACAATATAAAGAAATTTGATTTTTATTGATGAAAAGGTTTGGATATAAGATTTTCAAATATGGGAAATTGGGATGACCAAGGCATTGATGTCATAAAATAACATCAGAATTTGACATAACTGAAAAGGAAATCCTATGTGGTGATTTAGATTCAGTAGGAGTACTCTTTCCTGAGAAGTAGTAAAGCCCATCTTTCTCCTCAAAACTGCCTTTCCCCGAACACCAGTCCTAAAATGCACAATGAGATGGAAAGAACGTCACAATACAATCCATGTCCTTGGTTAATTGACTGATAGATAGTTTCCCATGTAATTTTCAGCAGGTCTCACGCGTGTGTTAGGGCTTATCACAATGGTCACATCACTGCTTGTTCTTGGTTTCTTGCTCTCGGGTTTGGTAAGTAGACTCCTTTCAAGAGTTTGCCACTAAAGCTGAGTCTTGAGAGGTTTGTTCAAAAGTGTGTGAGGTAAGCATGACCTTTTTCCTACTCTCTTCTCTATGAACCTCAGTAAACGTTTCTTGGATTGATGGCAATGGTTTTAAACCAAGTAACCTTCCTCGTACTTCATCAAGTCCAACATTAAGTCCTTGCAAGAAATCAAAAACTCTCTCCTCTCCAATAATTTTTCATACTTCTCAGCATCAATACAACACTTCCAATGTACTGCATAAGATAGATCCATCTCCTGCCATAATTCAATGAGTAAGTTAAAATACTTGGTAACCGACATATAACCTTGTTGAGTATTTCTGATTTTTGATATGATTTCAATGCACTGAGTAGTGTTTTCCAATCAGAATATATTTCTTGCACAACCTCCCAGATTTCTCTTGTAGTTTTGCAAAATAAGTAGGTTCTTCCTATTTTTGGCTCCATTGAATTTATAAGCCAAGCCATGACAATAGAATTCTCAGCTTCCCAAGCATCGTAAGTGACTGTTGTTTCGTGTGGTTGAGGAATTGCTCCTGTTAGATATCCAACCTTGCCTCTTCCTTTGATTACAAGCATGATTGACTAGGACCATTCTTAGAAATTCGTTTCATTTAATCAATGTTGCGTGATTTGCAACGAAAGATTATCAATAGAAGGAGATAGAGTTTGGATCGAAGGTATTACGTAACTAGGTGTTTGGGATGAGGTTTGGGACTCATCAAAGGAACCAAAGGTTGGTTGAACTCTAGCCATGATATGACTAGAAAAATTAGGCTACCAGAATCGGTAGCTCTAATACCATGAAACAAGAGGGTATGGAAAATATCAGAAGAAAACCCACTTTATTTCTCTGATTTTATGTAATTTATACATGAGTATAATCTATTCTAATACTACTAAACTACTGGATTTTTCGTATATACTAACTTATCCTATCTATATTACATCTTATCTACTAAAAGACAAACTTATCTCCTACAAGATAATCACCTAAGCTAACTAAACTTATCTAAGATAATTATCCAACAGTTAATATAAAATTAATCATGATCGTGAATTAGGAACATCTTTATTCTAACTTTGATAAAAGATACATCAAATGAACTTTGAAATTTCATGTAACGATGAAGAGCATTCTTCCCCATGAAGGTTGAAATCCAGCTAATTGACTTAACAATTGCAGTATCCTATTCCGATTTAAGAACTGCATGATTTTCATGCTATGTTGTGGATCTTAGAATATGAGGAAATAAGAAATATATTATTTGCATGGAAACAAATATAAATATTAGTGAGAGTAATACCCAACCAACAGTTCTTGCAATACTGGAAATTCAAAGCTGCAGTTCTCCAGCAGTCATGACAATTTACGCTAGTCCCACTTGGGATTTGTTGATTTGCCGCAAACATACTATTCCAAATAGAGAAGTACTCCAATATGAGAATTGAAGCAAACAAGAAGACAAACAATGGCCAAAATTTTCGTATTATGTGCCGACTTAAAAGAACACAAGCAGCCAGCAAGGCAATATATAGCATAGAGACGGCATTCAACAAAGCAAAACTGGCAAGGAGCAAAGCAACCATGTTAATCTCAAGCCCATAGCGATTGAACATATTCTCAATCCAGAACTTCAGATAAATAATGAAGAGAGTCTTTTGCATCTCAAATCTTTCCTGTCTCAATGCAAGAATTCTTCTTTTGTTCCATTTGTGATTCTCTTTGGTGCTTCCCCAGAAATTTCCAAATAAAAATTTTCTAGTGCTACCACCTTCTGAGCTTACGGCTTTATTGGAATTGTGATTTTGTGCTTGAGTGGGGCTGGCAGTGAAAGATAACCCTGAGGTGCTTGTCACTTCCTCTCTTTTATCAGATTGACTACTACAATCTGATGGTGGCCTATTTTCATTGTTTGTTGTGGAGCCATTTATGCAAATATCTTCCTCCGAGACAAACAAAGGACAAGGTTCTTCCCATTTACCTTTTTCTACAGCAATATTTGGCATCTTCTCTAACCAGTGGAAAACATTATACTGAAGGGTGCAAGCAGCAATTACAAGTACCTTTCCCCTCAATCCTGACTCCAGGCCCCAAAAACCTGGATCATATGCATGTAATCCCAAGAAAAGAGACAAATCATAGTGCTGTTGTCCAGGAAACATGCCAGTCTGTTTACCCCACATCTGAAAAAGATACTCAGCTGTCACTAAGAATCCCGTGTACAACAGAAAGGACTTTGATGGTACCCGAGAAGCTTTGGGAAAAGTTGAACAAATGACAAGACCAAGTAGATAGACAAAACCAAAAGCGCTAATGGGAGATAAAGAAGCATAGAATAGTGCAATAAATAAGATCTTCTGGCTATGCCAGATCAGGAATCGTCTTACAAATCCAAATACTCCTGAATCCAATGGGTCAGGGTCTTTTGATCTGCTGTACTTGCTTTGTCTCCTCTCATAACTATAAAGTTGCATCACTACCAAGATTGCCAGAGATTCCCATACATTTCCAAACAATAAAGCCTTCGAGTCATAGCCAACATAAAATTTTAAGTCTATAAATCTGGAAAGCCATGTCTCAAAGCTTGGGAAACTGCTCAAACTATAGAGGAAGACAAACACCACAATTGCATATGCCTTTAAAGGAAACCATAAGCGCCTTTTAGTTCTCTCCACTAGTTGTCTTCCAATAATCCAAACAAGGAGAAGAAATATGTATCCAAATGATATGTAATTAGGTGTCACCAAGTACACTGTGACAAGAATAGTGAGGAATGCAATGTAAGTTCCACAAGAGCGATAGATGGATAAAAACTTCTGCCCGATTGCACCAAGGAATGATGCTATCCTACTCTCTGCAAAGACAAAAGTCAAAAAATGTGGTCAATGACTGGCATCCAGTGCAGATTGAATATTAGGAAGAGAACTTATCATAAAGTTATACATAAATCTGATGTATTGATAAATACAAAGAAGTGTGATGACATGACATCTCAAGTTAAAATCTTGGGTAGATCCATTATTGTAGAAAACAAGAGATAGATCCCAAATGCATAATTGTACAAGAACAAGCTACCTTTGGCCTTTTTCTACCAGATTTAGCTTCTTATCTTTGGGGGAGGGTGGTTGGTAGAGTGGAGGGTTATGGTGAAAGGCTAGCTGTTTCCAGAGAAGTTCATTGTTCTATTTAACGGTTGGTCGAAAAAGTAAAACCGTATGAACCAATTCCAATATCTAAACATGGTAACCAATTGCCAAGTCACGTAGAACATCTGGAGTTATTCATGAAGTCATACCATAAGAAGGATTATCAAGGTCATTTCTTGCCGATGTGGAGGCATATACTGACAAGAGGACTGATTTATTCAGACCAGCTTTCAAGATGCCAAATCCAACAGGAGGGCTAGGTGTGTGCTGCACAATTGCGGAGAATGAAAATAAGAGCTCAAATCCATGGTTATGAATGGCGCAAAAACAAGCAAGCAGAGCTATTTCCAAAAAATCCCAGGAACTATCTTGCTTCAGAAGACCTGCAACAGTTCACACGATATGGTTTAGTTACATTCTTGGGTTTATAGCATAAAAAAGAATATATCATAACCTCAAAACCAATTAAAAAGTTCATACTGAGAAGTCAAACAATTGAACACCAACACCTACCTAACTGCAGCAAAACTTCCATCCTGAAAGAACCATTTTCCTCAAACACATTGGAGATGAAGTCAATCTCAAGTATGTACAAAAGTGCAAAGTGAACTTCACACAGAAGAATCAGGAATTGCCGTATCTTTCTGCTGATACTGTGGCTCAATAGATACATCAAGAAAAAAATCACTGGAGCACAGGCCAAAGTACACAATTGATTAGAAAACTGGAATTATCTCATGCTTCCCTAATTGATAACAGGCATCACTAGTGATGACTACCACGTATTATGCAAATTAGTGAGTTTGAGTGAATTGCATGGAACATACGATATACAGCATGAATGAGACCAGGTTTCATGGCGATGAGGAATATCAATGTCAACACTATAGCTCGAGAGCATTTCCGCAATCCCCACGCAATTGTTGCAACTATCAATACCTTGGTATCTTCCTCCACGGAAACTACAGAAACAAAGAGCAATTAAATAGATGAAGGGTAGCATTCATCTCTCAGTCTGCAGATTACATATCCCTCATTACTGCTCGAATATACAGTCAGAAGGACGAAAAATATGCTGAAAAAATCATGATGACCCACAACAAAAAAAGCCACAGGTTAGTGTTTGAATCAATTAGTTCATTACCTTCTGTAATAGAATTGTTCAAAGACTGATCTCCCTCGTTAGACAAGTAAAGAAGAACAGAGTTATTGACAAGATTACCCAAGGCAACCAATATGCCAAGACAAAATTGTGCAAGTAGAAATAATCCAGGAGTGGGATAATGCCAAAATCCAATCATATCCCATATTTTCATATCCTGCATGCACAGCCAAGGTTATTGAACTTTGAGATCCATGTTTTTATCAAAAATTGGAGGGTAAAGTTGAAAGTGCGAATACCTTGCCTATTTTCCAATTCAAGAATGGAAAAGCTACATTGAAGATATACGTGCTAACAGCCCAAAAGAGAATGAAGATGAGAAGCAGTCCATTCAACCGATGTAAACGGAAAACAGAAGGGAAGGCATAGACAATGTAGCCAACATATGCGAGTAATCCAAATGCACATATACTGGCAAAGTGAAAGCTCCAGTAGGACAGAGCAAAAAGGGAAACCTGTCAAATCCAGCACTGAAAGTCAAAAATCAAATTATGTGTTCACGTAGAAATTGGTACTAAACTCATTGCTTTTGTATCTTGCATTTAGTCATTGAAAAGTGGAGGCCCAAACAATGACAGTCAATTAAGCATTTGTTGATACGTTATGCAGTATTTGCCTCATTCAAGAAGATTTTGCTTTAAGATTACCAACTCAAATCTCAATCAGTACATACCAACCAGAAAAGGAAACAGAAGTTGACAATGTAATTGATTTTTGATTTACGGATATGATACTACAAGATAATGCTCAAGTAATTGTCCAAATGGTCTCAGACAATCACTGCTCAAGTGCCTTTAATGTTAAACAAACAATTGTACCTCTTAAAATAATTAGATTGGATATCAGCTACAAAAAGATTGATAATTTGTTAAAGCAAAACCATTTTAGTCCAAGTCAGTAACATATCAGTACAGCTCATGCCATTTATTAGGAATTTACCCTGTATCCCCCAAAGCAACAGATCACAGATGCCAAGAAACCAGTCTAATCCAGAGAGCAGATAACAGTATCTGGATATTGAATATATACCGGGAAACCATACGTGAAAAAGTTAATGCTGAAGGTCCGAAAAACTGCTCCCCTCAACAAGACATTCGTATGCCTCACTCCAGATCTGCATTTTAAAGCAGGCTCGTTAACCTTGCAAGCAACATGCAAATTAAAGTTTTCATCTAGGCAGATATTTCGTGATCTATACTCTGACTGGATTCAAAATTGCAAGGCAATAGAAATAGTGTTTCCACCAACCACATTCAAACCATATGCACAAGAAAAATGCATGGAAAAGGTTACTGATGTAATAAAAAAGTGTAAGTTTGAAACCTTGCTGCAACTTTCATTAGTATAGGTTTTCCAAACACTTATAAGTCAACTATTAATCACAATATTATAAGAACAACCAAATGAGAAAGTACCCCAAAATTAAGACAGTAATAGACTACCATAAAAACAACAACAACAACAACCCAACAAGAATCCCGCTAAGACACGAGATCTTGGGAGGACATAACAGCAACAAACTGGAAGGCAATAATCAAGCAGTGTTGTCATCTTTTGGTGATGATATTGCCATAATAATAACATAAAAGAATTGAAAAAGAAAAGTGGGAACAGGATGACAAGATGTCAGGGAGTATTAGCCAAGCTTTACCTCAGTTGACGAATGAAAAATGAATGCCTCAAGGGTAAAAGTTGCTCTGTCAAAGTATTTTCTCTTATAGACATAATGAAGTCCATTTCCTCCAAGTCACGGTTAATAAAAGATAGCTGAATCAAGAGGTACAAGGTTAGATAGGATGCAATGTAAACGGCCCAGGAAAAAAGCAATAAAATGAGGAGGACATGACAATAGAATGGATGATAGTAATGTTTTACATCAACAATTGAATTACTTAATCAAGACATGATAAGTTGAAGGATGCATCGTTGATTGATAGACAACAATTTGGTCACCCCAACTTACATCAATTCAAAGATATTGAACAATCATTCACATTCCTAGCAACTAGGAAGTAACAAAGCCAAAATTTCCATATCTCATTAAAAAAAAAGAAATAATCAGAGGGAACCTCATCAATTATATGAAAGCTCTTATTTCATGTGGCACCTATACATCTTTAGAAGAGCACAAGCCACTTTCTGGGCTCATGCTAGTTGAAAATCTCCTTCACTTAGAAGTGCAGAAGAACAGAAGACATATACTACCAATCGTTGCCATAACCTTTCTGCAAACCTACCACTGTTAAGATTGAACTTGAAACTTCCATGGTAGAGTAGCCTAAACAAGCATTTCTCACAGAGGAAGCCAATCTAATTCTCCATTATCATGCATAGAACAATTGTGAAACTGAACTCCTACCCAAATAATCATAATCTCTGTGCTTCCAATGAACTAATTGCCTCTATGAGCTGCTTTTTTTTTTCATTCAAGAACTCAAATTGGTCATTTATACCTCCACACTTGCTACTTATGATACTGATTACATTTTTCTTCCAGTTAAATCACAATCATGTCTCAAAATCAAAAGCCTCCCTGATCCAAACATATAATCATTTACCATGCGAACGATTACTAGTAGAAGCAACTTACTTTAATTGAATTCTATAAGCATCATATTTAATTTGGAAGACATCAGTGCTAGACCATTGTTGCACCGATTTTGACTTTAGGAGAGAATATCTCAACAAATTAAACATAAACAGATTTTTAATTACATGAATAATACATACCATGATATAGAAAAGTACAAGAAAAAGACTAGAACAAATGTTGGGCCATTCTGATTTTGTACATATTTTGAACAGACCAATAAAATCTGCCACCCAGTTAATTATGCTGGGAAACTCCACAGGAAGCTGATAGACATAAAGTAGTATGATGTTTAGGCTAGCATACAGCTGAAGGGGCCTCCACCACCTACAAGATCATAAAGAAAAAAAATATAACCATTAGAAAACTATAATAGCAAGTATTTGAAATATAGATCACCTGTACTTCTTTCTAATATATTAAAGTAACTACTGATTTATCTTTAGCCACTAAGAGATCACCTGAAAAGGCCTAGAAAATTGCTGGTCAGAGACCAGTCCACAAGACCAACACAGCTGCAAATGAAAAAAGGTAGAGATAGCCAAGATGGATGGCTAATACCCACACCTAGTTGAATGGCCGGTAACAGCAAACAGGAAGTAACACTGAGATGAGAACCTTACAAGTAGAGAAAAGAGAAAAACCTCAGTCAATACCTATGTACTGTCCAGTATTCTTGTCAATAAACTCCAATTCAGACAATAAAAAGGGGAGTTCAGAAACTTGCATGATCAGAAGCAAATCAAAAAATGAAATAACTTTGAAACCAAGGTTCATTTATGAATTTAACCAAAAAAAAGATGCCATAAAGTTTACTGAAGAACACCATAAAACATATATTCGTATTGGAATTTTTATCTATTACATGTCCACAAAGATGGACACCCAAAATTGAATAAACAGAAAGCAAGGGAGATTAACAAGATAATAAGATGAAGCTTCAGCAGACTCTGTACAAACCTAAACGTTCAAGCACAACTAGAATGTGACCACATCCAGAGTTTTCCCACGTAATGATACCAAATCTGCTGCCATATATATCAACCAAACCAACAACCAATGCTAATAGTTGGGTAAGCAAGAAATAAATTACTGAGGGTGACTTCCAAGAGTGGACGCTGCAGAATTGCACCAAGAAATTGTCAATTTATGCAGATTGATTGTGAAGTGGAAAAATAGGATAAAACTGAAAATTAAATATTACATCATAAAACCAACTAACTGTGCCCATCCTGCATTTGCTCCACTCCAATTGTTTCCTTGGATTGCCCAAATAACAAGATATAACACTTGGAAAAGAATCACACAAAGTGAAAATAAAATCACAGGCCAAAGAATGAGATATCGCCTTCGGAATCGGAATCCTGTTCAAAAACAATGGTGTATTAGCGTAATTTTGCAAAAACTGTGAACGAAAAAGTTAGCTGAATAAAAAGAAGCATAGGTGTGGGAATAAAATTTTCCACATTTTGCATTGTCCTCCCCTTCTTGTTGCAGAAAATACATTTTCAAGAGCAATAAAAACATAAATTTTCTTGAGCTGAATGTCAGCAGAATAGATATAGTCATGAAACTACAAGAGTAGCTTACCTATGTCTGGAGCAGTATATTGAATGAGAAGGAAAGCTATTAAATCAACCAAGGAGATCAAACTCCAATTAATCAAAGCAGCTGCAGGAAAGAAGGAAATAATCAAAATCAATTACTAATTCAGCAATTATTCTAAATTCTACTTTTGATTGGTTTCAAACACATTCATCTATTCAACTAAATTCATTGATATCGTCGATTCCAGAACACATCAACCATGTTCTGTCCCAAATAAAACTTCATCTACCATGAACTTGACTGTAGTATGAACAAGTAAGAAAGCTTACGCGAGCCAAGAAAGATGATAAACAAGAAAAATCTTCACAAGATTAGGAAAAGACTAAAAAAAAAAGAAAAGAAGCAAAATTTTATACCAAATTCAGAGCATCAAGACCAGAGCATCAAATTAAATCTAATAAAGTTAAAAAGACGACGTATTTCAAAAATTTTCAATAGTTAATACGCCAAAGCAACAAACTTCAAACTCAGAAGTCCAATAGCTAAACTAGAAGCTTTGCAATAATCAACTGCCCTTCCAATGGCGAAAAAAGTAAGCGGGTACCTGTCAAGAGCAGCAGTGGCAGCACAAATCCAAGAAGGAAGTTAGCCATTAGATTAACTCCCACACGCTAACAGAAGAATCGACTCGGTCTCATTACTTTCTATAGAAAACTCTCCTCCCCACCAATCCTGGCAATGGGTTTCCTATGAGAATCGAAAGAAACCCATTTCCCGGAAAATAAATAATCTCAGGAGGAAGATAACTACGTAACACACCCAACTATACCGGTGTTTCAGTCCGTTTCTTGTTTCTGTAAACAACCTAAGGATCTTTAATTACCCGTATACGTCGAACCAAATTTATCCACTAATGGCTTGAGATAATTTTTAACTACTTGACTTGCAAGTTGAGAATTTTCATTAATTAATGATCTTATTGTTCATATTCTTACGAACTCCCTTCTAATTTTAGGCATTTAAACTAAATCTATATATGTACATGTATTCTTAGACTTAGGACTACGCTGTCGTTTCAATGTCGAAGCTTGCTTAGACTCAAACGGCGTCGTTGAGTAGCGTAGGTACCTTATCTCCTTTGAGTTGTCCAAATTTTCTTTTCGTATCTCTTTCGGACAACATGAGTTCCCTGGTTTCGCTCTCGTCTGCTGGTCTCTGCAAATCCCAGCTATTGAAGTTCCAACTAGCCGCATCAACCGTGAAAACTTGTCCCTGGTATCGGAGCAAGGGCTTGAATTTGAGACTACGTGCCAGTACAAATGAAATGGATACACAGACAGTGGAAGAATCTAAAGAAAAGCTCAAACTAGAAGAAGAACCGACCGAAACGAGCAACATCAGTTCCAATCCTTCAGCTTCTCCCAAACTTGAAAAGGACCTCAAAAAGGTTCCTTTTTTTATGTCTTTATTGATTGCCATCAACACTTTATATGATCTCATAAATGCGCACTTCAAATTGCAGCTGGGTTTTAGTTTGCATGTTTTTTTCTTGCATTTTCAAGACGGAATTTTTCTGGAAAGGTTTAGTTTCTTATAGGGTTTGTTCGAGCTTGTGGAAGAAACATGAATGTTAAACTGATGTCCAAGACAGTGTAGTGGTCATGGTTGTCAAAAGCTGCACAAATTTTGTGACTGATCTTTTTAAAAATCTTGGTTTGTGGTTGATTATATTGTTTTTATTTTCTTGAAAAAAAAGGTTGTTCAAAAGACAGCGGCGACCTTCGCACCAAGGGCTTCTACGGCTACAAAAAATCCTGCGGTACCTGGAACTGTCTTGTACACTGTTTTTGAGATTCAAGGATATGTGTCAATGTTGTTAGGTGGAGCGCTTTCATACAATCTCATTTTCCCATCAAGTGAACCAGACATATGGAGATTGATGGGAATGTGGTCTATTTGGATGTTCAGTAAGTCACGTTTCCCCTCCTCATCACCTTTAGATTACACTTCAAAAGGTCTGGATTGTGTGGGAGATTGATAGACATTCGCATAGCGATAGTGTGATCAGATCTATGTTTATACTATTTTCAGCAATTCCTTCCCTGCGTGCCCGTGATTGCTCCAAGAACGAGAAAGAAGCTCTTAACTACTTATTTTTGCTGATCCCGTTACTCAATGTGATAATACCCTTCTTCATAAAGTCCTTCTCAGTTGTGTGGTCTGCTGATACAGTAGCCTTCTTTGGAATGTATGCGTGGAAGGTATGCCTCATTGCTCCAAAAACATTTCTGTCGAATCTTTTGATGTTTATTTTGGTATTTGCATTGTGACGTCTACTTCTACAGCTGGGTTGGCCACAGAGATCTGAATAAGAACTGAAAAGCTTGTGCCTTTTCCTTGATTAAACAAAGAGGATCAGTGTCAAAGTTTTTCTCCAACACTCGTTGACCATGTTTTCAGCTCATAAGCGACAATTTCTTGAAGCTCAGCTGCAACACCTTACCTGTGGAAGGACCACCTTTGATGGTTAACAAGTAGCAACGGCGACCTCTTCTTGGTTTACCGTGATATCTGTTCGCCCTAAAATTTGATTTGCAAGGAAAGATACATGTATAGAATGTGAAGAAATATCAAGAAGACTGACAATTTGGTGAACAAACACAAATGTTAACAGATAAATCCACCATGTGAACATACCATAACTAGTTCGCTTTCGCTGTGGAGGAATCTTTGTACACCGACGGCTT
This sequence comes from Erythroxylum brevipes, assembly GCA_027479065.1. Lineage (NCBI taxonomy): Eukaryota > Viridiplantae > Streptophyta > Magnoliopsida > Malpighiales > Erythroxylaceae > Erythroxylum > Erythroxylum brevipes. Next base: position 30,756,382 of record JANIHY010000009.1, read on the forward strand.
ACATCTCTTACTTTCTGTTGACTTCTATTCCTCTTTTGTTTTAGATTCTTTACTTAGAGAGAACATAGCAGATTCTTTACTTAGAGAGAACATAACACACTGACACAGCGAGGATCTGATGTTGTCCTTATAGCAGAAGTCAACATAACATGGTTTTTAAACCAATTTATTTTAGGATAAAGTTTTCACTTTGCTGCATCAATGTTTCTGATCACTGAACGCAGGTTAAGATCACGCAATTTTTCCACAAACTAATCATCTCAAGATATCTAAGCAAGTAGAAGTCGTACCTCAAGGTACCCTTTCTTCGAGATCAACTAAGCATATTTCACGACAAGGGAAATGACAGGATACGGGTGTAAATGGCCAAAACATGTTATCTTATTCAACTTCATTAAGTATATATACATTAAGAACGAACGGATGAATTAACGTAATTCATCCCCTTCGTCCATTTTATTTTAATCTGATGGTTGGGTGTCGCGTCCTTTCACTCTCGAAGTTTCTACCTTTACGCACCACTCACAACGCTCTCTTTCTGTCGGCTTCCTCTCCTTTTTCATGGTTTATCCTTCCCTTCGTCCATTTAATTTTAATCTAACGGTTGAGTGTCGCGTCGCTTCACTCTCGAAATTTTTATCTTTACGCACCACTCACAATGCTCTATCTTTCCATCGGCTTTTTAAAGGAATATGAAAACAAAAACCCTTCTGATCATGGATTACACTCAGGCCTGTCAAATAATAATCAGTTCATAAAGACCAATTCACAGCAACAGAGACAAAGGCACATTCTAGAAGAAGATCGTGTATAACAAACCATCAGTACTGTCATTCTTTCTGTTGTAACAATATATAGAACATTCTAGCAAGAAGATCGTATATAACAAACCATCAGTACTGTCATTCTTTCTGTTGTAACAATATATAGAATATTCTAGCAACAACTGTGTATATAAATATACATACTTTACTCTGTTAACATTTTTCAGTGAAAAATACTAAACACTTTAGAATATTCTGTCTAAAATTTTCATGGTATCAGAGCCTTCTAGACTAACGTCCATGGCTGCCATATCTTCCTCTCCTTCTTCTTCTTCCACTGCTACTGCCGGTCGGCTTCCTCTCATTCTCCACGGTTGGTTTATCCTTGTTATTCTCCTGCACTCTCTACACTCTAAGTTTCGACAATGGAGGGTCAAGTTCCGAAGAAGAGAGGTCGCAAACCTAAGCCCAAGGACGAAAAGGAACAACAGCAACAACAGAGTGCTGGCAAGATGAAGGAGGGAAAGAGGTCACAGCAACATTCCGTCGACGACAAGTACTCTCAGTGGAAAGCTCTTGTTCCTGTTCTCTATGACTGGCTCGCTAATCATAATCTTGTTTGGCCTTCTCTCTCTTGCAGGTATGGGTTCTCATTTCTGGGGTTTTTGGGTTTTTATTTCTGTTTTTGTTATCTGGGTAATCTTTGGTTTGCCTCCATTTCCAGTTTAAAGTGTGTTGGTGTGGGTGTGGTTACGTCAATTCGGGATCTATCTCTTTGATTTGTCGAAGGGTGATATCTTTTATCGGTGTGAGGGTGTGGTTTATAGGGAGTGGTTTGGGTGGGTACTTAATTTTTTTAGTTTTAAGTGAATAAAGGTTTGTTCTATTTGGTTCAAGGTTCGCAAAACATTTGTTTAGTCCTGTTTTCTCTATAGCTTGCCGATTACTCGACTTTGTTGTCGATAGGTGGGGGCCGCAGCTGGAGCAGTCTACTTACAAGAATAGGCAGCGCCTCTACCTCTCCGAGCAGGTATGCTAGCTATTTGAGTGTTATGCTTGAATTGCAAACGTCTTTTTAAGTTGGTAGGTGCGTATCTATTATGTTTGGCTTTTGATGAACACCGGTTCTTAGTTCTTAGCGAAGTATTCATTTTCTTCTTAGCACATTTATTATGTCTCATTTTGGCACATTGAAAATTTGTTACCAAGTTACTACTTGAGCAAGTTTGAGGTGCTCGGCAATAATGCATTTCCCTATTGCAATTATATCTACTTTTCTTGCTAAGTGTTCCTGCACTTGTGGGAAATCTTTTAAGGAATCTTCACTCTGAATTATGAACTTTGGTTCTTCACGTTTCTTGTATGGAAGGATGGGCATTGTTTCTCATGGATGTTAGCTATGTGATTTTTGTCTTGGCAATCATGTTTTCTTCTTCTTCAGTTATAATTTTATGAATTGCACTTGTAGACAATGGTTTTCCTGATACAATTTACTGATATATTTGTTTTACTTGCTGTGGCTAGACTGATGGTAGTGTTCCTAACACTCTGGTGATTGCTAATTGTGAAGTTGTGAAGCCTAGAGTTGCTGCTGCAGAGCACATATCTCAGGTGATTACCTGTTACCAAAATCATTTCATTCTTTTAGTCCTAAGTTGTGGTCCTCTATTTGATACATAATTGTCTCATATTGCTAATTCTTATATATTCCAGTTCAATGAAGAAGCACGTTCTCCATTTGTACGAAAGCACAAAACTATCATACATCCTGGAGAGGTGAGAATCTCTTGAACAAAATATGTACAAACATGTTTCTGTTTCCTGCATCATTATAGTCATTTTACGTTTTAGCCGGTGAAATCCTTAGATATACCTTTTAATAGGTACAATGATTCTTCAATGTATGTAAAAGGCCTGCCCTGCTTACTGCTAACCTGCTTCTTATGTGTCTTCCTTCTCCACTCTTGTATATTATTTTCTTTTATATGGGCATTCCAAAAATTTATTCAACTTATTTTTTCAGGTAAACAGAATAAGGGAACTCCCTCAAAACAGCAGTATAGTGGCCACTCATACTGACAGCCCTGATGTGAGTTTCTTTTTTATGATTGTTTATATAGGGGGTAGGATTGTTTTGTTTTATTAAGATTCTTATTTCTGTTTGCATTGCAACTTAACTTCAGGTTCTCATATGGGACGTTGAAGCACAGCCTAACCGCCATGCTGTACTTGGAGCTGTAAATTCTCGCCCAGATTTGGTATACATTTGCATCATAAATGTGGCTCTTATGTTGTTGATACTTTTGACAACAGTTTTGGAATTTCCCTATTACCGCTGGATAGATTCTTTTGTTACATTTTTTTTAACGCAGAAAGGAAATACAATGGAATCTGATGGGGTTTCATGATTCTGATCAGTCTTTTCCTTAAAGTGACTTCTTACATGAATTGAGAACTTAGGATATTTGATTAGATGCATTTTCTCTGACCTTTTGATAAGTTTGTCGTCTAGCACTCTATTACAAAATAACTGTTACTTTAAGGCTTTTTTCTGAAACAACAATTCTTGCAGATTTTGACTGGACATCAGGATAATGCAGAATTTGCTCTTGCAATGTGCCGGACTGAACCTTTTGTGCTTTCTGGAGGTTGGACTGTTTGTTGTTTTCTATCTTTTACCATATGTTGTGATTTCTTAATCCTGTCTGTCTTCAATTATTGTAGCTCATTCAATAATTTTCTATTGTAGTGTCTTTGTTGGAATCTTCTTGGAATTTGTTTTTCTTCATTAAGACTTTACTCTCAGTTGGAAGGTTTTCATTGCAGGGAAAGACAAGTCTGTAGTTTTGTGGAGTATCCAGGACCACATCACATCATCTGCTACTGACATATCAGGAGCCAAGGGTTCAAGTGGATCTATAATTAAAAAGACTGGGGATGGTAATGATAAAAATGCTGATGGCCCTTCTATTGGACCACGAAGTGTTTACCATGGGCATGAGGATACGGTTGAAGATGTGACTTTCTGTCCATCTAGGTATCTTCAGTGACCTAGCTATGGTGTATGGATTAACATGGTGTTTGCTCACCGTTGTGTTTTCAGAATGCAAGTCTTAAGGTTTATCTAAATAAGCGAGCTTTCGGATGGTAGGCTATGGTGTTTCTGGAATGCAATTGATTTCTTTTTCTAATTTTAAAAGAGTAGGATGTTATTTTCACAGGAAATATATTTACATACCTTCCTGAGGATAGTTTCTTCTTGGAAGATGTTTTCTTGAGACCTATATTGTTGATATTGACAAACATTGGGTGGTATTATTAGCTTTACCCTATCTATGTCTTAAACGTAATGCCTGTAATAGAAATTTTTTAAAAAAAAGTCTTTGTCTTGCTTCCTAGACTTGTTTTATTATATCTGACAAAACATGCATTCCTGGTGAAGTGCACAGGAGTTTTGTAGCGTAGGAGATGATTCATACCTTATATTATGGGATGCTCGAGTAGGCACCAGCCCAGTTATCAAGGTTATGTTCTTTTCTTCTGTTTCTTTAGTTTCTTGTTAAGATTCCAAATTAAAAGTTTGCCCTATATTGAAACTTTATACATTCTCTACAAAAAAATGCTATTCCTTGAATTTATGAGTCTGCAAATTATGTCAGACTTCCTTGATTGATACTTGCAGTATGCAAATTTGATCAAGTTGTTAGGGATTTTATTCTACCCCTTCAAAGGAAGTGACACGTGATGTTGATGCATCAGGACTTCTTCTTTCCTTTGGTCCTCAGCTACATAATTTTTATCTATCAAGAGATTTCCTTGATTCTGATCTGATGGTGTCCAGAATTAGAGATTTTTGTCTTAATTCTTGTTGAACAGATTAGTTTCTTCCTTTGAAAATATCTGATTGTCTTTTCTTTCACCCTTGTTCAGTGACATTAGATAGAGGAAGTGTTGCATATTTTGCATGATTATTCATTACGTAATTCCCTATAAATTGTTTTTTTGAAGCTTTTTGCTAGAATCTCATGTTACCAACACATTTTCTGTTTTGTGTTGACAGGTTGAAAAGGCTCATGATGCTGATCTTCACTGTGTTGATTGGAATCCTCATGATGATAATCTTATTTTAACTGGGTGTGTGTTTAATTTATTCTCCTTTGGATTTGGCAGTTTTCTTTCATGCCTTGGTATGTCATACACTTACCAAGGTTGTTTTTTGTATTTTATCTCCAGGTCTGCAGATAATTCTGTTCGCATGTTTGACCGACGCAATTTTACTTCTAATGGAGTTGGGTCACCTGTCCACAAATTCGAGGGCCACAAAGCTGCAGTACTTTGTGTACAGGTACTCTACACACCTGCACTTTTATTTTCCTTTAATTCTTTTCACATGCACCTGTAGCCTGAAAAGTGTTACTGGGAAGTCCTTTATATGAATTGTCCCTCTTTCCAGTGGTGTCCAGACAAGTCATCAGTGTTTGGAAGTTCTGCAGAGGATGGCCTTTTAAACATTTGGGATTATGAGAAGGTATGGATGTCGATATCTTCATAGCAAATACTTCTAAACTTGCCACATTGTAGACACCTCCTTGACCGCAGTGACGAAGTATGTCTATTGTAGCAAACACTGATAAGGTTTCCCTTTTGTTGTGGCTGAATCTGTGTGTTCCTATTCGTGTGTGAAAAATGATGCATATGCATAATTAGGTAATAGATACTGAATATGTGAGGATCATATATATTTGCACCCATTTGTAGTGTCTATAATGGTGGAATCTAGCATTCGTATTTCACATTGAGTAATTGGCAAAATTGCTGACAGGCCCCAGTGACTTTTCCCTTAGGATTTATACCTTTCTTTGCATCATGTTTGTGAAATATAGATGATCTTTCTTTTTAATCTATGAAAGCAAGTGACCATAAGCTTATAAAACTGTGGCCTATTTGACGCATTGAACAACTGTAGACTGCAGCGTTGTCTCTCATTTGAAAAGTCTAGTTTAAATGTTTTGTTTGTCTGGTTTAGATGTGATTCTGGTTATTACCTCCTGCAGGTTGGTAAAAAGACTGAGGGTGGGCCTAGAGGTCCAAGTGCCCCTCTAGGATTGTTTTTCCAGCATGCTGGGCACAGGTTCGTACCTGATTTGATCTGACTCTCATAGGTATCTCTCATGAAAATGCAAACTTGTTTCACTTTTGGTCAGGGACAAAGTTGTTGATTTTCATTGGAACACGTATGATCCTTGGACGGTCGTCAGCGTGTCTGATGATTGTGACACAACGGGTGGAGGAGGCACATTGCAGGTACGTTATTTTTCCTTCCTACTTAAAATCGATTATATCCAATTGATGATGGAGATGATATCAAATGAAAAGGTTTTATTGGTAAATGCAGATATGGCGGATGAGTGATTTGCTCTATAGGCCAGAGGATGAGGTACTGAGCGAGCTGGAGAAGTTGAAGTCCCATGTTGTTGCATGTGGATCAAAGCCTTGAGTTGAGGGAGGAGTCCCATGTTGTTGCATGTGGATCAAAGCCTTGAGTTGAGAGAGGGACAGAGAACCTAAAGGAACCTAAAGGAACTATGCAAAAAGCTCTAGCAGTAACTTCATTATGTGATTTAACTTTGTGGTGCTTTTCCTTTCAAGAGAACTTAAAAGACACGCTTTTGTTTCAGATTGTTAACACAACAGTTTAGTTTTGACGAGATACAACACTTGTGCTCCGGCGGACTCTTTGACTATCTCCGCCTTCCCAATTTCAGCTGACCTGAAGTCTTACAAACATCTTTGTTCTTGTTTGCCCTTCCTTTGCTTACTGTTCTAACAACAACGGTGCAATGAAACGTTTGCTGAGTAACATCTATTTAATTAAACATAACATATATATGTATACACATTTCCCGCCAAATTTGTGACTCCTCTCAATTAAGCCATGTATCACAATATCTATGAGTAGGACCCATACAGCAACCACAGAGTACAAGTACAAATTCCATTCCAGATTCGGCTGTGAAGAGTCCACGGACGAAGGACGACATCGACGAGGTGGGTGAGGACACTGTGGCGTGGTTGTTGGTAGACGATCATACGGTGGCCGAGCTCATGAAGTTTTTAGACGCCAGCTCGTCAGAAATGGCGTCCACCACCGGAGTAAAGTTCATAGACAACCCCTACTCCTACTTGTCCTTGACATTTCAGTCGTCTTCGTCATACATAACTATCAATGGCAATGAGGAGAGCTGCGGCTCTTCGTTCTCGGGCTCCGACTCATCGATCATGGCCAGCGTGGACATGGTAGGGATCGGGATGGTAGTGAGAGGTGTTTCGTGGGTAGCGCGTGAGGAGAAGAAAGATGGCGGAGAGGGAGTGGGTTTTGTCAATGGCGATGAGGAATTTGACTGCCAGTGGGACGATGACTGTGTGATGAAGTTTTCGCAAGAAGACTGTTTGTTTGACTTCTTGTAATATGTTTTTTGTCTAAAGGAAAGGGTTTTGTTAGGGCGGGTTGGTGGCAGTGGTGACGCACTGATGCAACCGTCAAATGAATGGAGGTTTTCACACTGGAAGCGAAGAGAGAGCTGTAAGTTTAAAAGAAAATGGAAGTAGACCAAACAGAAGATTAGTAAAAAGGACAGGAAGAACATTTCTTGTCTTGCTGTTGAATCAGTAGCACAGATACCCCCCTAAATTATGGAGCATAGAGTGGCTCAATTCACCGACACTACCGGTAATTGAAATTGGGTCATTCTTCATCACTTTCTCCCTCAGACGATCTGTTTGGCTATTGCAGGTATCCATTTACCTGTGACGTCCCACGGGCCGGACAAGTTTACTTGGGGCCACATGGAGCATGGTTATTTCACGACGTCCTCGGCGTACTCTATGATATTACACCCAGATGATACTAGGACTTATGATTATTGGAGGACTATTTGAAAGTGGCAGGGGCCCCAAAGAATTCATGCTTTTCTTTGGCTTCTCTTACATGATAAGCTCCTCACTAATCAATAGCGTGTACATAGACGCCTCACGAAGGATGCGACCTGCTACCATTGTCATCTCGAGGAATCCTTTCTCCATATGATACGGGACTGTCTCAAAACCCGAACCTTATGGGCAAGGTTTCTCCCACAGGTTATCACCGCCGAATTCTTTGCCATGCATCACACTGAATGACTTGGTAAGAACCTCCGTACACACAGGAAAGTAGGGGGTTTAGATTGGGCGATTCTCTTTGGGACTGCATGTTGGTTCCTCTGGTCCTGGAGAAACAGTGCCCTCTTTGACGATCTGTTCTCCTGGTCGAGTTCTCCCGAACACCCAATACTGGAATACGTTACCCACCTTCATATGGCTGCAGTATGACAACAAAGAGCACAATTGCGCATTGTCACGCGCTGGACACGCTTTGTAGGATGGAGCAAGCCTACTCAGAGCTGGGTGAAGCTCAATACAGATGGCGCTTCCAACCACTCCACCAATTCAGCTTCAGCAAGTGGATTGTTACGTGATAGTTCAGGCGCTTGGTTGGGTGGTTTCATCCAGAATATTGGTAGATGCTCCCTGTTAATGGCAGAATATTAGGGATTTTGTTGGGTATCAAGTGTAACATCCCATCACCAAGGTTATATTGGTAAATTAAGACGGGTTAGGATTTTATATTGCATATTATTGATTGAGCATTCATTTGGCCTCTAAATATAGAGGAATGAGTTATTCTGCACACGCACATATATGTACATGCATTTCTGACATTACCGACATTTTATTGTGAATACGATGTGTTTTATGAATTCGGAGATAATTGGGATTGATTAGTTGAATTGGAAATGTTTTAGAGTGATTGTCAATTGATATTGACCCATAGAAAATTTTTCTGAAAATTTGGGAGTAAATGTCCGGACCGAGATTTTTTGCGTGACAGACTGGTTAACTAAATGATATTGAAATAAATGTCCAATGGCAATGGGGAAAAATAGATACTTGATTTTAGGAATGAAAATGTGGAACCATTGGAATTTGAAGATGAATTAGACTAGAATTGTTTTGAAAAGTGAATGAGATTTAAAAGAATTTGAGAAATTATGCCTTATGAGCCCTAGGTTTATAATCAACCTTTAATGCCTTGAGTTTTTGACTCTTACCCTTGAGAAATTTCGAAATCCCCTTTAGCAGTAAAATCATCCCTTTCACTTAGGGTTTTTCTTCTCTTCTTTCGTTGGTGATTTCAATCCCCCCTTCGAGATTCTTGCTTGCTCCTTCATTGTGGTTGAAGAATAACTAGAACCCTTGAGAGAATAAAGATTTGCGAGAGGAGAAGAGCTTACCGTGGGTGTTAGAGAAAGGTGAAAGGAGTTGAGAAGATTTCGGAAGATTTGAAGATTTGGATGGCTTGATTGGTAAGTAAATGACTTTAATGTTGTTTTATTGTTGTTGAAATGCATTTATGGGTTTAAATGTGTAAGATTGGGGTAGTTGAGAGTGAGTTATGACTGATTTTAGTGAGAGAAATGTGAAAAAATTCGTCAGAGAAGACGATCGGAGCCTCGCACGTCGCGGCGTGTGTTGAGGTAGCTACTTCAAACGTCTTCCTCATTCACCAACTACTACGTAGGAGTCTCCAACAAGAGCTCCTTTAT
>JANIHY010000009.1:30765887-30778942 GCA_027479065.1 Erythroxylum brevipes
ATAAATTATTTTAAGGTAATTAATTGATTAATTATTTTTGTTTTATTTGTTTTAGGATCTTGACGATGATATCATCCAATATTGTGACTGATCAATAGAAAAATATAATATTAAGTGAAGTCTGGAACTAAGGAAATGGAGGTAACTTGTTTTTACATATCTTAATTTTTATATTATAAATACTTGGTTAATTTGTTTTTATTTGTAAATAGTGACTTGTTGGACGTATGCGATTTCGGGGATGATTGAAGCAATGTATAACATTGCAATGAGAGGATCAAGTGCGAAGATTAAAGTATTATTACCTCAAGATTTAATAAATTGATGTCTCTTTGATCCAAGAATAGAAGGAGCTAAAAGTAGTAATGTCTATAAATGGATTGTAAATAATCACGTGATTGTTTGTAATTCATTTATAGACATTATTACTTCTAGCTCCTCTCATTCTTGGATCAAAGGGACACAATCTATTAAATCTTGAGGTGATAATACTTTAATCTTCGCACTTGGTCCTCTCATTGCAATGCTATACATTGCTTCAATCATTTCCGAAACCGCATATGTCCAACAAGTAACTATTTACAAATAAAAATAAATTAGACAAGTATTTATAATATAAAAATTAAAATATGTAAAAATAAGTTACCTTCATTTCCTTGATCTCGGACTTCACTTAATATTATATTTGTTTCTGTTGACCAGTCACAATATTAGATATTATCGTCAAGATCTTAAAACAAAAATAATTAATCAATTAATTATCTTAAAATAATTTATTAATATCTATATAATATTTAATAAAAATTAATTATAACACTTCAAATTAACTTATTGTAAAAAAATTTTAAAAATCAACAAATTATAAAAATAGAAAATTATGATTAAAGTCATTTTTGAAATGATATAATTTTACATTATAATCCACTTATAATATCCAAAATGAAATAATAATAAATTTAATACATAAAATAATTATTCATACAGTTGGCCGTTTAAAGATAGTAGTGGGTTGAGAAGACGAATTATTCAGATATCTTTTTTCGTTGAAAGGTTGAGATGATGAGGAGGTATGTCTTTTCCTTTTTGGACCACTTTTATCCATAATTTTATTAAATTGTCCTATTGTAAACAAGGTGACAAACTTGAAATAAATAGCAAAATATGTTTGATGATATCAATAAATCGAAATGTATAATAATTTACATTTAAAATTAAAGCATTAACAATTAAAATTTTATGCATGCACTTGTATAAAATTTTAACTATAAATGTTTTTGAAAATCAACTCTAAATTGAGTTGGACTAGCCTTACCTAAATTTTGAGATAGATTGATTTTTTTGGCTAAATTTTGATAGAGATTGATTTTTTTTTTCAAAATTTTAAATAAAATTTAAAAAGTTTAAATTCATGGTATTAATTTTTGTATATTTTATAATTTTATAAAAATGTATTTATCTCATAAAGAAAGAATAAATAAATAAATAAACAAGTAATGAATATTAAAAAAAAAAAAGAATGTACGAAAGGAAAAGATTAAAAAAATAACGAAAAAATGCAAGAAAGCTAGTTACCAGTTCTTTACTACCTACGCCACTTCTTGCAAGAGTGGAAGCTTGTGAGGTCACTTTTCCAAGATATCGTTTCAAATGACTGCGTTGATGATGCTTCTCCATCCACAAGATTCGATCATTTGTACCTCTTTTTATGAACTTCATTCTCTTACTCTCAGTAGACCTGAATGTGGCGGTTTATTGACTCAAAATAGAGAGGAGATGATGACGGAGCAAGCAACAGTTATGGAACTAGCTCGAGTGCAATGAGACGGTCTTACTAGTAATTTGTTACAAGAGTGGAAGCTCGGGAAGTTACCTCTCGACGACAATGATTCAATGACCGCGTTTTGATGCGTCCACAAGATCGGATTTCTTACTCAAATGCACCTGATCGGTGCTTTGAAAAATCGATTCTCTTAGTCTTTGGCTTCTTTATATTCCCCATATTTTGGACACTGGTTTAACTCTTGATTTTCAGGAGCATACCACTGCCTTTTGCGCTGGTATTTTGGACTCTTGCTGCAGCTACTCAAGAGGGACATAGGGACTTATTAGTTCTTACTTAGAGATTCAGGCTGCCATTGGTATACGGGGATACATTGAATTATTCAATAGAGAACTCAGGGCCTAATTGGTAAAATATTATATTTCATTGTATTCCCAAGTTTTTAATATAAGGTTTTGAAACTTTTATTAAATATATCCATTTCTTGCGGGTGGTAGAATGGACTATGTATGTTATGATGAACAATCAACTTAAACAAAAATACATTATATTAAAAAAAACATTATAAAAAAACATTATAATGTTATAAACATTATAAAAATACATTATGTTATAATGGAGCATAAAAAAACACATTATATTTTTTTCCTATAAAAAAATAGTCAATCTTATAGACTAAAAGATAGAGATACTTAAACAAAAATGTAGGTGCTTGTTAGATAACAAGTTTACTTAAATGATCTCATATAAGAAAGCTATTTGAAACTGTACTTGTAAGTATGCGAAAATTGTCATTATAATGATTGTATAAGTGATCTATTAACTTAGAATGTTAAAACATTTTGATGAGATCGATGTCCTGTGATATTTTTTTTTTATTATTTACAAGGAATAGATTCTCTAGTAAATATCATCATAACTAAACTCTATATGAGTATGAATTTATATAAGGAGTAAAATACAATATGAGATATTTTATGTGTAATATTATCTAGTATAATAACTCGCCTTCAATAATTTCAATTCAATCAATTAACAATATTTCATATTAGATATGAAATGTTAAGAATTTGTAAATGTCAAAATTAACGATTTTGGAATGTTATGCTTAGTTGAAACATATATTATCCACTAAATTTTGAACCAGAGAGAATAATAAAAAGTTGAGATATCCAAAAGTTGAATATAATCTTACATATCTATCAAACAAATTATTTGTTTCAATATATAATGATTCTTAAGATAAGTAATGGGAGTAAGATAATATTTGAAAATAAGATAATATTTGAAAATTTCAAATTTCATACCAATACATCGAACTAGTGTTTTTGTTGATATATTTAATATATAGTGGAAAGTATATAATATATCGAAATAGTTACTTTCAAGATGAATTCAAAGAATTTTTTTGGAGATGATTTAAATTTATCATGTCTGCAAGGACATTAGTAGGAAAATAATTGTCCTCTTCAATAGGAGTATGTAAAGACATATTGCTTATACATAACAACAATTTTGTTGGGCTTCATTTTCGAAGCCCAACTATCCGAATGTATTGTAAGACGTGAGCGTATTATCTTATAAGGTTATTTTCATAGGATTTCCCTGGCCAATATCGGTTCATTCTCATTCTCATAACATCTCAAACCATAAGGAGCGAGCCCACACAAGTCAAACACCCAAATCACCACTTGACTTTTTTAGGATAATTGTAGTTATATGTCTCTAGTTTATTTTGAAATAAGAATCATCTTATTCAGAGCTCTACTGATCAAGATGTGATTAAAATATCGAAGTATGTTCATAAACTAGTCATGCTCTCCTAATCGATCCCTCACTTTTTTTCATCAATCTTTTTCAAATCAAGACCAAAGGCTATAAATTTTTATAGAGAGATACACAAATACGTTAGGAATCTATTGGTTCAAGAATCACTTCATTTAGAGGTCGGATGATGAAGTTATGACTAAAAGAATCAAACATGATTATGTCCTCAATTATATTGTACCTATCTTGGGACAATTAAAATAAAAAAATTTCACTAGTGATATCAGCCTATGGTCGTTTTAGGATAGTTTCGAAAAGGACTTCAAGATCTACAACTTTTGTGAAGACCTTCAAGAGAGATTTTGCCATCTAGAGGGTCAAAATCTCAAATTTCAAAAGTGTATATAGATCAGACAAAGTGATTTAGTCTAAGATGAATCAGGCGAAGGGATTCAGTCTAAGAAGAATCAGACGAAAGGACTTAGTCTAAGATGAATTAGGCGAAGGGATTAGTCTAAGGTGAATCAGACGAAGTGATTCAGTTTAAGATGAATTAGACGAAGGAGTTCAGTCTAAGATGAATCAGGCGAAGGGATTCAGTCTAAGGTGAATCAGATGAAGTGATTCAGTCTAAGATGAATCAGACAAAGGGATTTCTACGAGATCTTCCTCACATCACCAAAAGTTCTAAATCACTAACTACACTCTCCAAAGCATCTCCAATGGTTCCTACATCCATTATAATGCCCCTTTTACCCATAATCTTTCTAAATTCAACAATCCTAATGTAATATCACTTCATTTACCATAATTCTTCTATAAATAAATCCTATATAGTGTCACCAACTTATAATGATCATATCTCGTGACTTCGATATCTAAAAATTTCATACTTTATATCGTTGAAAAGTTAGAAAGATAATCTCCAACTTTCGTAAAAACAATTTTGGCTAATTCTACCTGGATTAATACAGTTTTTCCTTTGAGTTCAAAACATAATTTTCCCTTATGAAAAGCTTGAAATTTTCATTGTACAAACTTGAAATGTCATGAGCAAATCCATTTAAATACCAATATTATTTCATTAAATTCTCTAATCTCTACTTATTTGACTCATCACCTACAACTAATTCTCATCATTCACAAAAATCCTATCTTTCTTTTCCATAATATCTCACTTATATGTATAACAATAATTCATGTTCAAGATTCATCATCTCTAGTTGATAACTTCAAGTATACCTAATTTCAACTCAACATCATCCATACACAATCCCACTAATACATTCTTATGGTGGATCGTAACTCTTGTTACATTAATCAAACAACCACTTCGGTTCCAATTTCATCTTCTTAAGATAATAAGAATTTCTATTTTCATTACATTCTACTTGTACACTTTAATCTCATCATTTCTACTTGTCACCCTATTTTCCTCAACAATTCATGATAATATATTCACATCCATATTACATTTGGGGACATATCACCATAGTGCAATATTGATGTCATATTTAATAAGGCATCCTCCCAATACAAATACGTTGAATCATTATCTGTCATATTTAACCATGTATTATTTCTCATTTCTATTTATCCACAACTTTCATTTTCTTATATCATGGAAGAGCATCATTTTTCTCACTAATTCTATAAGCTTAAACTCTTAAAACTTACTCATGCGTATAATTCATACACATGCGACTCAAACTAAGGATCTATTGCTGCTGCATGCTAAGATATGTCAGTCATGAGTGCTTGTAACTTGATACATATTTTCAAAATTGCCTATGTAAGATACTAAATCTAAGCGCTCTGATACCACAACATGTCGGACCCCGATTTCGGAGCTCAACTCTTGTGAAATATCATAAGACGTGAGCGTGAGTATTATCTTATAGGGTTGTTTCAATGAACCCTCATTAGCCAACATTGGTTCATTTTCATGCTCTAATACCACATGATGTTGAACTTCGTTTTCAAAGCCCAACTATCCGGATGCATCATAAGACGTGAGCATATTATCCTATAAGATTATTTCCATGAGATCTCCCTGGCCAACATCGGTTTATTCTCATTCTCATAACATCTCAAACCACAAGGAGCGAGCCCACACTAGCTAGACACCCAAATCACCACTTGACTTTTTCAGAATAATTGTAGCTCCATATCTCCAGTTTATTTTGAAACAAGAATTATCTCATTCGGAGCTCTACCGATCAAGATATGATTAAAATACTGAAGTATGTTCATAACCTAGTTATACTCTCCTAATCGATCCCTAAATTTCTTTTCATCAATCTTTTTCAGATCAAAATCGAAAGCTGTAAATTTTTATGGAGAGATACACAAATATGTTAGGAATCTATTGGTTCAAGAATCATTTCATTTGGAGGTCGGATGATGAAGTTATGTCCAAAAGAACCAAACATGATTATGTCCTCAATCATATTGCACCTATCTTGGGACAATTGGCATAACTTTCACTAGAGATATCGGATTGTGGTCGTTTTAGGGCTACAAATCGCCTGAAGAAATTGAATTTTAATTCAGTCTCTAAGAATTTCAATTTCTGGATAAAAGTTGAGTAGTAGAATACTACTTCAGTATAAGAATTGTTTGGAATTGGGGCCCAACACTCATGGTATCAAAGAATGAAGATGAACCAATGTTGGCTAATGAGGGTTCATTGAAACAACCCTATAAGATAATACTCACGCTCAAATCTTATGATATTCCACAAGAGTTGGGCTCTATAATTGGGATCCAACAAATTTCATATTTTCAATTGTTGAAACTATAATTATCCAAGAACAACTCTTGTTGGATATGAAAATATAACCTAATTTTGAGAATTAGATCTATAAAGATAGATATAGAAGTTGTTTACCTATTTTAGTCTAAGTACATGGATAGTGTACTAAAGTAGTTTACTAGACCATTTCTATGTAGTAGTTGATATATGAGTTTAAGGTTATATGGATATTAACTATAGAAGTAAATCCTAATTAAAATACATTTTATTTAAAACAATATTATTTTCATATTAGAAAGGTTACAATGTAAAAATGGTTACTAATTAAGTCATAATACATTTTTCATTTAGTGAAAATAATTATTTGAATCAATAATTGCTTTAATGAATGTGGTATAATTTCGTGCATTGTTCAGACAGTAATGTACTATAGAACATTAGAATCATTCGACATACAAAAGAAGCTAAGGTTTCATCAAAGATCTAATTATATATTTACATAGTTTATCTTAATTATGATGATTATTAAGAAGAAAATTGTACGATTTAAGCAAGTTTTCACTATAGAGTATCTTGTAAAATTCTCTCACTAAAACATTGTCCCGATAATAACACAATCATCATATAGTGATATGGTATAGTATACTTAAACGACTGGCTTAGTGCATGTAGGAAATTGTTGGCTTACGCCTTATAGTCACTCGATTGGTTGTAGTTTAGTGACACAAATAATTTAAAGTCATTCTTTATCTTATACATATTCTAATGTATATGATAAAGTCCATGTGATGAGAATTCATAATGAAATCATAATTGTGAGATTCATATTGCATTTAGGTATTATTCTTAAATTGTTTCGAATCGTTGTTCTATTAAACTATGTCATTAACAAAGTGCAAAAGAACTAGCACACGATATAATCTTCTTTTTAAAGGAAATAGTTGATTCATAGACTAAAATATAGAAATATTTAAACAAATATGTGAGTGCTTATTAGAAAACAATTTTACTAAACTAACCTTATATAAGAAATCTATTTAGAACATTACTTGTATGTCTATCAAAATTCTTATTGTAATAATTATATAAGTGATCATTTGATTTGAGATCTTCAAAGTTATCTCATATAGGGATTATTATGTTTTGATATTACTTATGAATTATTATGATCAATGATAGCTCAGTCAGTAATTATTGGATATAACATGAATTATATGGAGATAAATGAACAATTAATTAAGATTCATCACCCTAAAATAATTAGGGATAAGGTTTTGTTACTTTTGATTAGTGTTGATTCAGGAAATATTTAGTCAAGATGGAATGACACTTTGGAAAATGGTTAACAAATATTATTGATTGAATCAATTCATAATGATAGAGAACTATCATGATTAGCTCAAATAGAGTAAACATTAATTTTATATTATATGTCTATCAGGAATATTGTATGATGAAATAATTGAATTATATAAAAAATATGTACAAAAATATTAGTCAAAATCACCTTGACATTCTTACATATTTAAATAATCATGATGCATTGCTAGTCATATATATATATATAATTTAAAAAATTAAAGATAAATTAAAGGAGCTTAATTTATCTAATTCTAAATATAATTTAAGGTTATATTTATATCTATTGCCAATATATTTAAGAACTTAATGAGTCACACACAAAGAATGGTTGAAGAAAGAAAATATATTTTTAATCAAGTTGGACTTAATTATAAAATTTGAGAAATTTTATGTTTAAATACGAGATATCTAATAAATAAGAAAAATATAAGATATTAATTCTTATTCAGACACAGTTGATATTTAATTAGAATTAATTACAATTCTAATCAATGAAATTAGAATTCAATTTTAATTAAATTACTAAAATATTCAAAACTTGTTATAAATACTTTTAAGCTCTAATAACCTAATACTTCTTGTTTAATCCTTTCTAAGATAGTTGTAGAGACGTTCTATAGATACTGTTAGAAGTCAGATACTTATGTGACATATCTTGAACTAAGCTTTTAGTGAAATATAATTCTTAGAGGTGAGTTTAATGGAGAAAGTTTGATTAATATGAGATGGAGTGGAAGGAAAAGAATTAAAAAAAAAATACATTTAATGAAAGAGGAGCAGAAAAGCAGCAGTATTTGAAGTTGAAGAAGAATAGATTGAGTTAGCCACAATTTGGCTCTGATTCTAACTTAGAATATCAACAAGTCAAAAAGATCCATTGTCAGCTGAAGAACAAGTTCAAGATACAATGATCATAATAAACATAAAACAATCTATAGTTATCTAATGCTTAATTCTTTAGTAAACATACCTAGTGCTTATCCTTTGATACAATTATCTAGTGCTTATCCTTTACAATAAACTAAAGTGCAGGTATCTGGCGTTTATCCTTTGATAAACATACCGATTCAGGTTACATTACAAGAAAACGAAATTCCACGCCCAACCACGGCATCTCCAATCTCTGGCTTGAGCCTAAATTCATCAATGACGTGTTCAAAATCAACCATAACAAAGAATTAACAACAAAGCACCTGCGGAAGTAATGAAATTCTAGTACCAGGCGTGTATGTATATCAACTTGTTGACGCGTTCCATCACCCCACACAGCATTGCCATGCCCTCTTCATTTGGATCCCCAGCATTCAACTCAAGAAAATACGAAAATCAAGTAAAAATCGGAACTTTCAACCTCCAAGCAAGCCAATCAATTTCTTAATAAGAAAGAATATACTAACTCAACTATGAAATTAAGGGCAATAAAAGATCGTTGAGAATGCTATCTTCGTTGTTAATAGTTATTGTTTCACCAAGATTGACTGAAACATTGGAATTGGCTATGGATAAATTTTATTGCCTTTTCAAAGGCTTGAATTTTAGGGCTTTTATCTCTTCCCAATCATGTCTCAGTGATCCTAATTTTCTTAATAGAAAATTATTACCAATTTTTATTAGTTTAAGTAAAGATATTTGCACAATGCTAAGATCTTTTAGTTTCAATTCCATGAGTGCTGGTTTAGGCACCAGCGTGAGTCAAGTGGTTCTGAATCTGATTATGACATAGCTTCTCTTTTTGTGCTTAAACTTTTACCAGTAAATATTAACACCCCCTTCCTAATTATCTTTTTCTTCGTCAATTTTGACGTTATCCCACTTGTAAAGAATAAAGCAAACGTTTAATCACTCTCTGCTGCTCAGCTATTTGCTCTGTATGTTGCCATAATTGAGAGAGAACTCTACCGTGGATCAAATGGCATTTGATGGGAAGTTCAGAGCAAGTACAGGTGGGACTGACTTCAGACTTTACAACAATTTTGGCTTGCAAGTAAGATAAAAGGGCTAGACAAAGTGCCAATTCATGACTCCAATCAGGCCAAATAATTGATCCATCATAATTGTGTGTCAGGGCAGTTGCTATCATCCAGACATGTATCATCCATTCTGTTGTAAATGTTCTTCCTACTTATACAGTGGACTATGTAAATGAGAAAGCCTAAGCAAGCTGGGGCTCCACATACCTACTTTTTTGTCAATGAACTGCGCCTTTCAACCTCCCTCTCTGCCACCAAAACATGAAACTCAGAACCAAGCATCTCATCTATACCAAGATTCAGCTTGATGCTCAAGTTAATAGCCTCCAGTATCACTTCTAAATTTATACTGAAGCCTAAATTTGACAAGACACGGATGGCATTAGCAATCTGGCAAATATTCCGCCTCATCTCTATTGGCATGTCGTGTGCACTTCTGTTGGATTTCGAATTTTGCTGTTCAGTATTGCCTACTTGGTCCTCTGCTATAGTGTCTCTGGCTTCAACATGTTCACCAACCCAGATGAATCCGTTACACCCAAGTATCAAGTCAACTCCAAAGTGTTCCAAATGACGGAAATGTTGCTTCTGTCTCTTCACTAGATAAGGAGGCACTCTAAGCAATTGTCCCCTCTCAAGCTGCAAGGATAATAATCATAATTAAGTGACCAAATATTAACTCATAAAACTAGATAGCATGATCATAGACTCCGACATGATTTGAACTGAAGTTCCACAATAAATGCACTATTTAAACTGTTGCAACAATACTTCAAGAACGAAATAAACAATGAGTCTTAGCATATTTTCAGAGCAAGTTTTCATTACCTAGAAGCTGCAGTGGATGATAACGATATACATCTTGCAACACAGTTTTCCACGTTTTACTTTTGAGTATTAAGCATTTGAAGGCAAATGCAAAAATATTATGTTCTATTAAATGACTTTGGTAGGCTGATTTTTTTCTACAGTAAACATCATTAGTATCTCCTTTTCAACCTAGCTATATTCGACCATAGCTGAGAACATCTTTATTTACCCTAAAAAAGACGACAAAAAATCGAATAAAATGCTAGATCACCTAATTAGTTTCAAGCCCTAGTTGGCTTTCTCATAATGCAAATAATGGAACTGGGTATCCTAGGTTACATTCCTCCACAAGTCAAGTGGAATATTACCATAGGGACTGCTTCAATACGACGTGAATATTCATTTTATTGAGTTTGATAAGCCACAAGTCCTCATCTCACACACTTGCCACTAATAACAAATGCCAATTACAACAAATTTCCATTTGGAATTAATCAGTTTTAATTCATTTTCATTTCATTTGTAGAAGGCTTCTCTTTTTCTAGTTCTTAGATCTGTACGAAGCATAACATTATGTTAATGATGAAAAAACACATACAGAATGTTGATTTTCAAGCAAAGCAAACCTTTCCATACTTCTGGCTTCTAGCTTGCAGTTGTAAGCTACCATCATGCTGAAAATTACGAACTTCAGCCTGAAATGAGAAAAAAGGAACGAAATCCATGACACTGAATGTAGTTTTGTAACAAAAAGAATAATGATCTCTCTCTTTTCCTTTTTATTCTCCCATTGAATTTGAATGAGACTGTATCACCAAAATGAACAAATAATGAATCACTCTGAACTTACACAGATAAGGTCATTTTCCTCAAAGAAATGGCGCATGTTGAGTTCATCAATAGCAGTGCGCCTCCTCTAGCATTACAAATGTGGAGACCAGACATATTTAGTCAAGCAATGCACAAGTAACCAATTCTGGCTCTTGAATATAAACAGATAATAGAGCAGGAATTAAATGCTTCGAGAAGATCATTCTGTAAATAAGAAACATATATTTCCTATAATGAAACACTGATATATGACAAAAATGCAATGACAAATCTATCAGGAAATATTTATTATAACATCAAAGGAGAAGTTAGCACACAAGAGCCAATTCCTAGTTAAATATTTAAAGTGTTTGTTCTCTAAGAGATTCCAGAATATATTGTGCTGTAACAAGGGAGCAATAGTTGATGTGAATTCATCGCAAAAGAACAAGACAATCAAGCTGTCATACCTGAATACCATCAGGCAAATTCATTGAAGAAAGCATTAAAACAGCATCTTGGCTAAAATTTATTTCCAGTTTCCAACGTTTTTGAGCAACCTGGACCATAATCAATCGCAGACTCAATCATAACAATATACAAGGTGAAAATGGATCCATCAATCATGTAATTGATCAGAAGAACCACTATAGGCAAAAACAATAATCACAAAATGTATGAAAACAACACTGTAAATGCTATGCAAACGTGATGAAAATTTAGCTAAATTCTTGAAGAATCATTCAAGCAGTGAGGTAAGCACAAAATGCAAATATCAAAAGAGTTGACATACTAAACACCAACTTCTTTTCTCGATGTAACATTAACATTCACTTAACTACTTCTGTTCAGATTTCTAATAGCTTCCAGTAATCTAGTGTTTCAATCAGAATGATCTTGGATGTACTAGAACATCTTCTTATGTCTTTAAGAACAATATATAAAAGAGGAAGTTCATTTTATCACGGAACAATACATTACTAATTGAGATCAACAACAAATAATCAATCCTTCCAAGAAACCCAAACACCACAAAAGTTTAGATTTCATCTCGCTACAGAATTTGGTAATCCTTTCGTCTTTACCTCAACAACACGCCCAACCACAATATCTCCAATCTCTGGCTTGTACCTAAATTCATCAATGATCTGTTAAAAATCAACCTTAACTAAGAATTATCAAAAAAGAAGCCGCAAAAGTGATGAAATTCCAGTACCTGGCACGTAAAGCGCGTACATATATCAACTTGTTGATGCGTTCCACCACCCCACAGAGCGTGGCCACGACTTCGCCGTCGCGCTCTGACGTCCCATGCCCCCTTCATTGTATCACATGTATTTAACTTAAACATACAAACAATCAAGAAAAAATCGAAACTTTCAACCACCAAGCAAGCTAATGAATTCCTTAAAAGAAAGAACAGTGGTTCAACAATGAAATTAAGGGCCAAGAAAGGTACTTGAGAATGCTATCTTCGAAGTTAACAGGTATGGTATCGGCAACAGTGACTGAAGCATTGGAATTGATTTTGGAGTACAGAGACTGAAGGTGGTTAATAGCTCTCCGTAATCTAATTTTCTGGGTCTGATTCAAGGAAAGCTGTATACCTCTCGTCTCCTCCATTCAAAAAGCCGAAAACCCTAAACCTGAACATAATGTTCTTAATATTCTTCGGCCTAATGTGAATTGGGCCGTTTTTTTGTTCCAATTTTTTTTGGTTTCGGTATGTTTCAGTATGAAAACCTAAACTAACTTATTATTAATTAAATATCTATTAATCTAATTCATTAGCTTATATATT
>JANIHY010000009.1:30782311-30792869 GCA_027479065.1 Erythroxylum brevipes
ACAGGTCGGTCAGCTGGGTTAGCTTTTGAGGATGACTGTACAAGATGATTGTATTTTGAGATTTTAATTTACTGATTTCTGTTATTTTGTGATCGAATTACTGCGATTCCATGTGGATATGAGTAGAACTGTTCCGGTATCGCATCCCTATCGTGGGATACGTGTCGGGAGTCCCGATGTGTACCCTACGGTGAGGGGGCGCTACAACTCCACTCTCGTAAAACATGTACCCAACATCTTGAGTGATGTTCGAGTATGTAACTCGCAAGGATGGCATGCTAGAACAGTCAATTGATCGAAATTCATTACGATTTATTTAAACAACACATACATATACAAAAATCAATAATCAATTTTGGCCCATTTTATTCATAAAAATGTTTAATCACAAAAGTTACAATCATTATATAACTCATCAGAATTTCACTAGTCACTTGGGCCTGTTTTAGATACAAAACATTTTAGTCATAAAGTTATTACATTACAAAATCATTCATATACACATTGTATAGTATTTGTGAATGCACATTTTGATACCAAATAATGAAATACATATGCAGGCACAAACTGATCCTAACTATATCTCTTACTCGAATGTAGTGGCTAGATTCCAATTTGTCTAACTGGATATCTTCTCTAAACCTGAAAATTATTGCAATTTTTGAGTTAAGTTTTGTGAACTCAGTGAGTGGACTATCCTCGATGGCTCACTTAATCACATAACACATTAATCCATATAATCACATTCAGAAATCAGTTAAACTATTTAAATCATACATATTATATGCATATGTAGTGCTCATGAGACTCACTTTTAATTTATCATTGTTATGGTTGAGTGTCTATAATTGTCTTATATTCATTGTAGATATCAGACTCATTGATAACTTTTTTGTATCTGTTGGGGATACCGGGCTCATTATACATGGTGAGCCTTTGGCTCTTAATCACATTATAAACTTTAAGCTCTTTTTTACTTTCTAAGCTTTAAGATTTTTTTCGGTAACTACTCCGTTCATAACAGTCTTTATATTGTCATGCATTCATATAATGAAATGAATCAATCATATAAGATCAATCAGTCACTTTACACATTCACTTTCACGTGTCATCGAACCTTGATCCGACATTCAACATTTAAGTTGAGAATCACTCATTTCATTCACATGCAGGTTCACAATTTTTCTTCAAAATTGGGTCCGACATTCAACAATCAAGTTGAGTATCACATAATCAGTCCAATTCTTATTCAATGAGCACTTCAAATATGATATTCATGTATCAAACGTTTTAGACATTTAATGTTCGAAATCATTACAATCACATTCATATAATCATTCAATACAAAATTTAAACAAAACATTCATTTAAATTAAGACCATCTAGTTCAACTCACAGTACACTCTAGATTAGCATTAGCTTCTATAATCCGAAAATGTCTAGATGTAGATGTTCTATCTTGTATCATCACTACGAAAAACACATATTGCACACACATAACTAATTGTACAATCTTATGAATACTCAATCACATACATATGTATATATGTTGTGTATAATGCATGCTCAATAACAATCCCGAGTATACTATCTAAATCCACATCTTATGCTCATTCTCATTTCATAATTCATATATGTCTAACTTGAACTTAGTTTAACACCTCAATAAATTATAATACCATCAATCAATCATTCACCAATGTTATTCTAACATTATATGATCATACAATATCCAAACTCTCACTCATTCATATAACATATCCAAAATTCCAGACCTAAACATTTGGTAAACAACAATCCATTCTTAATGAAATCAGATGAAAATGAAATTCAATGGATAGAAATAGCAATGTGTGAGGAGTTCATGATCTAAATTTCAAGTCAATCAGAGGTCTGGAGAAGAAGTTATGGCCAAAAGAGTGAAAGGTATTCAAAGTTGTCAAACAGTAGAATACAAGCATGATCGTGCACTTCCAATTGATCCTCCTTTGTCATGATTGTGCTTGTGCACAATCGTGAAACCCCTTAGAGTTATGATCGTGCTTGTGCACGATCATAAACCACCTTTTATTCTAACTTCTTCTAGCGCTTCCCAAAATAGACTTTCGGGTCAATTTTATACGATCATTTTGACAATGAAAATGAAGGATTTAGGCCAAACATCATTCTAAACAATTGTTCCTTTATATATTAAGTTTATTATGACACCAATTTCATGCAATTTAGTTCATTATTCTTCAAGTTATGTTAAAATACTACATACTATTCCGAAACCACGACAGAATACAAAAACTCAAATTCAAGCCAAATTTTGAAACTGTTAAAGAAAAAAAATTAAAAATCCATTACTTCATGAAATTTGTAGCCATTTGTCTCTAGTTTGATTAAACTTACAATAATCCCATTTAGATGTCTATAGTTAAAGACATGGTTAAAATACAGATGCATATTTAGTGAAAACACTGCATCTGCACATTTTCTGACACTCTGCACATCATTTTCATCTTAGTTCATCTCTTTTGCTTAGTCTATCTCTTCTAGATTATTTCCTTAATATTTCCTCTTTATTACTACTTACATTTCAGTTCAATTTCAATCATAAACAAATCATACTTTATGTTTGATCATAATACCGAAAATAGAACATATACACATATATACATTCATCATCATCTTTTTGCACCCAGTACTTAATTTCTAGTCAAAATTTGAAACTTTTAAAGACAGAATTTGAATTCGATGTCTTCATGAAAAATGTAGCCTTATGTCTCTAATTTAATCCAAATAAAAATTATCTAATTTGGATATCCATAGAACAAGTGATGGCTAAATTATAGATACATGATCAATGGATAATGTTATAGTTAACATTTTTCCAACACACTTTAAACACCATTACCATTCTCTAACTTTCATCCTAGTTCTTCCCTTTTCAAGACACTACACTTGCCTTTTCTCTAACTTCAAATCTCAATCCAATCCATGTCTAAAACAACCAATAATCCACATTTTTATCCATCAAAGCATATCATAACAATATCCATTCACAAATCAATTCTTCTGCACTTCTTTCTATATGTATATGTTCTGTTTTAGTGTTCATGATCAATCATGGACTATAATTTATTTATGGATGATATTGAGTTTAATTGGAGATAGAATAATGGGGAAATGATGAGTAATTGAACTAGAAATGATAGACCAAGCATAAGGTAGTGAATGAAGTAAGTAAATAGTTAGAAATATGGAAAACTAAGGATACAATTGGATATATGTTGGGGAAAGAAGCATAAGGTTTTTTTTGGAACTCAGATTGAGTCCATTTAAGTATGGTTTTGAAGAGAAATTCGGGTTCTACAACTCCTATGAAGACCCTGAAAAGAGATTTTGACATCTAGAGGACCATAAATTCAAATTTCTATTAGTGACCCGTGAAGGTCCACTTAACGGACATAGATGTCCGCTTAACAGACATTCACTGATCATTTGGTCTTAATTAAGGCTTAAATGGGGCTTGAATTAAACCTAGAATGATGCTTGAATCAAGTGAATAATGAGTGATATGTATGAAGTAATAATGGAGGTTATAACTTAGTGAATGAATGGATGATATTAAAGTACCAAAGGCATGAGTAGAATGGGAATAAAGATGTTCATATGATATAGTTATGATTTAAAGGAGTTGAGTAATATGTATGAATTTCTTCAATGTGAATGAGAATTGGGTATTATGAGAGCATATATTGTTAGAAAAAGGAATGATGAGAAATTGAGTTATGATACTACAATAACCAAGTGTTCTTGAGGTGTAAGCCTAAGAATAAATTAGACACATACAAAGGATAAGGATTGAATGGTGAACTTAGAATGATCATGTACAAATGAAGTGTAAACCTAAGTTCAATTAGACATATATGAATTATGAAATGAGAATGAGCATAAGATATGGATGTTGATAATATACCCAAGATTGTCATTGAGCATGCATTATATATAACACATATATATATGTATACGATTGAATGTTTATGTGATTGTGCAATTAATGATGTGTGTGCAATATGTGTTTTGCATAATGATGATACAGGATAGAATGTTTGCATCCAGATATTTTCGGATCATGGAAGTTAATGTTAATCTGAAACGTAGTGTGAGTCGACCTAGATGATCTTACTTTAAATGATTGCTTTGTTTAAATTCTGCATTGAATGAATTATATGAATGTGATTGCACTGATTCCAGACATTGAATATTTGAGGCGTTTGATGCATGAATATAATATTGTAAGTGCTCAATGTATGTGAAATTGACACAATAAGTGTTACTTAACTTAAATGTTGAATGTCGGATCAAGGTCCGATGACATGTGTAAAGTGAAATAAAGTGACAGATTGATCTTATGTATTAATGCATTTCATTACATGAATGCATGAGAATATAAAGATTATTGTGATCGAAGTAGCCACCGAGAAAGAGCTTAAAGCTCAGAAAGTGATTAAGAGCAAAAGGCTCACTATGTACAATGAGCCTTGTATCTCCAATGGATAAGGGACAGTTATTAATAAACCTGATATCCATAATTGATACGGGATAGTTACAATCACTCAATCACAACAATAATAAAAGAAAGTGAGTCTTATAAGCACTGCATATGCATATGATATGTAATATTTAAATAGTTTGACCGATTTCTGAATGTGATATATGATTTAAGTGAATATGAAGTGTATGTGACACAATATGTTGAATTTATGAAGTGATGTGCATTATGCAATTATATGAATTGACGTGTTATGTGTTTAAGTGAGCCATCGAGGATGGTCTACTCACTGAATTCATAAAACTCAACCCAAAATTTGTAATGTTTTTCAGGCTTAGAGAAGATCTATAGTTAGATAAATTGGAGTTAAGCCACTACATTCGAGTAAGAGATAGAGGTCAGGATCAGTTTGCATCTACATTTGTATTTCTTTATTTTTTGTATCGAAATATGTATTCACAAGTATTTTACAATGTGTATGTAAATGATTTTGTAATGTATGACTTCATGACTAAAATGTCTTATATCTTAAATGGGCCTAAGTAACTAGTGAAATTCTGATGAGTTGTGTAATGGTTGTAACATTGTGATTGAAAATGTTTGCGAATAAAATGGGTCTAAATTTCCAATTTTGATTTTATGTATATGCGTGTGACATTTTTTGAAATTTTTTAAATGAATTTCTATCGATTGATTGTTCTAGAATGCCACCCTCGTATAGTATGTTTTTGAATGTGATATATACTCGAATGTGATATAGACGTGAATGCATTGTCGTAGATTGTTTGAGGAAAATAAAGATATAAGTATAAATGATGAGATTAAAGTATACAAGCATAATGGTATGAAAAAAAAAATTATTATGACCTTAAGAAGATGAACTTGGAACTAAAATGGTTGTTGATTAATATGACAAGAGTTATGATCCACCACAAGAATATGTTAGTGGAATTGAGATCGGAATTCTAGGATAATTATGCGTCTATAATTTCAAATTGATTGTGAACATACGTATGACGATATAATGGTAATTGGAAGGTGAGATAATGATAGCGATATATGTAAAAGTTGTCAAGGATAAGTTTTGTGAGTACATATCTAATGATGGGATCATCATGACAAATGAGAATATTGAGCACATATGTATTATATATGTGGAGATGATATAGGAAGCAATCTATGACTTATTAAATATTTGTTAGTCATAGTTCCCATAATTCAAAGTCTAAGATGAATTAGAGTAACACATGAAAGTGCTTAGAATGATCAAATGGGGATAGATTGAGAGTGTAAATGATGTTACTTTGTCTGATAAATTTGAGCAAAAGGAAGGAAAGAGAAACAGGGCATGATCATGGCGGAAAAAAATAGAAATGTTGTTTAGAATCAATTGGAATCCAGGTATCATTAGTGAATGATATTAATTGGTAACTTGTCAAAAATACATCTCTATAGAAGATGTAATGATCTTAATGGTATATACCAAGATATAAGAGTAAATGAATTTGCTTAATGTTTCACTGGGCCTTATTATAAAGGATATTCTGATCATATAAGTTATGACAGAAAATGATCTTATTGAGATATTATGAATAGTTGAAATTGATCTTTTTGAGGTACTAAGAATGGCTAATAAGCAATGATGAAAATAATTGATTGATAAGGATTACGAGAATAATATAGATGATAGTAGCAAGAAATCTTCCTTCGAAGAAGAATTTTGCCGAATTAGGTTAAGTAGACCAGATAATTTATTTTAAGGATGATCAATGATGGAACAAATTAGAAGTGAATATTGGAGTCCCATTTCTAAGTAAAACGCAGGCATAAGAGGTAGAATATGCAACTAAGAGTGTATGCATTTTTGTTTGATGTAAAGTATCCAACTACATGATTGGATTCTTGAAATTGAGGTGACACTATTGCTAACGTGAGGAGAACTTAGGTCTGCACTATATTCTATGTAAATATGTTCAGGGGATACAAATTAGATTTGATGAATGTGTTTTCAACACAGGCAGTTAAGATTGCAAATAAATTGAAATGTGTGCAGAAACTAGTATGAATGAACAGATATTAGAATAAGTTAATGAGAAATTAGAGGAAATCGAATGAATGGAGAAAATCGTTCGAGAAAAGAAGTCAATTGGGAAATCAAAAAATAACATGAGACTAACATACAGTTCTGATTTTAATTTGATTCAGTAGGACATGATATGAGGTGTTAAATGACATAAAGAGTCGTTCGCCCTTATATTAAAATGAAGAAGGCCTAAAAATGGTTGAAGGTCAGAATTGATTGGAGATGTTGTTGATAAATGAAATTGATCTATAATAGAAATTAATTGAATTAAGAAAGATAAACGAGTTAGGTGGATCAACACCGAAGATGTGGAATATAATGAGATAGACATAAGAGTTAAGTGTATTAACACTAAAGAGATGTGAAATATCAAGCAAAAGATGAAATATTTTTTAGACTTTTTCCATGGCAAGGTATGCTTAGATTGAGAAAAAGGGGAGCTAAGCCCCAACATAAATTTGGTCCATATGAAATTATTGTAAGAGTAGGACCATTGACTTATGAGATAGTATTACTAATAAAGATGTTTCATATTCACACAGTATTACATGGATGTGTTTAGGAATTATCGTTATGATCCAATATATGTGTTATTGATACCGGAAGTGAAATTGTAAGTAATATAAAATATTGAAGAAACAGTTAAGATAGTGTGATATCTGAATAAGTAATTGAAAGATTGATTAATTTCATTGACTATAGTCGATTGAAAGAAATTATTTGAGTGATGAAGTTAAACGAGAAATAGAGGAGTATTTGAGGAAACAACACCCCTGCCTTTTTATCAATTAGATAAGAATTTGGAGGACGAAATTATTAAGGGGGGAGAATTGTAACATCTGGTTTTCATATTAAAGATTAGAATCCTAGATTTTTTTTAATTGAGAAAATATAAATGAGAGATTAAAAAAATACATTTCATGCTCATGCAAAATGTTAGCATACACACACGTGAATTTGATTATTGCACACATTACAATGAATTTTTCATACACTCTTATGGCATTTTTCGAGTATAAATGATTGTTTTAATGCGATTATAATGTGAATTATAGATCATGTGTCTTAAAAGTTAAGTTAGAGTGTATAAGTAGTGAATTAAAATTTTTGGTCAAATATGAGAATTTTTTAATTTAAGGGTATTTGTGGCTTAGAAAAAATGTCAAGTGACAAAATAATTGATGAATAGTAATAAAAATAACAGTCAAATGGCAATGTAGATTTTTATAAATGAGATTGGGATTTAATGACAAGTGTCATTAAAAATTAGAAGAAATTTAGGTTGAAAATTGGAGAAAAATGGACTAACTTTTTAAAAGAGTCAATTGGAGACCACAAAAAAGACAAGTGGCAAGTGACAAGTGTCACAACACTTGCCACTCACCACTCACGATTTTATTCACCCAAATTAAAAACCATCTAATGGTCTTTCACTTGAGATATATGCCCCTCCTCTTCATCTTCTTCCTTTTCTCTCTTCTTCACTCACGGATATCTCACTCTCACCTTCATCTTGTTGATTTTTTTCCAACTCTTTCACTTTTTTCTTCAATGGCGATGATCGTATATGTTGGAGGAGCTACGGTTTCATGGTGATTGAAGAAGCTTTATGTAAACCAAGTAAGTAACCTATTAATCTTCATGGCTTTGATGAATGAAGCATATTTGATGATAGTTAGAGGTTAAATGTTCATAAAATGAGGATAGGTACATGCTAAAACATGAATGAGTAATGTGGTAGATAAATGTCTTGCTTTGATGTTTTGATCGGTAATAGATTATGGAATGATATAATGTTGGATTAATTGAGTAAATGGTGTTTAAAGTGTGCTGGAAAAATGTTAGCTAGACATTTTCCACTGATTATGCATCTATGATTTAGCCATAACTTGTTTTGTAGATATTCAAATAAGATAATTTTTTATTTGGATTATATTAGAGACATATGGATACAGTTTTCATGTAGACATCGAATTCAAATTCTATCTTTAAGAGTTTAAAATTTTGACTTGAAGTTGTGTACTAGGTGCAGTAATTTGATAGATGAATACATGTGTTTATGTTCTGTTTTGAGAGTATGAAAATCATGAGTGATGAGTTGTTATGTAGATGTCATTAGTTGTGAATTAAAGGTATAATGAAAGTGAAGGTTATGTTAACCAATATGTTGAGTTATGCTCTTGAACTGAGATGAATTAAGGTGATAGTTAGAAGTGAAATAAAAGTGTAAATGAAATTGAATATGTGTAGAAAGTTGATGAATGTATATATATGTATATGCTTTTTTTTAGTGTTCATGATAAATCATGGACTATAATTTATTTATGGATGATATTGAGTTGAATTGGAAATAGAATGATAGGGAAATGATGAGTAATTGAACTAGAAATGATAGACCAGCATAAGGTAGTGAATGAAGTGAGTAAAGAGTTATAAATCTGGAAAACTAAGGATACAATTGGATATATGTTGGGGAAAGGTCCATGATAGAGTTATAACTAAGGATACAATTAGATATACGTGCATTTCATTACATGAATGCATGAGAATATAAAGTTGTTATGATCGGAGTAGCCACCGAAAAAGAACTTAAAGCTTAGAAAGTGAAAAAGAGCTTAAAGCTCAGAAAGTGATTAAAAGCCAAAGGCTCACTATATACAATTAGACCTATATCTCCAACGGATAGGGGACAGTTATTAATGAGTTTGGTATCCACAATGGATACGATATAGTTACAGTAACTCGGTCACAACAATAAAAAAAAGTGAGTCTCGTGAGCACTGCCTATGCATATGATATGAATGATTTAAATAGTTTGATTGATTTCTGAATGCGATGTATGATTTAAGTGAATATGAAGCGTATGTGACACAATATGTTGAATTGATGAAGTGATGTGCATTATGCAATTATATGAACTGGCGTGTTATGTGTTTGAGTGAATCATTGAAGATGGTCCACTCACTGAGTTCGCAAAACTTAACCCAAAATTTCCAAAAAAAATTTCATGTTTAGAGAATATCTTCAGTTAGACAAATTAGAGTTAAGCCACTACATTCGAGTAAGAGATAGAGGTCGGATCAGTTCGCATCTACATTTATATTTTTTATTTTTATATCAAAATATGTATTCACAAGTAATTTACAATGTGTATGTAAATGATTTTGTAATGTAATGACTTCATGACTAAAATGTTTTGTATCTGAAATAGGCCCAAGTGACCAGTGAAATTTTAATGAGTTGTGTAATGGTTGTAACATTGTGATTGAAAATGTTTACGAATAAAATGGTTCTAAAGTTCCATTAGTGATTTTCAGCATATGTGTATGTCATTTTTGAAAAATTTGTAATAAATTTCAATAGATTGACTATTATAGCATGCTATCCTCGTAGAGTATGTTCTCGAATACTGTCAGTATGTTCGAAGATATGCCCTATGATAGTGGGGTGCCATACTTATTTACAATAATATTTTTAACTTATTGAAGCCTCAATCTACAGATACTTAGATTAAGTAGGATTACGAGGCTACAAGATTTCATTATTCTATATCCCACCTTATAAAAAATACTTTACAATAATAATGAGAATCATATATTACTTGTAACACCCCACTCCCGTATGACCCGAACCCGACATCGATGGTGATATCTGAGTCCGTGTCCCACGAGGGTGGCGTGCTACATCACTCAGTCAGTCAAAACTCAGTATTAACCCTTTTTTTCCTTTCCTTCACACACACATACACATTAACATATGCGGAAACAATTTACATACACCATTCAATAGACTCGGGCCCCTTTTCATAAATACAATTAACTCCAGTCTGTTGATTTTACAAACTGACTTAAGCAATATTACAGAAAATCAGAGAATAGAAATACACTAATGCAGACGCAAACTGATCCCGACCTCTTTCTTTTACTTGTATACAG
>JANIHY010000009.1:30865134-30879178 GCA_027479065.1 Erythroxylum brevipes
TTTGGAATGTGATATCGAAGTGTTATTTGTGTGTAACTGTGAAATTGGGAAATTACTTATTGACATGGTAAATCGAAGCATATGCATTCATATATAAAGGCATGTACAGATAATGACAGTTGTGACCGATGTAGCCAACGTATTTCAGAGCTTTAAGCTCAACGCAATAGGGCCTCGAGCCCAACGAAATTTAGAGCCACAGGCTCACCGCATCAGGGCTACAAGCCCAACGTATTTTAGCCGCACGGTCACAACACCGTAATAAAATGGAAAGTGTCACATGTACTTTGCATATATGAATGATTAAATGTGGATTGTGTGAAAGGCGAAACACCTTATATTTGTGAAACGATAGTGCATGTGATATTTCTAAATGTGTTACTATGTGACAGTATGTAAATTGTTTGAATATGCATGAGCTGAGTGAACCATCGATGATGGTTTCTCGCTGAGTTCGCAAACTCACCCAACATTGCGAATATTTTTTTCAGGACAGAGATAGTAGGCTCCTAGCTCCAGAGTTAGACTTTTTCTGCCGTGTGAGTGCGTTGGCAAGAGAAGTTATGGCACACAGGTCGGTCAGCTGGGGTGATTTTTGTGGATGACCTAGTTAGTTTTGAATCAGTTCCTTTTTGGAGTAATGTGTATAGATTATGGAAACTGATTAACTTGTAAATTATGTTTTGAGGTTATGAAATGAAAAATCTTTCGGTTTCAATATTTAGTGATTTTTGATATTACGGTTTTATTTTATTGATGCCATGTGGAATATAGTATTGATCGATCGTAGTGCACCCTCATCGTGGGTTATGTATCGGAACGACCTACGAGCGTCCCGGTGCGTACCCTACAATAAGGGGCGCTACAGTGCACTCGTCGGCTTCCACAGAGGACGATGTCGCGGGCATGTCCTACGCTTCCCCGCGATGTCATTTTGCCTAGACAAAGTATTCCGGTGTTTGGATCAATCGGCAACGGATAGGAGAGGTGATGATAGTCGTTGGTAATCTTTTCGCTCTACAGATAATCGCTGTCATAACCTCCACCGTCCTCGCCCTCACTTTCCTCATCGGACTAGGAGGAAAAGCAAAGAGACCTTGTGGAGTCCAAAGAGCTGCTGGATGGTAACTGGGTTTTAGTGTAAGTTCTTCTTCTTCGTTTTTATCATTTTTGGTTCATTGGATATGGTCCGAATTATTGCTTTAATAGTGGTCAAAATTATGGGAATGACGTAAGCTACTTCGGGCATACGTAAAATAAGGCCAAAGCTATACCTCCCCCCCTATATTCCACCATAGCTAGTTCATTTCTCTCTCCTCCTGTTGGAAGTGTGGCAGGTGAACTTTAAATTAAATGTTTTGTATTTTTTTTAATATGTCTGCATGAAAGGTGTTCGTAAAGAGGGGTTTTTGTTGCTTAAGTGCTCATTTGTAGCATTTTAGGAATCTAGGGTGGCCATAAGGTGTGCAAGTCCTTCCACAAGGGTGCAAGTATCTGCTCAATGCGGTGGAACCGGCAACAGCTGGTAGCCATCCTTGTGATTCTTAACTTATGTCTGCTAGTTCTATGTTGTTAGGATGGGGTGTTGTTCAAATTATGCATAGTGCAGGTCCTCTATGTGGGTCTTTATTCTTAGTTTGGAGTGATGTTAGTCACTCACGATTCGTTGGTAAGCTGGGTGGAGTTCTCTTTTACTAAAACATACATGGGGAGGAACGGGGGCAGTTGAGCGCAGCAACGGCTACAACATGTATTCATACTTTTTAAGCTCATCATGCTTTTTCATCTTTTCGTTTATACAAAATGCCATGACATTTTTCAAGGAATAACATGATCATAACCGCAATGCATTTTCAACAAGTTTCATAATTCAAAACAAGAAATTTAACACACAACATACAAGCAAGACAATTTGCCCATATTACACAACTTGCCATATTACACAACAACTATAAATATATTACCCATCTAATTTCGCTTGATAATCCAAGTTCAATGTTTTCTTTCTTCTTGCTCTTCAATAGGGTTTGCTTGGTTTCCTATAATAAACCAATAATGAAAAGAATGCTAAAGTCAAACTATAACCCTTTCAAAATCCATACTTTCAGTTCAATTTTTCATGATCATTCTGATCAGGCAATTGAAAGAATTTGGTAACACTTCCTTCAAGAAAAATTTTCCTCATTGTCTTAACACCAAAATCATTCAATTTGGTTTAGAAATCTGAAAGTTATACCCCAAACATGTTAGGACAATTCTTATGCTGAAACAATATTTTGTACTCAACTTCCATCCAAAAATTGAGGTTCTTATAGACTAAATTAAAACTTTATTGCTACATAAAATTTGTAGTCTATGTCTTTAGTTTACTCCAAATTAAAAATCACTCCATTTGGATAACTACACAAAAAGTTATGCCTAAAATACCAAAGCATGCTTTGTGTAGAGAAACCTACTCCGAGAGCATGTTTTGCTACATTTTTCATCTTTCTACTTCCCACATTTCATATATAACCCATATTAAACCTAATCCATCTCTTCTACTTCATTTTCAACTTCATTACAACCCAATATCATTGACAAATACATCATGAGCTATCTTTGATCATTAACCTTAAAAGAGAACATTTGCCTATATCATTCATTAACAACTTTCTACACACATTCAACTTCATTTGAGTTTCATTTAACCAAACCCATGAAATTTAAAGCATAAATTACTTATTGAAGCTTCAAATTCTTCAAACTATTCAAGATATCTAAAAACTCTAATCTCTATTTAATCCCCTTTTTGTATCTTAGTAAGAAGAAAGATGATAAACTTACCTCTAACAAGTTGATTTCTCTTCTTTTTCTTCTTCTTTCTTCTTCCTTCCAAGCCTCCCACGATTTTCCTCTCTTCTTCTCCCTCTTCAATTTTCTTCTCCTTTTTTTCTTTCTCCCACGATGCTTCTCTTCTTCTTCTATGCTAAGACACATTTTTATTCTTGTTTTTCCCCATTTTTCCCTTCACTCACTTGGTTCTTCCAATTCCACCTCTTATTTTCTCTTTTATATCTCTAACTCCTTTAATCCACTTAACACCATAAAAATTCTAAGCTAATTCTTATCTCTATTCATACTTTCTAAATTTAATGATCCAATTTTAAAAATAAATAAATAAATAAACAAACAAACAAAACATGAATAAATGATTAAACAAATAAATCGATAATAATTGAAAAAAAATTCAGGGTCCAACACATACTATGGGGAATATATGATTATTCTCATCCTAACCAATTACTACCAATAACATTCTTTTGCATATACTTTT
The DNA here is from genome assembly GCA_027479065.1 of Erythroxylum brevipes. NCBI lineage: Eukaryota > Viridiplantae > Streptophyta > Magnoliopsida > Malpighiales > Erythroxylaceae > Erythroxylum > Erythroxylum brevipes. The sequence goes on from JANIHY010000009.1 coordinate 30,868,451, forward strand.
CAAGAAACAACAATATATTCCAATTACTTTTCTATTCCTAACCAAAAAAAACTTATTACAACGATCAAATGTAATTTACAATTTATTAAAATATAGAGTCATATCTAGTTCAATTCTAAAAATAACATTCTTCATTATAAACCTCGGGTTGGATCTCAACACTTCGGCACCTTAGTTCCAAAGTCTAATATATTCATCATTTCATTCTCCATATTTCTTGTTTATTACCACTTTATTAGCTTGTAGACATTTAATCCTTAATTGGTGATTAATACCTTAATAAATGTCAACAATCTTCTTAAACTCAATCTCTGTAATCTTTATCAAATATTTTGAAGGCTAAATAATTAAAGATTAACTTTCTCACTTCAAAAACATTATAACACTTATGGCTATTATAGAAAAATCACTTTAGCTCCTTTCTGTGTAGGCACGAACTAACTATAAGAATCTAGTTTTAACATAAGTTACCTAAACTTTCTCTCTAATATTTCTCAAGAACTTAATATTCTTCCTCATATCTATTAAGTTCCTAGTGATAGCTTCTTTCAACTCCCTTTGTCAACAATGTGCATGCCAAGATTAAATTAAAGCTTTTATGTTCTGATATCATATCCATAGTTCGAATTTCTCACCTTTAAATTTTTATCTTCTTCCTCTTCATTTGTTTTACACTCACTTTCTGCATAAGTGACATTGTCATTACTGTTAAAATGATTCATCTTTTCACCTTGATGCTTATCTTTAACATTAATATCTTCTTTTGCATTGATAATTTCTTCCTCTTCCTCTTCCTCACTAACTTCTGCATTTATATGATCCAGTCGATGATGAACATGGTCATTTCTTGCATCAACTAGCTCTGCATCACCACTCCCTAATTAAAAACAAGAATGACCAGTTGGATCTTATTTTGAAGCTCAACTTTATGTTCATTTGTGTACTTCTATACCTATATTCACAAATATATTGACTATCAAAACTTTAGCTCCTATAAGCTTATATTTTCTAGTAACATGAAAATTAATATATTCACTATCATGCTCTATCTTCTCTCTAGCTTTAACTTCGACTCTCAACTCTCGGTTGCTCTTGCTCCTGATTCTCACCACTCGCCTACTCTTGCCCAGATTCTCACCATTCTCTCCACATTGTTTCCCTACTATTTGGCTCTTCTTCCTTTCACTTTTCACATTGACCCCTCCTTTGGACCCTCCTCTGAGGGCTTCGCTGTCTTTTCCTCTCTCCTCTTCAACTTTTCCTGCCTTCAACACCATGCCAACTTCTTCACCCCTTAAGGCTTAGGATTTCCCTCCTTTGCCTTCTGACCCAGCTCATCCTCCACAAACTCCGTAGCCTTCACTATCTAGTGCTATCCCTAGTCCTCTGAAAACATGGAAGCAAGTGGTAAGGGATACCATTGACTCCATGCTATCCTACAAACCTCTGATTGAAATTGAAGGGAAACTCATCGTCTGCTCAGATCTTGCTACGTTTCAAGAAGGAGCTAATTCCTGAAAAACTACACTAGTCGGTTTTTTCCTAGACCAAAGACCGAGTTTTCTTTTTATTTTGTGGTGGGCTAACAAGTTATGAAAAAACAGAGGACTCGTTGACGTTTTGCTCACAGAAGACAATCTCATCCTCTTCTCTTTCACATCCACTTTTATAGCTAACAGAATACCAGAAGAGGGGCCATGGCACTTCGAGAGTCAACTAATCTTTCTACAAATTTGGTTACCCGACTTGAAATTTGAAACTATAAAAATCCAGAGCCTCCCTATATGAATTAACTTCCATAATGGCCCTCTAGAGTATTGGACTTCTCTAGGGCTCAGCCAATTAGCTAGCTATATCAGGAGATCTTTGTGTATGGACAAAAACATGGCAACTAAGAAGAGAATAAGTTATGCTCGTATCTGTGAGAGTATTGAAGTTTCAAAAGACCTCCCTAATGAAATACCAATCATGAGACTTGGAGAGGGGAATAAATTATGGGAAGACAACATTGTTATTTCTTATCATTAGAGGCCCCCCGAAAAAATGTAATCTACTATCTGGAAACCCACAGGTAAAATTTTCAAAATAGGTAACTATCAAGAGTTGATGAATCAACAGGATGAAGGTCTGTTAGCTAGACATCAAAATAATAGTAGTTTGAATGCTTCTGAGGTTACTGATTGCGATGAGGAAAGAGTTTCTTCTGTTACGTTCCAAACAAAAACAACACTGACTAAGGACAAGGATACCGCCAATGTAGGTCTGAGTAATGGCTCTTTGTCTGATTCTAATGTTGCGGAAGCTAGTACATATAAAATTACCCTTCCTTGTTCTGAGACTTTACCTGTAATTGCCGACTCTCCATACAAAGAAGTATCATGCAACAATGCTTCATCTCAAGACAATATGGCTATGACAGAGGGTATTTCAAACTCAACTTAATAATTAACTAAGGATGAAGACAGTAATAATTCCCATTCACCCTCTAAAAGAAATCCCAACGAGGCAAAGGTAAAGGCCTTAAAACCACCTCTAATTTCATATGAGTATCTTGGCATGGAATGTCAGAGGAATAAAATGTCCTTCAAAATTGCTAGTCCTGAAGGATTTTGTTTAGGGAGAGAAACTTGTCTTACTTGGATTACTGGAAATAAAAGTAATGTTGGAGAATTTCAATAAGTTAAATATTTTGTGTCCTCAATGGAGAGTCTTTTCTAATCATACTCATCATGGTTGTGGAAGGATCATCGTATGTTACAACTCAGAGGAGGTTAAAGTGGAACTCCTCGAAGCAACAAAACAGTTTATGCACTTTCACATTCTAATACTATAGAGGAATGTCGATTTGAATATCTCTTTTATTTATGAAGGCAATTTTGAATTTCAACATCGGGATCTTTGAAACTCCATCCGAAAGATTAGTTCCACCATCAATAAACCATGGCTTGTTTGTAGGGATTTCAATTCCACTCTTTATGCAGCAAAAGCTCAAGGTAATATTAGCCTCGGGACTTCCTCAACGGACTTATGGGAGTATGTTGAACATGTAAGGTTAACTGACCTAAAATTCATTGGTTACTCTTTCACATGGTTAAACAAACAATAGGCTACATGATTCATCAGGAAAAAAACTAGACAGAGCTCTTGTTAACAATCTTCAACTTCAACACTTTCCTAACAACCTATCCAATTTTATGGATCCTTTATTTTCAGATCATACACCCACCTTTGTATCGAAGTTGTCTACTCCTGCTACTAAACACCACCCTTTTCGATTCAACAACCATCTGGTTCAAGATCCTAGTTTTGTTATTGCTTGCAGGGAAGGAGTTCTATGCAATATCAGAGGAACAGAACAATACTATTGTACACAGAAGTTAAAAGTTATTAAGCAATAGCTGAAAATTCTAAACTCTTCAAAAGCGCCTACTGCTGAAGCTATCAACCAAACTCGATTGGAATTGACAAGAGTTCAGACCTTATTATCCTTCAATCTAGACATCCAACCTTTAAATGATTAGGAGAAGCTTGCTCTCTCAAATTACCTTCAAGCAATAAGCAATCACTCCCTAATATTGCAACAGAGAGCTATGGTGAATTGGTTACAGGATGGGGATAGCTACACCCAATCCTTCTTCCATTCCATACTAGCCCGAAAGAATAGCAACAAAATCTTTTCCATCACTTCCCATTATGGCACTGTCATCATGGACCTGAAGGAAATACATGAAGAAGCATTTAGATTTTTTAACTCTTCCCTTGGTACTGATATATCAACTAATATTTCAAGTGGAGACCTCCATCATCTTAACCTACACCAAATTTCTCCTACAGATTTTACTCTATTAACCAAACCAGTGGAGGACAGTGAGATTGAGAAATGTGTTCTTGAAATGAATGGAAAGAAAGCCCCGGGCCCTTATGGACTTAATGGTTACTTCTACCAACATTCTTGGAATATAATTGGTGGCTTCATTAAGGAGGCAATTCATGAATTCTTCAGAAACGAGGTTCTTCTCAAGGAAATCAATAAAATATTCTTGTGTTTGATTCCTAAAGGGAAAATCCTCAAAGCTATGTTGATTGCCATCCCATTTCTTGTACGAACTTCCTGTATAAAGTGATATAAAAAATTTTGGCTGATACATTGAAGAGAGTTCTTGCTCCTTTGATTAATGAAAACCAAAATGGTTTCTTGTCGAATAGGCACATTGGAGACAATATACTTATTGCTCAAGAACTATTGAAGGGATACTCTACATCGAATAGTCCTTCGAATTGCACTATGAAGATTGACTTTCATAAAGCTTTTGATTGTATTAATTGGAAATTCATTCGGTATATGCTGGATGCTTTTAGTTTTTCAACTCAGTTTATCACGTGGATCATTGAATGTATTACTTCAGCCTTTTTCTCGGTACTTGTTAATAGTTCCCCTTCCTTATATTTCAAGGCAGCAAGAGGTCTCAAGCAAGGTGATCTAGTCTCCCCTACCTCTTCATACTTACTATGGAAGTCCTTAACGCAATCATAAAGAAGGAGAGCACATCAGCCTCTAATTTCAAACTTCACTCAAAGTGCAAGAAACTTGATCTCACTAACCTTTGTTTTACCGATAACCTTCTTTTATTTTGTAGGGCTGATATGGAATCTATTCACTCTTTCATACGTGCTCTCAATGTTTTTAAACATGCTTATAGTCTTCATCTTAATCTGCACAAAAGCCTTTTCCTCTTATCTAAAAGTGCAGTAAACATGGAAAACATTATTGCAAAGGCAACTGGAATGAGACTGCAAACTCCCCCTCTACTTTACCTTGGTCTTTCAGTGTCGACAAAGAGGCTAACGTTTACAAAATGCCAATCTCTCTTAGACAAGATACAGAAGAAAGTAAAGTCCTGGGTGAACAAATCACTTTCATATGTGGGTAAGCTACAAATTATTAAATCCGTCCTAAATTCGTTACATATATACTGGAGCTCTCATATATTCTTATCTCAAAGTATCATCAAAGAAATTGAAAGAATTCTTAGATCTTTCCTATGGAGTCATCCAAATGGTCACCTTGGAGCCGCAAAAGTGAAATGGGCTGATATATGCTTTCCGAAACAAAAAGGAGGACTAAACATTCTCTCGATTAAAGTTGCTAATCATTCTCTCATTCTTAAAAGACTATGGTGGATATTAGAAGACAAGAAGAGTTTGTGGATAAAATGGCTACATGTATATTTCCTCAAGGGGAATAGTATATGGGCCATCAAATCGAAAAGTACCCACTCTTTTTTTCTCACTCAATTGTTGAAATTGAGAGTTGTTGTTCATCATGAGAGCTCGTGTGAGATTAAGGATGGTCACCTTCTCTCCTTATGGTTTGACAATTGATCTACCAGGGGACCTCTAATACAACTGATGCATTTTCCAAGAGCTTCTTCTTCTTTTCCTTTAGGAACTCGGATGAATTCATTTATAGAAGGAAGTGGCTGGAATTTTTCTAGAAGACTAATGCAGTTTCAACTAATGTATCCTCCCACTCCACAGGAACCTGGTATATTTTTTTGGAAAGGTATTCCAGTAGAGAAGCTCACGAATAGAGTTATTTGTGAAAACTTACGTAGACATCGACACGCAGTTCCTTGGGCCACTGAGGTATGGAATAAGCACTTAACGCCGAGAATATCTTTCATCTACTGGTTAGCTATCCATAACAAGCTTTCTACAGCGGACCGAATTCCATATATCCACATAGATAGCTACTGTCCAATGTGTTTATGCAGAGTGAATCTTGCAATCATCTCTTTTTTAAATGTCCTTTTAACAAGGCAATATGGGATTATGTCATTGCTTATTGTTTTTGGATAAATCCAGAAAGTACCATCTTGGAGATTACAAACGGACTCTTTACACAATCATCAATCCACATCATTGTATTGGGTGTCTGTATGTATAGGTTATGGCGGGAATGGAATCTCCGTCGGTTCAAGCATCAATCATCCACTAAAGAGTGTTTAATATCCTTAATTTTAGCAGAAATTTGAGAGATCATTATGTCTAAGAAGCTACAACAAAGATACAGTCTCCTTAGAAAGCAACTCATCTTAGCACATCTTTGAGTGGGGTTACCAAGGCGACAATGAACTAATCAAATTGCAGCTTATATTTCTAATCATTACCGAAGTTCCAACGATATTGCGTTATATTTCCTTACGCTGTTTTTACTAATATGAATAGATAGGTTTCCTTGCTTTTGTCGACTCGGGCTATACTTAGAACTCTTTTATATTTGTAACTTATCCTATTTCATTTAATCAATTTTCTTTTTTTTTAAAAATCCTTGACTTTAAAAGTATCCTAGATAGCTCTAGATACTTTAATAGCCTTAATAGTCTTTGATGTTTTTTTTAATAATTTTAATAGTATCAACACTATAGCCATCCACATTCAATTCTTTCTTTTTGTTTGTTTGTTTGTATTCTTCACTTCATTTACATACAACTTAACATTCTATTCACTTTTTAGTTAAGATGCAAAATCACGTCCATTATTAACAACATATAAAGAATATTCTCAATCCTTTTGTTGCATACTTTACAAGCTAAATCAATAATGTCTAACAACCCATTATATGTGAAACCATTGATTTTTGTTGGATACTTAATCTTCAATCCATAGGCATCCACCACAAAGTTGAAGTAAATCATTTGTTAATATAAAAATCTGATATGATATGTAAACTACACAAGAAGGAGGTTGAATTGTGTAATCTTTTCGAAAATATTAATCTTTTTGAGACTGCTTGAATTTCTTTACGAAAATTCAAATGACTACTAAAACACTTTGCTAAAGTTGATAAGCAATGCAATCGCAAGTAATATTATCTACTTCATCTAACAACAAGAAAATTAAAAGTAAGGGTTAGAGAATAGATATTGCAATTTTATATTAGTCCAGTCCAAACCTTGAACTATGTCTAGTCCTCAAAGTTACTATGAGATTTCACTATACTCTTCAATTTTACAATTATTCTTTCTACACTTGCAGAGCCTCTTCAGGTCTCTTTCAAAAAATATTCTTTATCAGTTATATCAGCCTCTCCAGGCTCTAACCTTCCTTTCTCTCTCTCTAAGAAAATCTTTTACGAGTTTTAGGTTACAGATATATTCGCTCACTTCTTTCCCACTTTGAATACAGAATATTTGTTAATGTAAAAGCATTTGTTATCTTAGTCTTCGACTAGAACTAGTAGTTATAACCTAAGTCTCTAACTGTCTTATTGAAAACTGCTTCTTGAATCTTCTAGAAATGGTTATTAGTTGAGTCATATAACTAACTCCAACTAACTAACTGTCTGACGTTCTAGAATATCTTCCTTTTGTATCATCTGGAATAATGCTTCTACTATTATTATGTTTCATCTGTTATTTCACTTCATCTATTATATCGTTTTGTCTATTGTCATGTTTCGTTTGTTGTTACGCTTTGTCTTGTGTTGCGCTTTCGTCTGGTGTAGTGCTTTCGTCTTGTGTTGCGTTTTCATCTAGTATAGCACTTTCATCTTGTGTAACGCTTCGCCTGGTGTAGCACTTCGTCTGGTGTAGTGCTTCATCTGACGTTAACCTCGCACCTTCTGAGTTGACTAAGTATTACTTACTTTTTTCTGCAAACTTAATAATCTTATCAAAACAATTCATACATTTCTAAGATTATTATTATTTGATTGTCATCAAAATTAATAGAAGTGAAGCCTTCTTGACTTAACAATCTCCCCCTTTTTGATGATAACAAATAATCATAATTTTAAAAGATAAAATGATATTTATAGACAAATAGACGAATAGTATTTCGTCGAATAATAAAGCAAAAAATATAAGAAAAGAATTGCATACAAGATATATACAATGCTTTATATCTGCTTTCTATCTTCTCTTCTCCTCTTTTTCTCCTTCTCCACCTATTTGTTATTAATCAAAAAGATTGTTCATCGTAGACGCTTCAGAACTTCAGAAAACATACGTTGCATGTCAATGCAGATCATCTTGAGGTCTTGTTCAATAGTAAACCGTAATAGTGCTACTTCCTTATAAAGATCACCCACTGAGCCAGCTAATTCATCAACCTTAGTATGAACTTCCTAAATTTCTTTTGCTAATGCTTCCTAAAATTCCTTCTGACTGTGACTTGCTTCTGTCCAATTTATGAAATGCTTCAAGAGCTCTAGATTATTAGTAGAATCTTATTGTATTTCAATAAGTGGATGAAGGTTTTCAACAGTAGATGGTTTTAAAGGTAAAAGATCTAACTCAATAATTTTGATGGAGGGTAGATTGAAGGGTTATTTTGGTTCTAGGAGATCAACATCATCAGGTCTACGTAGTTTCAAACTTGGTCGCCCAAGAAGGTGTAACACATCCTTGACTAAAGGTATGAAACCTAATGGTCTGAAATGCATGACCAAATGAACAAAGGTTTCTAAGTTGAAATTGATAACTTTAACCATGATACTTCTGTACTGTCCTTCTTTCACTTGGCCAGCTACCTTAAAGTTCTCATTTGTGGTTAAAACTCCAAATTTACTTCCTGATGCTTTTGAAATGTGGTGTGAAACATAGATACCTCCAGGTTGAGCCCCATTACATGCATCATCTATGTTTTTCACAACTACTTGAATATGTTCTTCTCTAAGATCATCTTTATTTCCCTCAGGAAATAACTTCTTTTTCCTTTTGTCTTCATTTCTCACAAGGTTTGAACATCTTGGTTGAATACCTGGCATAATTTTTATCAATGTTCTGCTCGTAATAGGATAGATTGTATATCGATCCTTTGAAATCTTCAATGGATATGGTTTTGCCTTCTCATCTCGCAGAATATCATATAATCTTCGTTCTTCATGACTTAGAAAATGTATTGTTTGAGCATTAATCGGTATCAGTTCGACTAGTACCTTGACTAATTTTTTCGAAGGTTCTTTAATAATAATTAAGCTTCTTCTTCGAATAGGTACGGTTTCTTCTATAATCTTCATTCTCAAATCCTTTTTGTTGATTGGTTGAGAAGGATTATAAGGTTCCAAATGGCGTTCAACTATTTCGCCTTCTGTTGAACATGAGATAAAGAAACCTTTTTCTGCCTAGGCTTCACCTTCTTTTGTTCTTCTGCCAACTTAAATGAAGGTTGTTGTTAAGGATTCTTCCTCTTAAATACCAACTTCCTTTTAATTTATGTCTCTCCAGATAATTTTACTGATTGGCTTTGCAAAATAGAGACAATTGATCTGGTAGGCTACTATCTTTTCTCCTACTTTTCAGAATCTCCATCAAGAATAAGAGATTTCCTCTTCTTCTGTTCTTGTTGTCGTAAGGTCAATAGTCTTAGTGACCTTCTTGACTGTTTGGATTTTTCTGATTGAAGTGTCTCTGCCTTTCTCTTCAATGACATTTATTGTGATGATTGTTGAACCCTACTTTCCTCTTTCTGTAGAATCGTCTTAGATTGTATTGGTTCATCAGACAATTTCTCAGTCTTTTCTTCTACAGATGTTCCTCCTGTTGATCGAGGTTTTGTTTTTCTTGCAGACGTACACTTCTGCCCCGTCTTACTATTAGCTCCCCCTCAGACCTTGCTTTGGGTGTAGAACCTTTATCCGCCTCATCATCAAACTTTATTCTCATTCTGTGAATAGTTGTGGCATTAATAATGCTCTTCACATCCATCTTTACCCTGTTAACTCTGTCGAAAAAGATTCCTGATTCTAAAAATCCTTGTCAACAGCATTCCATACAGTAAAGAGCTAGAATCTCCCTTTGACTTCATCATATGCTTCAAAATCAAATACTAAAGATTAAGGGGTTGATGATTCAATAGGTGATACAGACAATGTTCATCGTTCATTATCACAACGTCCTTTGAGCCTAATCTTGATAGAACACATTGAAGAAGCAGTGAATGTAGAACCCTAGCTTTCAAAACAATGGTTGTTGCCTTCTTGACTTCTGGATCACTACTTCCATAGAGTTATCAATTGATGTGCATTCTATCTACACGACCTTAAGGAATCCATTTTGTATTATTAAATAGTTTTACTCTAATACTAGGACACCCACTGACCTTTTCGATAGTATCTTGTGTCATGATAACTGACAATCTATCTACCATTGATACTAAGGTGTCATCCACCAGCTTTGTTTTATTTCAAAACTCATATATCTCATTCAAATAGACCTTTTCACGAACCTTGAGGAAGTTTTTTCAACCAATTGCTTCAATCTCTGGTTCAATGTCCATATGATTTACCTTCAATGATTTGAAATCAATGTGTCTCCCATAGATAAGTGATTGCTTCATTTGTTTCCGGAATCCAACTCTTACAAAATCATGAAACTTGAGCTTGCTCTGATACCACAACTGTTGGATCCTACTTACGGAGCCCAACTTCGGATCATGAAACTTGACCATCATCGGTTCATCTTCATTCTCATAAAATCCCAATAATTTTCCTCACATTTGTTCAATGGCGTGCCCACATAAAAATAGTCACCATGCTCAAACTCATTTCTCCTATTTGTGAACAGAATTTGGAAATCTTCAAACAAGAATTTCAATTTGGTTTCTTCAAAAAAATCATATCTCTAAGCCTCTATTTTGTTTTGAAGCAAGAATCACCTCAATCGGAGCTATATAGCTCAAGATATGCTTAAAATTCCAAAGTGTGTTTATACCTCAATCATGCTC
>JANIHY010000009.1:30879278-30894832 GCA_027479065.1 Erythroxylum brevipes
TAATCCAAATTAAGAATCACCTCATTTGGATGACTAGAGCAAAAGTTATGGCCAAAATACTTTCAGCTCTTACTAATAAAAGACTGAATACCAAACCCGACTTCAAGTTAGAAATTGAAAATCTTAGGGGCTAAATTGAAATTAAATTCCTTCATATAACTTGTAGCCCCATATCTCTATTTTATTTTTCAATAATAATCAGATCTCCACAGATCAAGAAATTCTCAAAAGACTGAACCATGTTTAGAAAATTATCTAACTCACTTTGAATAAATCAATCATCCTCAATTTAATCTTAAAAAATCATAAATTCCCATGTTGATGTAGATAATTGTCTTAGGAATCCAACGCTTTGAAAATCAAATCAATCGGATGTCAGACAGAAAAGATATAAGCAAAAGATTAAACAAAGGTCGGATTGAGAAGGAAATAACACAAAATCAGAAGAGGTCAAACAACGTCGCAGGTAGAGCCAAAAACGGCGTCGCATGGGGGACGACTTGGCTCTCCCTCGCGAGTCGTCGCACTTGCGAGGGTGAGTTGGACGCTCGCCCTTGCAAGGCGTCGCCATCGTGAGGGCGAGTCAGACGCTCGCCCTAGCGAGGCATCGCCCTCGCCCTCGTCAGTCCCTTGCCTGCTCCCTTTTTTTTTCAAATATATACATATATATAACAGAATTTTCCAAAAATCACAACTTTTGACTTAAGAGTTCAAAATTTACAAACATGGTATCAATAGAAAGCTAAAAGGAAGCTCTACAACTTTCACTAAGAATTTAAAAATAGATTCGTCTCTAAAGGTATCAAAATCCCACTCAAACGTTTTGTCCAAATAAATGTCTCCCTAAACAATAACTCAACTTTGAAATTTTCTATCTTTCAACTTCAAGGTCCAAAAATGTCATATTTTATATCAATGCAAAGATAAAAAAGAAACCTACAACTTTAATGAAGGACATAAAAATCAATTTGACCTCTAAGGGAGTCAAAAATCCACTCAAAGTTTCTGTCCACTAAAACTCTTCCCAAACAGTAACAGCAACTTGTAAAAATCATAAATTCCTATTTCATAGCCCAAATTTTCCATACTTTATATCAATAGAAAGATAAAAATATAATCTAAAACTTTTATGATACTTTAAGAGCAAACTCAACCTCTGTATAGATCAAAAATTCAATCAAAGTTATTGTTCAATTTCTATCATCCTGAATAGTAACACAATTTCTAAAATTTATAACTTCTCATCCCATTATCCACAAATTCTATACTTTATATCAATGTAAAGATCAAAACAAAATCTTCAACTTTCATGGAGTACTTAAAGGTAATTTCAACCTATAACTAGGTCAATCTTTCAATCAAAGTTTCTGCCCTGTTAAAAATCACCCAAACAATATACAAACTTCACACATTCACATCTTTCAATTCTCACATCCAAAAATTGCATATTATACATCATTTTAAAGCTATGCAAATTTTCTATAACTTTCATGTAGATCATATAATCCAATTCAGACCACATTAGTACAGAAATTGGCCTCAAAGTAGTACACACAAACTTACTCTAATGGTCATTTCCAAAAACAAAGCAAAATAATACTTAAATTTGAATCATCATAACTTTCAATCCCGATATAAAAAATATCATATTTTATGACGATAGAAAGCTCTCAACAGAAACTACAAGTTTCATGTAGATCATTTTATCAAATTTTGCCTAAATCATCCCAGAAAAATTCACAAAATTTCAGCCCAAAAAGTCAACTCTTCATCTTCAAAAAGGCAAACTTTCATAATTCAACAAATTCTCACACTTTCACTCTTTATTTCTTGATTTTCAACTTCCATTTCAATTAACTCATTCACTTTAACTTTCATAACCCATACAAATCTACTCAAGTATCAAAGTTATCAAAACCATTCAATTCTTTTCTCATCAATTTTTTTAAAACATAATAACTTCTATAACATAATACATATACAAAAACACTCATTAAATTTCATTTATTATTTTTAAATTTCACTTAAAGATCGAGGTCCAACATGATGCTTCTGAATCGAAGTCAGATTTGGACGAATCCAAATCTTCCCAAGTTGCCATCATGCTCTTTTTGTTTTCTTTACTTTTTTTTTTTAGTAACGGACATTCAGATTTGTAATGTCCTGGTTTGTTGCACTCATATCAGACGATAGAAGTTTTCTTATTCTTAACTTTGTCTTTGCTATTTTTCTTAAAGGAAAAGTCTTTATTTCCCTTTGCTTTCTTTTTTCACATCCTCCTAATCTTTCTTGAAATGAAGGATAGTTCATCATCATCTTCACTTAAATATTAGTCAGATTCACTGGCATCATCATTCTTGATTTCTTTAATCTTTAATGCTTTTGAAGATGTGCTTCTATTTTCTAGTTCTTTTGATTCTTCTGATCAACCTTTATTATGATAGATTTATCTCTTCTAGGTTTATCTTATGCATCAAGCTCTACTTTATATATCTTCAGTGAACCAAGCAATTCATCTACCTTAAGCTTACTTAAGTTCTTGGACTCTTATATTGTTGTAACTTTGGGTCTCCATCTTTTAGGAAGACTTCTGAGAATCTTTTTGACATGATCTTGATTATTGTAGATTCTCCCAAGAGCTTTAAGTCCGTTAACAATCATTTGAAATCATCAAAATATTTGATCAATAATCTCCTCATCTTTCATCTTGAACAGCTCATACTGATGAACAAGAATACTGATCTTAGACTCTTTCACTTGATTTGTGCCTTCGTGTGCAATGATTAATGTGTCTCACATCTCTTTTGCAGATACGCATCCATGAACCTTGTCATATTCACTTCTGCTTAGGGCACAACTTAAAAAGAACTTGGCCTTTGACTTCAACTGAAATCGAGCTTTTTGATCAGCCGACCATTTGTAACAAGAGATGATATTGCCTTCATCATCTCTTGGTGTACATGGACCATTCTCAATGATATCCCAAAGATCAATATGTGTGAATTCTATGAAGAGTCGCATCCTGTCTTTCCAATAATGATAATCCTCATCGTTGAACGCAGGAGGTCTTGTGACCGAGGCCCCTTCAGGTATAAAAATATGTGATTTAGCCATGGATCTTTGTCCTCACTTTGTGATAGTGTTTCTTGGAAACCTCACTCTGATACCAACTAAAGTAAATCACTTGTTAATATAGTAATCCGATATGATATGTAAACTACACAAGAAGGGAGATTGAATTGTGTAATCTTTTCGAAATTATTAATCTTTTGAAACTTCTTGAATTTCTTCACAAAAATTCAAATGATTACTAAAACACTTTGTTAAAGTTGATAAGCAATGCAATCACAAGTAATATTATCTATTTCGTCTATCAACAAGAAAATTAAAAGTAAGGGTTAGAGAATAGACACTACGATTTTGTACTGGTTCACCCCAAACCTTGAACTACGTCCAGTCTTCAGAGTTAGTTTGAGATTTCACTATAATCTTCAACTTTACAAGTGTTTTTTCTACACTTACAGAGCCTCTTCAAGTCTCTCTCACAAAGTATTCTTTATCAGCTGTATTAGCCTCTTCAGGCTCTAACCTTTCTTTCTTTCTCTAAGAAAAGTATTGTTAAGCTTTAGGTTACAAAGTTATTCGTTCACTTTTTTCGCACTTTGAATACAGAATATTTGTTAACGTAAAAGCATTCGTTATCTTAGTCTTCAACTAGAACTAGTATTTATAGCCTAAGTCTCCAACTGTCTTCTTGAAAATTGCTTCTTGAATCTTCTAGAAACGGTTATTAGTTGAGTCATGTAACTAACTCCAATTAACTAACTGTCTGACGTTTTAGAATATCTTCTTTTTATATCGTTTGGAATAATGCTTTTTTTGTTATTATGTTTCGTCTGTTATTTCGCTTCATCTATTATATCACTTCGTCTGTTGTTACGCTTCGTCTGGTGTAGCGCTTTCGTCTTGTGTTGCGCCTTCGTCTTGTGTTGTGCTTTCATCTGGTATAGCGCTTTCGTCTTGTGTAGCGCTTCGTCTGATGTAGCGCTTCTTTTAGCGTTAATCGTGCATTTTCTGAGTTGATTAAGTGTTACTTACTTTTTCTGCACACTTAACAAACTTATTAAAATAGTTCATACGTTTATAAGATTATTATTATTTGATTGTCATCAAAATTAATAGAAATGAAGTCCTCTTGACTTAACAAAAGTTTGTAATAACATTACCTCTATACATATATAGTAAGGGCACAATCATTATCTTCTTCCATGTAAATAGGATAAATATAATTATTCTTTTAAAACCATAATAATTATAAATAAATAGATATTATAACATATGCACATGTAAATAGAATAAATATAATTATTCCTTTAAAACCATAATAATTATAAATAAATAGATATTATAACATATGCACATCAGAAAAAGTGACAAATAATAAATTATGTCCATGCTCTGTTCATAAAACTTTACATAATAACATACTAGAAACTGCAAAATGCAATTTGTAATTATTACTAACCTCATTTTCTACGGGATTTCAATATCAAAATAGAATCCAGTAAACTTATGCTTTTATTTGATAAAATATATAAGGATAACATCAACTATTGTTACTGAATATCACAAAATAGTTTTGTATATAAAAGACCTGAACGTTGCTTCTTTTTTTATGTGCCACAGCCACCTTACATGTTATTCTTTTCTCATCTTTGCTTTTGTCTATACGGAGATCACCTCTTTTAGGGATTTTACTTTTTTCCAAATTAGAGGCTTCACATTTGATGGTAGGAACTAGGAAGAGAGTGGTCGTGTGGATTTCGTTTCTTTTCAACAATTAATTAATAAAAGGGTTGCGAATAAGGCTGCGTATTATTAAATCTATCTAATTTTATGTCTCAATAAGCTTGTCTTTATTGTTATTGACTAATTTTACGTTTAATATTTAAAATTGAAATTTAAGTTAATAATTCTAATAAAGAAATATTTGGAATCTTAAATTGATAATTTTAATAATAACAAATTTTTTCTAATAGAAAAAATTAAAATCGGGCGTTGTTGTCTAATTAAAGCCTAAGGCCAAGCCCGAGCCCATTATCTCTAAAACCCTCGAGAGTACAATCACCACCGGAAAGATTACTACCAAGTCTTAAACCCCCAACTCTACGACGCTGTCCCTGCTCTTCGCCTCACTGCTACGCTAGTCACTTACTCTGATTCAATGGCTACACTAGCGCTCAGAAACCCCAATTACAGGCGCCTTGGTCAGTTATCCTCCCGAGTCGCCTGGTGTTGTCGGGAATCGTCATCTAATCCTCTGTCAATATCGAGTTCCGTCTCTGAAAATGGCAGTATTACTGTTTCCAGTGGACCTTGGTGGAGATCCATGGCTACCTTCACTAGAACGTAAGTCCATAATTCTAATGTCAAATTTTTCGGTTTTCTGTTTTTATTTTTTCGCTTGTTTAAAAGTCTCATGTTCTTAAAGATTGCTTCTTTAGATTTAGTTTTGTGATATTGATAATCCTTTTTCTTGATTGAAGTCGGAATCTTTCGGGTAGCTTCCTTTTTTGGAGGGAATGTGTTGAACTAGTTTGGTTCAGTTAGTGAAATAAAGAGTGCTTACTTTGGAACTTTCAAGGATCTTATGCTTTATTCTACTTTTAAAAGGGCGGTCAATAAGCTGTTAGGAAAGGTAAGGTGATTAGTAAACTATTATTGGACTTGGACAATGGTTGAGCTATGATGATTGGTCAGTAATGTGCATCAATTGGAGAATATATTTTACAAATGGTGAAGAAGAAATGCTTCTCTATCTTTCACTTGGCAATTTGGCGACTGTTAGGGTAGTGTTGTGAATGTGAAAATTTGAACCCGAGCTAACTGTTTTTTGTTGTTTTTAGATGACTTGTATCTGATTATTTTTCCTGAATACCAGTAAACCTCATGTGAATGTGGGAACAATTGGGCATGTGGATCATGGAAAGACTACCCTGACTGCTGCAATTACAAAGGTTTGAATTTGTTTTTAGGCTGTATTTGTATTTCTTTCATTCAATCAGTATGGTTTTCATTTACTTATTTGAGACCTCGAAATGGCGATTTTTAGGTGCTAGCAGAAGAAGGTAAAGCCAAGGCTATTGCCTTTGATGAAATTGACAAGGCTCCAGAAGAGAAGAAGAGGGGAATAACAATTGCCACGGTTGGGATGCTTCACTTTCTTTTGGAGATACCTATAAAGATACAATGTTGATCTTTCCATCTTGATCTTTTTATGAACTAATCACTGGTTTAAATAACATGTAGGCCCATGTGGAGTATGAAACTGGTAAACGCCACTATGCTCATGTTGATTGTCCTGGACATGCAGATTATGTGAAAGTAAGCTTTTCAGTGGTTTGTTCTTTTAAAGATATGAGCTTCTGGATTCTTTGGCAGCATGCTTTCACTGTCCTAATTTCAAAATACAAAAAAGCTGTGGAAATATGTTGCAGTAATAATGCTGCTATGATTACAGTATTTTACATTATGTTATTATCATTATGCTGCTTGTTCTATTCTACATGCATACTCTTGTATGTGGATGTGGCTAAGCTGATGAAGATGCATGTTTGAAATTTTTGATGAAGCAAATAGCTAGGCAAAATATGTGTTAGTGGACCAAATATCAACTCATAATTTGCTCCAACTTTATAACCATTTGATTAGCCTCCTCCTATATTTATTATTGCTTATGATCCTAAAACTTAAATCACTATGCAGAATATGATTACTGGAGCTGCCCAGATGGATGGTGGTATTCTAGTTGTATCGGCTCCTGATGGTCCTATGCCACAGACCAAGGAGCATATTCTACTTGCTCGCCAGGTGGATATCTTACCTTAAAGCTTGTAAACTGTGTCTGTAACTTAGTTCCTTTGCATTGGTGCTTGTCACAAGACTGGGTGTTTCTACATGCAATTAACAGGTAGGAGTCCCTTCACTTGTGTGTTTCTTGAATAAAGTTGATGCAGTTGATGATCCGGAGTTATTAGAGCTTGTAGAAATGGAACTCCGTGGTAGGAGGCCTTTCAAAAACATTCTTTTAACAGGAGCTGGTTCTTGTTTTTTTTTTGTTTTTGTTTAATACAAGTTCTTCAATCAAATATTACTGACAGAACTGCTTAGCTTCTACAAGTTTCCTGGGGATGAAATTCCTATTGTCCGAGGGTCAGCATTGTCTGCCTTACAGGGGACAAATGATGAAATTGGCAGAAAGGCTATTTTAAAACTGATGGATGCTGTGGATGAATACATCCCTGACCCAGTGCGCCAACTTGACAAACCTTTTCTCCTGCCTATAGAAGATGTCTTTTCAATTCAGGTACAGAAGACACATGTTAATTGTGTATGCATTCCTTTGACACAAACTTCTATTAACAAAGTTTCTTCACTTTTTCTTCTCCGCTTTCTTGTCATTCTTCAGTTTTTGCTTCTTTTTTTCAGCAATTTAAATTTATATGGCTTCTGTAATAAAAAGTGGGTTCTATGCCTGAATTGATAAAATTTTGGTTTTTTAATGCTTCTGTTTGTTGAAGGGTCGTGGGACAGTTGCCACTGGTCGTGTTGAACAAGGGGTTATCAAAGTTGGCGAAGAGGTTGAAATTTTGGGATTAATGACGGTAAATTCATCAAATTGAGTTCCTTTTTACTTCACAATTTTATAGGCCTTTTTGCATTTGAAATGTTAATGCTGGCTTATACGAGGATTTCCTTGTGCTAATTATTCACATTATAAGCCATTTCAATTAGATCAGCAGGCAGAAAAATTCTGTTAGTAATTTGTCTCCTTGTGCAGGGTGCTCCTTTGAAAACTACAGTAACCGGTGTTGAGATGTTTAAGAAAATCTTGGATCAAGGACAAGTAAGTTAACAGGTCAAGCCCGTTGTTGGTTATTAAGGTTTGCTCCATGGAGTTATTTAATTACTAATGGGTCTGTGCATTTCTCTAGGCTGGTGACAATGTTGGTCTTCTCCTGCGTGGTCTAAAAAGGGAGGATATCCAACGAGGAATGGTAAGCAATGATAGTCAAGATAGTACACTTCAACTTGTTTCTTTGGCCTCCGATTGAATTATGTTGGTGTGAGGTGATCATTGCTTTTACTTTGAGATCAGCATTTTTAAATTGAATCAGATAGAAGTGTGTGATTGAAAAAGCTTGTTTTGGTCAAAACTGAAGAGAATCCTGTAAAAACGAGCTTTCTTGTTTTCTTTGTAACTTTAGGTCATTGCCAAACCTGGATCTTTGAAAACTTATAAGAAATTTGAGGCAGAGATATATGTCCTTTCAAAGGATGAAGGTGGCCGGCACACTGCCTTCTTCTCAAACTACAGACCCCAGTTTTACATGAGGACTGCAGACATCACTGGAAAAGTTGAGTTACCAGAAAATGTGAAGATGGTTATGCCAGGCGACAATGTCAGTGCTACTTTCGAACTGATCTATCCAGTTCCCCTTGAAGCAGGTAGTCTGCTTTTTCATTATGCTCACTTTCCTTGTGCATTTGAAATGTTTATTATCAATTAATTTTTTTGCACACTTTTGACGTCACACATGATAACTCAACATAGAAATCTAAACATACTGATTTCAGGGATTCAATGAATTCTGAAACACCTAATTGGCTGGACATTCTACCACAAATCTGTTCCATATTAGGGGACTAGATATGGGTTTGATTATGTACTACATATGAAACTGATCTTTTGCTTGTTTTTCGGGAGCAAACACATGATAGAAATCAATCGCATTATGTATGTTTCTCCTGTCAGGAGCAGGGTGGTGTAGTTTTGATGTTACATTTTCTTGTAGGCAGATTAATTGATCATTTACCATCAAGGCTTGTTCTGATGGTAGGGAAATAAGATTACCCTCCCATCTAGCAGGATTCAGATCTTAGTAGATGTTACCAGGATTCAAATCTTAGTATGTGCGAGGGAAGGGGTGATGATATATTTGCATATATTTTGCAATATCCATGTACATTAAAGAAAAGTTCAATCGTTTCGATCAATTGATTCTTTTGTCGAAATATTCATTTATATACCTTCAGAGTTCTATGAGTTTAACCCGTGTTCACCCTTTGGCCAACATCTACATTTTGCAAATATGTGATTATATCAAGGTTGAAGGGTTACGTTTAATTCTGAGCTTCAGTATTTGACGTATAAACTTTTCTCAGTTCCACTGCTGACATGTAAGCTTCTTCTTGTTGGAATACAGGACAAAGATTTGCTTTGAGGGAGGGAGGGAGAACAGTTGGAGCAGGTGTAGTTTCTAAAGTAATTAGCTGAAGTTTTCTAATTCCATAAAAGGTTTTTGTCTGCTTAAAATCCAAAAGTAGGGGGGAATTAAGAAGACCAGATAATTATTCGATGAGGAAACGATGTCATGCGATATTTTCGCAGCTGGTCCACGTGTGATGCAAAGGTATCGAAGACACATTGTTTTGGTTTGAAAATGAGTTAATTTGTTAGGGTCATAAACTAAGTTCCTCTTTAACGGTGTAAAATTGATCATATGGTTTGAACATGGTTTTACCTTTTCATTCCCTCTTCTTTCAGCGGAATAATATCCCTTTCAAATATTCCTGTACTGGAAAAGTACTCAATACTAATCATTTCATTCTTTTTTCTTGCACACGTATTTGGAATGTTGTTGCCAAGAATTGCTAAGTGTTACAACTAGTAGAGCCTCTAATTTCCCATTTTAGGCATCTCCAACTGAGCATCATCAGCTATGGTTAAAGCATATGCAGTTCTGTGGGTGTCTGATTGACCATTAGCATCATATGATACTAGCTGTCTTACTTAAATGCAAGCTCCCAAGAGTGCCACTGTAACTGTTGTCAAGCCTCTGACGTATATAACCTTCAAAATGGTTTCCACATTTCTCTTAATTTCCCCATCTTTCAAGCGCAATTTGGTTGCATTCCTGCTGATATTAACAATTGTCCCTTATTCACGACCAAAGAAAGCCAGACCGGACCAATCCCAAATCCTGTGCTCAAGCATGTTGATGCAGAAGATGGCTTCATACCCCAGAAGAAACTTTGCAAACAACCGAGAGAAGAACAGCAAGAACAGCCCCAGCGATGCCAACAGAAAACTTGGTAAGAAACTCCGCAAGGTCGGGTCAAGAATTCTTTATAGACAGGACTGCTGCTTTCCCAGACTGCTTGTCCACAATCAATGATAAGAGACATATGCATGCATGCAAGCAGCTACGTCTGTTGACATCCTTCTCTCTAACTCCTCTCCTATTCTTTCTTTTTGGCGATGACTTCACCTTTATTTTCTCACTCCTGTTCAGAAGAAAATGCATCAGTAAAGGCAGTGAAGAAAAGGAGGTTTGTAATAAGGAAATAATTAATCACAGGCTTATGGCATTTGCAAGGATACGAATGTTCACAACTGTACTATCATGATATCACAAATAGATGCACTAACAAACACCAATTTCGTGACCAGATGGGTACCAAGTTAAAACGACACCATCTGCAATTGTCAACACGTTTTGTGGAATAGCTAGCTATTGTCAGAGATATGTGCAAGTGAAATGTCACCTAAGGATATCTGTGTTTCCATTTTGATCCTTTAATCTGAGCTAATACCACATCATCGGTATATCCACATGAAGTATTAACTCTAAACTTCTCTACTGCTATTGAGTGAATATCATAATGGACCCAAAAAAACTAGGAGCCAATAGACGCAGAATAATTTTTTGTAATAATCACACCCATGTATCCATAATGGCAATTAGTTGAAGGAAGAAACAGCTCAAGCGTAAACTGTTGGCTAATGGATTTAATAAAATGAACTCTAAAGCACTTCAACCACATGTATAAGATTCATGTCAAGAAACTGGCACAATGAAGTGATCTAGAAGCGGTTATTGAGAGAGGTACCTCTTCAAAGTCTTAGATATCCAAGCTTGTCAGCTTGTTGATCACTGCTATGAAGTCTGCCAATCAGAGGAGAAGAGCAAAATCATGAACAACCAATTAAAGCAGGCAAAAGAAAGAAATAAACAAAGGAAAACCACAATGATAAGTCAAGAAGCTTTATTTTTACTTTCAGCTATATTTTTAATGGCCATTTTCATGCAACTACAAGCAACTTGACTATTTGAGCTCCACACTTGAAATAAAAGATGTGCTACATAAAGAAGAGTTGTGTATGACAAAATTTACACCAAAATTATGAATGATGATGAACTTCATACTAATGACACCAAGTTGTGCTTTATATGAAACAAACACATTAAACAACATTAAAATTTTAAAGGTCTATACTTGGATGATGTCACCAGTCGAGACCTATCTTTGCAAGAAAAGAAAACAGCTAGAGAACTACGGAAAATCACAAACTAGGAATGTGATACAAGGAAAAGAAAAAAGAGTCACCAAGCAACATTACTTATTCAAAAAATTTGCCACCTCCAAGATTAAATAGCTAGGAAACTGGAACGATTTTCTTTTCATTTGATAATCAGATCCAAAATCTTGCAGTTTCGGATGTATCTGGAAAGTATATACTCTGAGGTTGGAACACAAGAAACAAAGATACGGGATGGCCTTCTTCAATGGGAAATGAACTAATTAAAACCTTTTTTCTGCTAAAATAAGATAACTGAATAGGATAGGGGAGTGAACCTTATAAGAATTCAACTCCAGAATAATATAATACCTATGAGTTGGAAGCATTTCTAATTAAAATTATTTATGTTATGTCTTGAAATCTATACCTGCTAAATTGGGGAACAAGCATCGAATGCTTGTGCCTTTTTGTTGTGGTTCGTTTCTTCGACAATAAGTACTCAAGAATAGGGTCAATGTCCCCCATTTGTGCAGCACCTCCAGTGAGTAAGAGTGGACTATTTAGGTAATTTTTTATTTTTGAACGAGAGGCTACATCACCTACACAGTCCATTGCTGACTTTGGGCTGTCAAATCTTCCATTTGTGTAAATAACAGGATCATAAGGCTGCAAATCCATGGCATAGTCTAATCCTTGAGATCCCATCAAGTCTGAGAATAAAGATACATCAAGTCTACCTTCCTCTAATTCAATTGATCTGGACATAAGATATTGAACCATGTTCTCATGTTTTATGCATCATTGAGCCATCCCAAGGGCCAAGTCACAGCAATTCTCTTCTACAGAGGAAGAAAATTAGTAAAGATTACTTCATAAGTTTCACAAACAAGACGTAGACGGCTCAAATCATTATACCACGTCATTCCATCAGGTCTCACCACAACTACTCATAGCATAGTCATCACAACAGGTGCCTTTCTAGAACAATTTATCACTGATGGTTTCCATTAACTTAACTAAAAATTTGACTGAAAAGTTATCCCCCCCAAACCTGTTAGATTTAAATATTTAGTAGCATTTCATAAAGCAACATCAACATTCATTTTGCAGTTATGCACCAAATGGTGGTCAACAATCTATTCTGAAATGGTATTGAAACTAGGCCATCCAACAAGGCGACAGTGAGTTATAAACCTTGGATATCAATGAGAACAGGCCTTCTAATGGCTAGGTCAATCTTGGAAAGCTGGTTGAATTCATGGAATTCACGCTCATGAATCCATGGCTCCTCTAGCGGATGCAACTTCATCATATAAGAGTTCAATCTTGAAATATCTTTTTTTGCCTGCTGACTTGGAAAATAGCATTGACAATCCTGCATCAACCGTGTATAGAATTGTCTATCATTGAACTATTATTGGTTACAATCTATTAAAATTAAATTAGGATGACATTAAGAACACTTCTACATGGAAAAAGGTTGCTCAGTGAAAGGAAGCAAATCACTTTCAAGTAAAGTTAGAAAATATAATTTATTAAACAGCAAGTGCAATAAGAGATTTTTAAAATTAGAAAAAAAAAGATAGGAGAAATTGAATTGCTTCGACAATAGTCAAAACAGACAGTAAACAATAAATAGACCTTAAACACTTTTGATGTAAAAAATTTACGTAAAATCCTACTCCTACATCAATTCATATCAAGTGGCTCCTCTTAGTACGTGAACCAGCAACATATTGTCTATAGACACAAGACCAGTCCACTGCACTAGGTAGATCCCTTTCACAATTCATAATAAACTGATCCAGCACAGATTATGGACAAGAACAACAACATAAAGTAGACAACATTTAAGTTAATGAGGGTAGGACAAAATCAGAAGCTAGAACCATCAACCCAGGGAAAGAGTTTCCCACAACAGGTAGAATAATTGAATTCAAACCGGAAAAACAGAAATAAAAGCACTAGAATGTCCCCCAATACCCAGATAACCAGGCGCATAAATATCACAAAACGATAAGCTTATCAAGCGTACCACCATGCCCTCAGGCTAAGGTACTCGCAAAATCATCAATCTAATACGGAAACCAGAAACTCAAATCACAATAAGCATTCTTATATACCCCCAATTAATAATGAACATACACAACACCAATCATAAAAGCCAAGTAGGCCACCCATCAACAATCAAGATACAATTTTTAGGTAAATACTTTGACAACCCTATTCCGATCTTGGAGAAACACGAACCCAGGGCCAGGTGGACAGGCATGAGAAATCATCAAACAAAACTTAAGCATCATCCCTGGAGAGAAGGAACTCAGTTTTTAAATCAAAGCCCAAATCCAAATCTCTCCTATGTGTGACACGGAACCACATGACCTTATCCTCCTAAAGGCATAAAAATCCAGGAATCTAAGTCCGCCATATTTTGGGCGGTAGTGACCATGAGAAAATGAGATTGAGACAAAAAGAACCGTGGATTGTTGCCACCCAAATTGATGATGCAGAATCTACATTTACACTTCCTTGTCATGAAGGGCTCGGATACGGACAAAAATTGTTGCCGTCGTTTGCTGTTTGCATAGACAGGGCTTGAGTGGTTGGAGTTCTTTCCTGTGCGTCGCGGCTTATCTTTTAGATTTTGTACTCGGTTTCCTTGTTCGGTGGATTAATATCATCCGGGACCAATTATTATGATCTGAGAGATCATTAGGAGCCGAGCCAGGGCTATTGATTTGTTGATTTACAAGATAATTAATAAGAATGAAATTGTAATTTATAATAATAATAATAAGCACTTACGTTTTAGCTCTAACTTAAAACTAGTCGTCTACATTCAATGAATATCCTTGTACCAATTTGTAGATAAACATATTTTTATATATTAAAGGGAAAAACTAGTTTACAAAACAAAGCATGGGAAGAGATTCATGATATATCTTGTAAAAGGATTACATTACACCTAATAGGTGGATCAGCAAAATAAAGTGGGATCGAAAGCGAAGTTCTCAGCATAGGACGCTAGTCAGTCAGCACATCAGTTGCGCTTTTGGTATACATGTCGAGATATCACAGTCTAGTTTCGTGTAAACAGCTCATGGATCTCTTGAATGATGGAATTAGGAGTCGTAGCCTGTCTGCTTGAGGAGGAGAGGAGAGTGAGTGCTACTTTCGAGTTTACGTCGAGCTCAATCCTACGATAACTGAGGTCCCACGCAAGTGTAAAGCCTATGTACACTCCCTAGAGTTCTGCTGACACTGGTGAAAATCAGCCTAGATTTTGTATGAAGTCTCCAAGCCAATGGCTTGCATTGTCCCGGAGGAGGCCTCCGGCGGTAGCTGAAGAAGAGGAGCGGTTGCAGGCACCATCGATATTTAATTTGACTCACTCAAGCGGGGGGGAGGGGACGCCATCCGAGAAGCTGTGCATGTCGTGGTCGGTGTATCATAGCACTGCAGCTAGCGCAGGCGAGAGACTTGGAAAGTTGACCTGCATAAGACACCACAATAGAAACGGGTGAGTATGACCACAAAAAATGAGCATAAAAAATGGACTTGTTCCACCAACTCCATAAAAACCAGAAGGGACTCCGAATAAAATGGACCACTCATGCCCAAACACCCGGTGATGCTGTTGGAGGTTGGTGTGGATCCACTATCTAGTTGGTAGGTTGAAAAAGTAGCGAGGAAATGTGTGAGGAGGGAAGGCGGTCCACACATGATAGGCTTTGGCGTAGTCACGCAGTGCATGGAGTGAGGATTTGTCAAGACCGTAGTGGTGACAAGAGCTATTCGTGGTGAGGTGTCGGCGGGCCCGATGCTGGTTAGTGAGAAGTCTGTCATGAGTTAGGAGCCAAAGAAAGGAACGAACGCGTTGTGGGCCAGGCCAGCGCCATAGTGCCTGCCAAAGGCTAGTGGCTGCGACGTCAACGTGATTCACGATTGAGGAGTACATGGAAGCGACAGTGAATTGGCCAGTGCCAGATAGGCCCCAACAGATTAGATAAACATATTTTTTATATAAGAAAATCTTTAACTCTAAAACTTTGAACAGTACAATTTTCGGTTTTGTTTTTAACTCTTCCATTTAATTTAATTTAATAATTTTTATTGTTAAAAATAGGTCAATATATTAATTAATCAGTCAATTTTTATTTATTAATTAATTTTTATAAACTAAAATTAA
>JANIHY010000009.1:31041050-31057205 GCA_027479065.1 Erythroxylum brevipes
AATTGATGGCTTTTCTTTGTGTTTCGTATTCACAGGATTATGAAATCAATAGACGAAGTTCTGCATCTTTCTCAAATGTTTGGTCTTGAACCTTGTGATCCTGGGGTTATTCTAGTTGAATTTGTGTTTTCTATTGTGTATCAGTTACTTGATGTATCATTGGACGATGAAGGGTTGCTTGAGCTTACCTTAGAGAAGAAGTCTATATGGATAACTAGACCACAAGATATGGAAGTAGATGGCCATGAAGGGTTTCTTGAGAAGAGAAATGAGCAAAATGTGGGCCTGCGCAGATTGAACACTGTCATGGCTGTCGAGCTTATTGGAGAGTTTCTCCAAAATAAAGTAACTTTAGGAATTCTTTACTTAGCACGGGAAAACATGTAAGGACTTGTCCTTATAGTTGACAATTTACATATTAGTCAGTTTTGGCTTTGAATCGAATGTAGCAACTTAAACAAGTATCTATTTTCTCAAGTGGCTTATCATGCTAAACCTAAAAAGATGTCTAACCTGAGGCAGCTTGTAATTTATTGAACTCTGAAGTGTTCCTGACTAAGGTGATACATTTTTAGTTAATGATTACATCTCTTTGTCCTTAGACCTTCACATTGGGGAGTCTTCATTCAACGGCTGGAGCTACTGTCATCACATTCACCCAGTTTGAAGAATTCTAAGCAGATTACCTCAGGTGCACTCTTGCAGTTGACATGTGAGAAAATACTTCCATTTAGTAACTGCAAAAGCGTATCTAAACAGGGGTCTCATGCTTGCATTGCATTGGGATCTCTGTTATCTTCTGCCGATCAATGTCATGGTGCTTCCCATTCTGCAATTTGGCTTCCTATTGATCTACTGCTAGAAGATGCCATGGAAGAATCACATTTGACAGCAACCAGTGGTGTAGAAAATCTTAAAGGTGGAATTCATTCTCATTCTACTACGTCAATTATCTTTCTACGAGAATGTGTGAAGATTGTAGATTATCAAATCATATTTGCCAATAATTTGATTTTGCAGGTATGTTAAAAGCCCTTCAGGCAGTTAATGGTACCACATGGCATGATACTTTTCTAGGCCTATGGATTGCAGCTCTACGGCTTGTTCAAAGGGTAGGTGTTCATGACAATTGATCAAGGGGTTAGCTCATCTTTTACATTTATTATTGCTATTGAGATCAGTATCTCAGAAATGCACAAAGTACTTAAACTTTCGCAAGTGTCATGCATATTGTCTATGTTTGCATGCATAAATAAATTATACGTATATTGTTTGAAAAATTTCTATTCCTATACTTAAACTTTCCCAAGTGTCATCCATATTGTCTATGTTTGCATGCATAAATAAATTATACGTATATTGTTTGAAAAATTTCTATTCCTATTACATGTAACTGCCTTGAACTTATAATGAGTATTTCATTTTGGTGTAAGAAGATATATATCTATGTGTAAAACAAAGGGAACCCATTTTTGCTCCTTTTTTTTTGGAATATTGACTTTTAGTAGAGAAAGAAGGGACTACCCTGGCTTACAGCTTCCTTGACTATTTGAAACAATTCTCTTTTACCTGCACATGCAATGTAGGCGTTGGGTTCAGCAATAATGATATCCCCCAACATACCAAAACTAGTTGTCACCCCACCTGTCGTAGGGGATCTATTTTGGGTAGATACAAACTTAGTTAGGTAGACAAGATCCTAAATACACATTAATAACCTTTGAATTCTATCCTATGCGGACTTCAAGTTGTTCCATAACCTTATGCTGTTGTGGGTATATGAAAATATGCCATCGACTGTAAGAAGGCATTTTTCTTGAAATTTAGAATAGTTCTTGTATGTTATTTAGTCTAAGTATTTCCCATTTGTAATTTTCTAGGAAAGAGATCCAAGTGAGGGTCCAGTACCTCGCATCGATACTAGCCTGTCCATGCTGTTGTCTATTTCGACGGTTGCAGTCGCCGATATTATCGAAGAAGAGGAGGGCAAAATGATCGAACAAACTGAACATAGCGCCACAAATCAACCGAAGGAGAAGCATTATCAAGGAAAATGTTGGCAGGGTCTAGTTACTGCCTTACAGCTATTGGGTGACTATGAGGCCTTGTTGACCCCACCTCAGTCTGTTAGTTCACTTGCTAATCAAGCTGCTGCTAAAGCAATCATGTTTATCTCCAGCAGAACCATCAACAGTAGCTATTATGAAAACATGAGCATGAATGACATGTCAATTAACTGTTGTAAGTACTTCAAGTTATGTTTGGCGTAAGTTTTTAATTTGTTTATGTGGTGTTTCAAAGATAAAACTTAAACTTGTTTTGAATTTTTTTTCTTTGGTAGAAATTATTTGTCTGGGAGAGGTAATCAGGAAAACAAATCTTAGAGAAGATTTTCCCTATATGTTAATTACTCCCTTCAAAGGATTTGACATTTCTACTTTTGGGTTCTCCAATTTTCCTTTCCCTTTTCTATGATATACCAGTCTTTATCGTTTATGAAATTCCTTTTCTTTCTTCTTTGGTATTTTGCAGCTGGAAACATGAGGCATCTGATTGTTGAGTCCTGTATTGCGAGAAATTTGTTAGACACATCAGCATATCTGTGGCCAGGATATGTGAATCCACCCGGCCATCAAGTCCCTCGTGGTGTTACTAGCCAGACACCTGGTTGGTCGTTATTGACGAAGGGGTCACCTCTAACTCCCTCGTTGACTAATATTTTGGTTGAAACTCCAGCTTCAAGGTACACTTTCTTTTTATGTGGAATGCTCTCTATGCAGTTGACTATATTGTTTTAATTGAAATAGCTTTCATGCTTATAATTTTTCACTTGTTAAGGCATGCTTCTGTCAATGAACAAGGTTTTAAACTAGCTGTTTGATTTTTTTTTTTAATCTCTGTTTATTGGGCTTTGAATCCATAAAAATCTATGCTATTCTTCATTTTGGGAGGTTCGAGATCTATACCTGAATTTCAATTGACAAGATCAACATAGATTCTCTTGTGATCATTCCTTTTTTCAGCATCTGAGATTGTTAGTACTTCTTTGTAGAATCAAATAATGTGGTTTGATATTGAAGATCAGAACTGGTCAGTTTTATCTTGCTTGTTAACAAGTACCCTAATGAATCAAGATTCCTGCAACATAGAATTTAATTTTTCAAGCATAGTTTGGCAGTCATTTCTATTTGCTATAGGTTGATATGTATTAAAGGATAACAGACGTAGGAAATGCTTTGTTACTTTCTGGTTCTTTATGTCAAGGAATGTTATATAGCTTGTTGTGATCTGGACTCTGGCCATATAAACTGTGGTCTCCTCCACCTGATAATCCAAACTTTTAGAGTTGAATTCTGTTGTATAAAATTATGCATTGCCTGGTCTTCAGTCACACCGTTCTTTTTCCTGAAGCCAGGTATTTCAGATGCTCTTTTTTGTAAATTTATCCAGTGGTATGCAACTGAATTAAGCTCATGGATTTGATGGAAGCTTATCTGAGATCGAGAAAATATATGAGGTCGCTGTAAGTGGTTCTGATGATGAGAAGATATCTGCAGCTACCATTCTTTGCGGGGCATCTCTTGTTCGTGGGTGGAATGTACAGGTAAGGTTAATATGCTTTTAAACCTTTTTCTCCCTCCTCCCCTTAGATTGCATCCTCCTAGAATAAGAATTTTTAAGATTTTTCAACTGAATGTTGATCTTGATTCAGTCTCTTTACTCTTGTTTGCAGGAGCAAATAATTCTTTTTATCATAAACCTGCTGTCTCCTCCAGTTCCAACAGATTATTCTGGGAGTGAGAGTCACTTGATTAATTATGCTCCACTTCTGAATGTTCTTCTTGTTGGACTTTCATCAGTGGATTGTGTACAGATTTTATCCTTGCATGGTTTGGTGGGTTGAACTCTATCACCTCATGTTCTGTGTGATATGCATGTTTGTGAACTGTATGTTGTGATATTTTTGACTAAAGAAGAAATTTGAAAGGAACTCTGTGACAAATTGAAAGAGATGGTTAACAAATGCAGCCCCATGGTGCCTGCTTTCTTGACATAAGAAAATTGGAAAACTAGCAAAAGAATTTATAAATGCAATTCAAGTAATGGAGTCCTGTGCAAATGATGATATCTGTCACTTATATTTTCCATTAACTAATATATGTCATCTTTTACCAGGTTCCACTACTTGCAGGTGTATTGATGCCTATATGTGAGGTCTTTGGTTCAAGTGCTCCAAAGGTCACCTGGACTTTGCCAACAGGAGAAGAAGTGTCTTCCCATGCTGTGTTCTCCAATGCTTTTGTTCTTCTGCTTAGGCTATGGAGATTTGATCATCCACCTAGTGAACATGTGGTGGGAGATGTGCCACATGTGAGGCTTCAATTTAGTCCTGAATACCTTTTATTAGTGCGGAACTCGCAAATAACATCTTTTGGATCTTCAGCAGGGGATCGACTCAAAATTAAGAGATGTTCTAAATTTCTATCTCTGTCTTTAGAACCGATATTTTTAGATTCTTTTCCAAAATTGAAAGGCTGGTACCGGCAGCATCTACAGTGCATTTCCTCTACCTTTGCTGGTCTTGTACATGGGACTGCAGTTCACCAGATTGTTGATGCACTTCTCAATACGATGTTCAGAAGGATAAATAGAGGTGTTCCGTCAAATTCTGGAAGCAGTGGCTCATCTGGGACTGTATCTGAGGATGCATATGTTAGACTGAAGGTACCTGCTTGGGATATCCTAGAAGCAACTCCTTTTGCACTTGATGCTGCTTTGACAGCCTGTGCCCATGGAAGACTTTCTCCCCGTGAACTAGCTACAGGTTCGTATAGTAGTTGAAGCAAGTATCTCTACAAAAAGCTTGGACACACTCTAGAGCGTTGTATAGGAATATTGAGATAAAAATGAATGGCTGATGAGAGGATTAGAGGATTGGACTGAGAAAGAAGTACATAGATTTATTTAAAAAAGCAAACTGGCTTTACAAATAGGAATAATGAGTGTTAACCATTATATGTGCCTGCTCTATTTTGTAGGGCTCAAAGATCTAGCTGATTTTCTACCAGCATCTTTGGGGACCATTGTAAGCTACTTCTCCGCCGAGGTTTCCCGTGGCATATGGAAACCAGCTTCTATGAATGGAACTGATTGGCCAAGCCCTGCTGCAAATTTGTCTACTGTTGAGCAGCAGATCAAGAAAATTCTAGCTACCACAGGTGTGGATGTTCCTAGCCTTACTGTAGGTAATTCCTCATCTTTGTAGTGAACTGTTCTCTGTGAAGGCTCTTTTCTTCCTTCCTTCCTTCCTTCCTTCCTTTCTTTCTTTCTTTCTTTTCACTTCCCCTCCCTCTTTTCTCTTTATAGAAAGGAGGAAAGAATGTTTTTGTTTCTTTAGAGATTTTCATATTTACTATTAATTAAGATATAAAGAAGAGAAAGGACAGATAAAGAACAGAATAGAAATTCTCATGCAAACTTATTCAATTTATTTTATTAATCTTATGATGAAATTTAATACCATTGGGGAATTTTTTATGTTACATTAAAATAGTCTCCTTGCATTGAGTGGGAAGAATTACCATTTGTCATTCCAAGGGACTTTGACTTGTGAAATCATATGGTTGCTACCTCCTCTTGCAGGTGGAAACTCTCCAGCTACACTTCCTTTGCCACTAGCTGCCCTCGTAAGCCTCACAATCACTTACAAACTTGATAAAGTGTCTGGGCGGTTCCTCACTCTGGTTGGACCAGCCTTGAATTCTCTTGCTGCTAGTTGCCCCTGGCCATGTATGCCCGTCCTGACCTCCCTTTGGTCCCAAAAGGTCAAGCGTTGGAGTGACTATCTTGTATTTTCTGCTTCTCAGACAATCTTTTATCACAATAGTGATGCTGTAGTCCAGTTACTGAAAAGCTGCTTCACTTCTACCCTTGGTTGTTCACCTCACATTTCCAGCAATGGTGGGGTGGGTGATCTTCTAGGCCATGGGTTTGGTTCCCACTTGTTTGGTGGAATAACTGCTGTTGCCCCCGGAATTCTTTACTTGAGGGTTTATCGATCTATGAGAAGTGTGATGTTCATATCAGAAGAAATTCTCGCTCTTCTAATGCACTCTGTTGGACATATTGCAAGTAGTGGGTTATCCAGAGGTACAAATGAAAAATTGAGAAAAACCAAGTATGGAATGAAGTATGGGCAGGTTTCATTTGCTGCAGCAATGGCACGTGTCAAGCTTGCTGCTTCCCTTGGGGCTTCTTTAGTTTGGATAACTGGTGGATTGAGCTTGGTTCAGACTTTGATCAAAGAAACTTTGCCTTCTTGGTTTATATCAGTACATAAGTCTGAAGAGGAAGGTATGGAACGTGGAGGGGTTGTTGCCATGTTACGTGGTTATGCACTTGCATACTTTGCAGTGCTCTGTGGAACATTTGCTTGGGGTGTAGATTCAACATCTACAGCATCTCACCGACGGCCTAAGGTCCTTGAAACCCATCTACAATTTCTGGCAAGTGCCTTGGACGGGAAAATATCTCTAGGTTGTGATTGGGCCACTGCAAGGGCATATATCTCTGCATTTGTTAGTTTAATGGTTGCTTGCACTCCACAATGGGTGTTAGAGGTTGATGTGGATGTATTAAAAAGGCTAAGCCAGGGACTGAGACAGTGGAACGAGGAAGAGCTGGCTTTATCCTTACTGGGACACGGTGGAGTTGGTGCAATGGGAGCTGCCGCCAGGTTGATTATTGAAACCGGGTTTTAGCATCTGTGAAATGCCTCTTAAGGTTTCAAACAGAGAAGCAATTAGTTTAATCTCTTTTCTATCCTCCACCAGTTGGAGCAGCTTGGTCTGTACATCACTTTTGGCTGGAAGAAAAACCCAACATCTGTGTACATGTTAATTGAAATCATAAGGAGTTCTATGTTAGGAATCTAGGACATGCTTTTAGCTGATTCCTAAAAGCATTTTGCGAGTACCCCTGAAAACCACTCTCCATTCACTTTTAATAATTGTCCTCGGATTTTTACGCGCCTATATTTATTCATCCTTGTCGGCTATGATCTGTGTCGACATTCATAATTTCTTGCTTCCAGGTTGTTTAAGGTTCTGTAGGAGGATGTCCTTGTATCATAAAGTAAGAAGAAAGAAAAAATTGCAGTAACACAAAATCAGGGAAAGTATTGCCTAACCAGCCCTCTTTTATGCGTTCTCGCTGTTACTATGTGTTCGTGATCATGAATATGTCATTGCTTGCTCAGTTGCTTTCAAGGCCAGGATTTATATTTGATGTATAGATCAAATTTGATATTTCAGCAGTTTGCAATTATTTCATTCACAAATCAGTTGGAAGATTAATTATTAGAATGAGACAATTGCAGGCCATAGTGTGATGTAGTCGAAGCTATGCATCCCTAAAAAACCGAAGACAAAATATCTGTTGTAGTAAATTGACAAGAAAGGCCATAGGCTCTTCACCAGATCCAAGTGAAAGAAATGAGTAAGATTTTCAGGGAAGGAGCAGTTTGGAAAGTAAACCAGGTGCAGGACGGATAGCCAAAATTTCCACTACTTCCATGAGAACTTAAAAAAGAGTTCAGCTGGATATGTGTTAAATTCCCAGTTCTAACATGGGATGTTCGTCTGCAACGCTATGGCATGCGATAAGGTGACATATATACTATGGTTTCCTCCTCCTGTATCTATTTGGCAGGGACGACGGGAGGTGTCTGGCTACGGTTGAAACCAGTAATCAAATGCAATGTCCTTTGATGAACCATGCATTACAATAAGCAGTCATCTCATTGAGGGGCGAGTTTTACAGTTTCAGGATGTCAGATTTTATGATTTTTAAAGCCAAAATTCTAAACTTCCTCTTTGATGTGCTTTATAATATACATGGTACATTTGATGAAAAGGAGGTAATTGTACCTACGATGATGAAACATTCCGAGGCAAATCCTACTTTTCCTCACTCACTT
This sequence comes from Erythroxylum brevipes, assembly GCA_027479065.1. NCBI lineage: Eukaryota > Viridiplantae > Streptophyta > Magnoliopsida > Malpighiales > Erythroxylaceae > Erythroxylum > Erythroxylum brevipes. The sequence continues at coordinate 31,049,029 of JANIHY010000009.1, forward strand.
CAAAGTTCTAACCAGCAATCCACATTAAAGAACGACATGAATATTAAACTGATCTCCCTACTCTCATGATATTACTTCAGAAGTGCCTTCAGAAGAAATCTTTATGCTGCTGCCAGTCGTTGATTTTCTCTTTGTTGCCACAAGAGGACTGTTCACTTCTTCGTCTAGGATCTGAGGTGTTTCCGGCCCGTCCCTCTTAAAAACTGGATGTATGTAAGCATCCTGAAGGTAGGTTCTCAAGTTGAGTTTTGGTTCTGTAGCTCGCTCCAGCGTATCCCTCACCATGGCATCCTGTGATCAAAATAAAGCGAAAGTTCCATTATCTATAGTTAGTGCTCTTGCTTTGATAAGACTTGGATAAGTAACACTTTCATAAATCACATTATCAGAAACAAAGTCCCGGCAACTACAAAAGGTTCTTTAACCTGCAATGGAAGGGTCAGAAATGCCGACTCGAAGCGGCCTTTGCAGAATTTGTGGAACCAAATTGTCAGGATTGGCTGGGCAATGAGACAGGGTGTCAATTCCGCGGCACCTTTCGTACTCAACAATCCCAACAAGAGAAGTTGAGCTATTACTAAACCGATCAACAATCGTCGATGCACATCTGGCCAGAATGCAGCTCCACTCTCATACTTTTGGTCATACACGTTTATAATCTTACAACAATAAGCGAAAATGCCATTAGCATTGCAGGTATCAGATACTCGGATTACTTTCACAGAGTATAGAACGTCAAAAGTCAACTAATAAGTTAACAGTACCTGATGTCGAAACACCAAATAAGCGAAAGAAAAGAAGATAACGATAAAAGGGAGAAGTAAGGGTGTCACAGCTGCATAAACAAGTCCCAGCAAAAAGTATAACTGAATGCGAGGCTCAGAAGTTGCAAACTCCAGAGAACCAGGATCCATTGCTTGATCTCTATCTTGCTCCGTTTTAACCAGAAAAGTGTTCTTCAAATGGAACATGACTAATGGTACCAGTCTGAGTATCTCTGCCGCAATTCCAGCCCACCCATCGACCATTATGTAAGTGATGAAGAAAGTGGCTTTCATGGGAATGGATACACCAATTGTTTTGGGAATTCTGATGAGTCATATAGCATCTTCTGTTAGATAGGCTTAAAAGAACAATGCATCTTGATCACACAATCCTACAGCCGTCGCGATCAGAAGCCCGGATGAAGCTAATCCCACGACTTTCAGATTTATATGAAATTTTACATTAGGAGAAGTGTTTTAACTTACTCAGTTGCAGACTGTTTCATAAAAGATTTAAGCTGCTCCAGTGCTGTTCCAGCAACGATACTGCCAAGAAACACATTAATAAGTATGAAGAAATGATACTTTGCTGCTGATCGCCTATCCAAAGATGAAAGGGATGTGAATCCTTCTATCTTCGACATGAACATGAGGATCGATGGAAGCAGAATAAGAAATATCTTCAGAGCAATGCCAGGAAGAATCCCTTGGATTAGAGACTTGATTGATTTTCTGCATGAAAAATCCACCTGGATCAAATGGTTTAACACTACAAACCTTTAAAAGGAATACCCTTTTAAAATGTGAATAGAAGTAACCAAAACATCTTTTCCTTTCGGTGACATTCACAGGGCATAGACAAGAATTTAAAACACATTCATATAGGGTACTAATTGCTGCTACTTTGAGACTTCTTGGTCGATCTTAGCTATTGATCCGCAAGAAGGCTTAGGTTTTGCAAAATTGATTAAAATTTCCTGATTTGAGGAGACATTATGATTCCCAAAACATGGCGTACCATTCAAGTGATAATTTGAACAGTTTAAAGCATGAAAAGGAAAGCTTAAAAGATAGTGACAGGAGGGAACGAGAAACTTACACTTCTATTAGTGGTTTCAAGAAAGGAAAAGCCTTTTGGATACCCTCAATGTTGGCTAGTGACTGAACAATTGCAATAGGAATCATGAAGAAGAACACCAGGAAAAATAAGGCAACTCCAATGAGTAGTCTTCTAATTGTCAGCTCAAAATATGGTATTGCAAGATTGTCCCAATAGACATCACGGGGCTCAGGAGCCCTTTCAGTCAACCAAATTGTTGGATTACTAGTCTGCTCAGTTTGAGCACAGACAGCTGCTCCCCATCGGGATTTGAATGAAACAAATGCAGCTGGAATCACGGACTTAGGATCACGCAGAACCTTCTCTCTTTCCGCTTCTTCCTGCAAGCAGTTGACGTGAGTATACATTAGACAGAGCTCAAAGAAACCACCTTTATGGTCGTTGGCCTTCTTTTCAATGTGTCAAATACTTTCGAGAACACGATAATGAAAAACTATAGACAAATGGTTATCCACCAGGAGAAAATCTTTCAGAGGCATCAGGCACCTGAGAATTCTCTTACTTTCTTCTCCAAAATCAATTTCCCATTCCATTCGTACTCACCACCTATAGTTATTGGATCATTGCTATCTGTCATATTTTTCTTTTTTTTCCTTCATTTTTCATAAGTTAACAGAAGAGGGTAAATAAAACATCAAATAGTATGCATCTTCGCTCAAAGAACAGTCAATGCAATACAAGCATTGTTAATCTTTCGAAACAGGTGCACAGCTTGGCAACTCATCTTCCCATTATCATAATACGGACTGTAACTGAAAGTAACACCAGCAACAGTATATGAAAACGCAAAGGAAATATTAAGGTTATCTATGCAAAGAAGAATCTTGACGAGGAGGAAATAACATATCAAGATGATCTTGGCTTCAAAAAAACTTACTTCGTTGCTCAACTTCTCAATCTCAGACAAATACCAGTCAATTGCATCCACTTTCGTTCCCCAGAGACCAAAAAAACCTGTCTACAGATTGATAGGTGTAGGTTGACGATACCAGAAAGAAAATATCCAGTTAAGAATCTAGGTTGACTTACTGAAACGAAAATGCAGAGTTCATAGACACAAAAATAGGTAGTTTAATAAGAACAATACCTTTGTCATTGGCTTGGTCGAAGGATTTCTCTGATATTTATTCTGGTAATAGGTCAACCAGTTCCTCAAGCTCTTTTTCTTTGCTACTAAGCTTGCAAGCTTATTTGCATTATGGACTACCTAAAATATCAATGTCAAAGAACATTAATGTAAGACATGTTTTCTTTGACAAAATTTTATCGAGCTTAAGCTACTTAGTTACATAATCTTACGTGGTGAGTGAGATAGTGATTGGGATGGTTCACAAAAAAGAAATGTTCGACGTGTTCGCTAACAGATTCATCAGGATCTGGCGGAACATTCCTGACAAGAACCTAAGAAAAATGTTGAAAATTAATCCAATGCCAGCAACATAAGGTTCATATAAGAATCAGCCAAGCCACCAACAAAGTGACAAATACTCTCACAGGCATCAAGTAATTGTCTGAAGCTTCAAGTTCAGGCACTATGGATGTAATCTAGGTGATAAAATAAAGTGACTACGTTTAAACATATTCCTATTTCGTATTGGAAATATCCAGCCTGCTTCAAAGGGTAGATAAAGAGAATACGAATTTATAGAAGCTACAAGAAGTGAAATACTTAACAAGTCTCTGTTCTTCCCGGATATGCAATATTTAATCATAAATCTGTTCCTTCCAATTTCATCCCCTGTAACATGTATGCTTGATCTACACATTAAACTTAACATAATACGTTCCATTATCTGGAAATTCAAATGCCGATTGAAACCATCCAACACCTATGACTAAGTACATGAAAAAGGCTAGTTCTCTTGGACAAAAGTCAATTATCGAAATAGAGGTCCAAAAAAATCTTTCATTCAAGAAAGTTTCTCATATTGCTGAACAGAATAGAAAATTTTCACAAAAAACAAAAATATCTGAAGCAATAGTTGTACAATATAAGCATCGTGTGAAGATAATGTTTGAAGAAGAAGGGGAGGGTTGTATTAGATGATATTAACTCACTGTAAATTGATCAGGACGCCGGCTTTCTGATGCCAAAAATCGCAACCTCATGGTTGCTATTGTCTTGTACTCCTTGTAAACCACATAAAATGTCCAAAAAGTGAATACAAATGACATCCCCACATGTGCCCAAAACCTTGAAAAGAAAAGTAAGTAGCAGTTACAATAACTCGAGCACAGTTGAATTCCTATTTGAAAGATTTAGAGTTACACAGAAACACTTCAAACATTAAACTCATAAAATCTAAGCAATGCCAGGACCAACTAAACCACAAGTAAATAGCTTTCTAATTCTGTCAGTCATCAGGATGTAATATGACTTGACAAAGAAGCAGGAGCTGCATCCAGGATTTATTTTTTCAATAGCCAATTCTCCAGAATCAGTAATCAAAATTCCATTTTTCATACAAAATTATGCCTTATTAGCACTCTTGGTTCTGATATTTTCACTGATCGAACAGAAACTTCAATCTGCATATTCTGATACTGAGCAACTTAAATTGGTATTTTCTTTTTAATATACTCAATTCTCTTTCCAAACCTCCATGGTGAAGAAGGAAGTTCTCATATCCAAACAGGGCTAATACCGTATCCGTTACAAAGGGACACTTGAGCAAGTATAAGGAAACGGAAGATAAAAATACAGTGGCTTTTGTGAAGTTGCTAACCTCGGGGATTCCGATGGGATGTTTGATATTGATAGTTTGTCAACATCACTGAACGTCAAATCCTTCATATGCTCCAATGTCCCACCAGTCCAGTTCACAGGCACCAAGACACCAAATGCAAGAATTGTTATCGGGACAAATATTTTCACGCTGCAAGTAAGGTATCAGTTTATATCATCCACCTAAGATAAACAGCTTAATGAAGTGATCATCTGATGTTAAGGTGATAACCTGCGTTCTATTCAAACTGCTGTATACATGACCCATTGCAGAAATATATCATGCAGAAAAAGTTTCAGAGATCAATCGAAAAATATGCTAGAATGCTAAGGTCTCATAATTCGATGAAAAATTCAGGATGATTTAATCTAACAAGTTTCAGAACAGAGTCCTATGCACAAGAATGCGTACCCCAGTAAGTAAATCCTTATATAGACTACAGAATCAAGCCCAGCATGGTCTATAAGCTCAGGTTCTGGCATTTTGAGTGCTGCAGGCATCCAATTCCAAAACTTGCAGTACGTTCTGTAATCCAAGTTAACAAATTTGCTGACCAAAGCTTTAGCACGTGTTGGGCTCGATCTTATTCCTTTAAGATACCATTTGGGGAAGTAAACTCTGTCATTAATAGGCTGAAGCCTTAACATAGCGAATGCTATGAGAAAAGCAAGCGCTGAGAGAAGGTTAATGGCCGCTGAATAACCAATATCTTGAAGGTTAGCCATTTTTCCTCCTGCAGATTTACGACAACCTGCAATCGACATGTAAATGTACAAGAATAAGAATTCGATACGTCCGAGGTAAACAACGTGAAAATCGTTGATGAAGATAACCATATTTACAGGAAATGACACGAAAAGTCAATTCTTTTTCTTTCCAATTGATTTTCCATCAGAATTCAAGATTAACTGGATCGAAACAATGAATTTTTACAGCAACTCGAGGTGTTCTACAACTTAAAACCAATCAGAACGTAAAAGCATAAAGAAAAATGTGTCTGGAAAAAAACAACATCGCTTCCAAATTCCTTGGATCTTCGGTGCCTGCGAAATCTCGAATAAAAAAAAACCGTTCTCATGCCACGCCACGCGCCTTCCTCCTTCTCAGAAACAAAAACAAGACTCTTGACGAACCCAGAGCACTCGCATTATTCTCAACTCTCTCAGGAAACATTCATGAGACAATAAAACAGGGCATCACAACAGGAAGTTACCTCACAATGTGAAACTTCTCGGGCGAAATCGAACAGAGTAAATGAAACGGAGGAGGCCCAGAAAGAAAACAACGAAGTTGAACGCAATCACATGTACGTCACAAACTGAAAAAGATTCGCTCTTCTTTGATCAGAAGTTGGTTTGCAAGAGAGAAAGAAAAGAAAAGAGACAGAGCCTTATGAAATATGGCGGCAAGGGCGAGTGGAATGTCGTTGAAGTCACGCGGAATCATTAAACGACAACGAATTTTCGAAAACTGTTGGTAATTGTAATTTATACAATGATTAGGTTTTAGGAATGCCAAGTGTTTTTTCAGGTTAAATTGGATTAGGATAAAAACAAATGCAATTGAGATGCCTTTCTGCTCGTTAGGTGTTAGTATTAACTTAATTTAAGAGATACGGTTTAGCTTTACAAGAAGTTGGTTGTCACTTCAGCCGGCTTTGGTTGTAATTGCTATTCTTATTTTATGGGAATTGGCTCCCGCACGTCCTTTGTTATTAAATGGCATCGGTGAGGCTGAGGCCTCGTGGCCTAGGCATTGTCGATAGAACGTTACACCTTCGGTGCATGTCAAATCAGATATTTGATCAGACTATAAATTTTCTGTCTAATATTATAATATTTTATTGTGTTTAATAAATTTCAGTTATTTATTTATGTAGATCCCACATAAGTCTCACATGAATCTCGCAAAATAAATAGTTGAGATTTTATGAGACAGAATAAGACTGAGTAATATTAACAGGAGGATGTTTTCTAGCGAAGAACACCTCTAATTGCTTGGCCTTTAGCATGAACATTGAACATCTAATAATTTAGAAGAAAAGATAAGCCATGGCATGTCTCAGGAAGAGCCAAACAAGCACATGATCAAATAATTATCCAAACTAAATAATTATATTCACAGCCCAATTAAGGTTATGGTAAGATTCACCTTTCACACCTGGGGCATGTCAAAAATTCAGAATTAGAACATATGATATCATCAGAATTTTAAAGATCCTATATGATCGCCGTGTCAAAAATCCGTGCTGTCGCTTACCGCCGTAGGACTATCTTCACCGTCGCTACTAAAACTAAGAGCTACCGCTATCATCGTGATCTTCGTCGGACGACAAAGGCGTGAGCCAACAGGATCCATGTAAGTGCCCATTTACACACACAAAATACTCCAACCCCCCATCACGTGACCCAAGCTGCCGGGCCGCACTCTTGGGAACGAGCCGAGCCCTTGTCATGCTCCACACGCGGGCCGCACAATAAGGACAAAACAGCCTCTCCTCCAACGTCACATTCCGTCTAATTAGACACGCACGGGTCCTTGATCTCATAAATCCCTTGAAAACTCCTCTATAAACCCCCACGTCTTCCTCGTGATTCGCCGCGCTGTGCTCGCACGGGTCGCTCATGTACAACAAATCGCCCTGACACCTCTTCACCAAAAACCTCTGGCCTGAAGTCTTTGAGAATCGCGACGCTTCCACGAAATGGCCAGGCACCGTACTCACCTTGAAGTTCCGAGTCGACTCGCAACCGCAGCAGAAGAACATCAGCTTTGCGAGTGCCCGCCAGAAATCGTCTAATCGAGCGCTGACCTCGTTGTGCATCAATGCGGATAGCATTCTCGGGGCTCGAATCGAGCACAGCTCGCGCCAGAGTAACCTTTTAGCGGTGGCACGAAGCTTGCGGTTGACGGAAGCCATAACGCAGATTGTGTGGAGGTCCCATTTCAAGTGCTCGAAAACCAGGAGAAGAACTCGCTCGTTAAGTATCCCAAACTCACCGGAGCTTGGCCTCCGATAGGGTGGGCAAGTTGCGAGTCTCTTGTGCGTGCTCATTGGAACAATTGGGGAGAAGAGTTTATCCGCGGCTGCTTATATCTTCGGCTCCGCAGCTCAGACGAAGGACATGCGTCAAATGGACAATGGCCAATTTAGTTGCTGAGTGGTCAGTACACATGTCATGATGGAGGTCACCCAGGACGCGTGTTAATATCTGACTGGAGGATACATTTGATTAAAGAATCTAGGAATAACGTCAAAAGTTGGATATCAAAGTGGGGTGTGGGAGGCCACGTGTCCTTTCTGTCAGACGTTTGCTAAATATCTCGCCAAAAATATCTGCCACCATTACCGCGTATCTTTTTTGGTTAATTTTCTTTATTTTTTACGGTTCAAATTATTGTAGCCATAGGCATGAGAATTTAATTTTGGCATAAGGTGACATTATTTACAGCCACACGATTTAAACTTCAGATTTTAAGTATACGGAGAACTTATTCCTCCTACCATTTGTTTATGTGACATAATAAATATAATATTAAAAAATTATTATTACAGTAAAACATTGT
>JANIHY010000009.1:31149699-31164932 GCA_027479065.1 Erythroxylum brevipes
CTAGAAGTGCTTGGAGTGTCCATTGAAGGTGTTGTTGGTGCTGCTCCAAATTTTGACTATACACCAGGATGTCGTCAAAGAAAACGAGAACAAATTTGCGAAGATAAGGCCTAAAAAGCTCGTTCATAGCTGACTGAAAAGTGGAGGGGGCGTTGGTAAGCCCAAATGGCATGACGGTGAACTCATAGTGGCCATTATGAGTACGACGTTTTATGGATGTCATCTGGCCGTACAAGAATTTGATGATATCCGGAGCGAAGATCAATCTTTGAAAATACCTGTGAGCCATGTAACTCATCAAGGAGTTCATCAATAGTAGGGATCGGATACTTATCTGGTATAGTAATCTGATTAATCTTCCGGTAGTCGATGCATAATCACCATGTTGAGTCTTTTTTCGGTACCAATAACACCGGGCTAGCGAATGGACTGGTGCTGGGGTGAATGAATCCCATCTTGAGAAGTTCTGCAACCTGTTTCTCTATCTCTGTTTTATGATGGTAAGGACACCGGTAAGGGCGAATGTTGGGGGCAGTTGAATAGGGAAGAAGTGGAATAGCGTGAGAGTGTTCTCGAAAAGGAGGTAATGTTGTAGGCTCCTTGAAAATTGCGGCAAATTGTTGCAGCACTTGCTGAATTAATGAAGGTATCTCCACCTTAGTTGCGCAATCATCCCCTTTGACTATACTTTGGAGAGAGACTTGTGTAGGACTAGATTTTGGCACTCCCTGAAGTTTGTATCTCTTCCCATTAATATGAAAAATGAGGAACATCTTGTTCCAGTTGGCTTGGACAGTGTTTAGTGATGCCAACCATTTGATACCCAAAACTAAGTCTGCACCACCTATGGAGAAGGGATAAAAATCTTCAATGATAGATAAACCTGAGAGATGAACTTCTACCTGTTTACAAATTGAATGGCAGTGAATAACATCCCCATTTCCAATCTGGACTCCAAATGACTAGACATCCCGAGTTGGGAGTTGTAATTCCTTGACCACACTTTGAGAGATGAAGTTATGAGTAGAACCACTATCCACCAAAATGAGAACATCCTTATTCCTGATTTTACCTCTCAGTTTCATAGTAGAAGTAGAACTGTTGCCTAGAATTGCATGTTGTGAAATTTCAGCCATGCTTGCCATAATTTCAACATCCTCGACGTCTTTAGAGGGCTGTTCAGATTCGGGGTCGTCCTCTGTAATTTCCAGCAGGGATAATGATGGTGTTTTGCAACGATGACCAGGTTGAAAACTCTCGTTACACCTAAAACAAAGACCCTTATCTCTCCGAATTTGTCTCTTAGCATCAAACGCACGTTGGGGATATGCTGCAGATTGTGCTGCGTTGGGAATGGGATTGGGTTGGTGTGCTAACGCTGTGTTAGCGTTAATAGGTGTGCGTGGTGCGTTCTGAGCAAATGGGTTTCGTATTTTCTCTTGATTGTGAGCCGAAAATCTGCTATGTGCTAGAGTAGGATAGTTCTTCTGAATTTTAATTGGGCCCAATTTTGTTTCATACTCTAGGGCCAAACTAACAGCCTTGTAAACACTTCTGGGTTTGTGTATCCTCACGTCAGCTTTTAACTCCTCTTTCAACCCATTAAGAAAAACGTCGAGAAGACAGTGCTCTGGCCAATTTTTAACTCGTGCTGACCGCTTTGCGAATTCTTGGCGATATTCCTGTATAGTACCTGTTTGGCGGATGCCACACAAGTGTTCATCAGGATTTTGGAATTCAGCGGGCCCGTACTGTTCTTGTAGTGCTCTCACCAATTCATCCCAGTACAAAATCGTCCTTTCTGAGTTGATCCAAGCAAAGAGATCAAGTGCATCTCCTTCTAGATACATAGCTGCCACATCAACCCTCAATTCCTCCGGTGTTTGATAATAACGAAAGTACTTTTTTGCCTTCAAAATCCATCCACGTGGGTCTCCTCCATCGAATTTAGGGAAGTCAATTTTGGTGTAGGGAATCTTTTGAGGGCCACGACTCCCCCATGATTGTTCCCCTTCCTCATCATCTTCCTTCCAATGATTTCTACCACGATTGCTGTTTTCACCAAAATCTTGACTTTTTCCCTTGCTACGATTTGCCTTAAGTGCTGCTACTTCGGCTGCCAAGGTGTCAACTACGTCCAATCTTGCTGCCAGGGCTGAAAGTTGCTGTGATACTGCCTCCATCGACGGTTCAGGTATATTGGTATGTGTTTCGGGGTTTGTGGATGTGGAACGAATAGTGACCATGTAAGTTAACTTGCTCTGATACCAATGATAGTAAACCCAGAAAGAAAACAGAAAAAAAATAATAGAAGAATAATGGCAGAAACAAGAGTGCAAGGATCTTAACACTAAATTTCTCCACTAAGTGAGTCCGTAAGTGGACTAAACTCAAATACCAATGTTTTATTAAATTCTCCTCTCTACCGCATAACTACTTCCTATGGGTATTTATAAGAGAGATACCCTAGCTAATCTAGACTACGTAAACAATAAAAACGTAAACTTCCTAAACAATATGAAACTCTGTTTTTAAAGTAAACTTCCTGGATAGACATCTACTTTAAACTCTTCTCTTCTGCTTGGATAGACTTCGTTTTCCTTTTCCTTCTAGGACTTCGTTTTCCTTTTCCTTCTAGAATAAGTAAGCAGTGGTTTACTGCTATCACTTATGAGTTGTGGGCTACGCATCTTTACTTATAATATCTTTATGTGATTTACTAACAAAATGGTGGAGTTCAATTTTGCATAATTTATTTCATAAAAAGGTTTGTTTGTCATGGAACATGGTGTTCATGGTATTTTATTACTACTTTAGATGAAAGTTGGCATCGTTTATCAATAATGATTATTGGTCATTATGTGGTTTCATTATTTCATTTTGAGTTGAAATTTGAGACTATTGACAAGCAATGACAATATTTACCCTAAGCATAAATATGAAGAAACTTTATTAGCTGAGTATTAAAAAGGAATGGGCAAACACTTGGTGAGATTTGTTATTGGATATTTGAGTGAGATGACAGAGTGCTTTAAAGAAGTAAGGATCGTTTGAATTCTTTGCTCCTTTAAAATATGTCCCTGTGGTTAATAACCACATATTTTCTTGTCGGTTCTGCTTTTTATTAAGAATTTTTTGATGTTTGGAATTTTAGTCTAGGGATTTAAAGGGTGCTTCAGTTCAAGGCCTAGGGTCTGTTTGGGTCTTACTTTTGACATTGAAATTGAAATTGAAATTTTGTGTCAATTATGGAAAATGGAAATTACAATTGTTTTATTTAAAACTTGTCACAGACTGTCAAGTAATTTGATTAAAGTTGAATTTTTGAAAATTTAAATTTAAATCTTACTTTTGATCAAAATTCTTAAAAAATCTACATTTGGAATCATTGTATTGTGTATTGAATTAGAATAGGAATAAGAACTGAAGTAGAAAGTTCCAACTTAAGTGTAGGGTAATCTAAATGCAACTTAAAAGTTAAAAGAGTTTGATTAAGTAATTGGTAGCAATTGTGGCATTATCACATGCAATGCGTGTATTGATCCTCTTTTACATTCTTGTTTTCTGTTCTCTGGTACCTATACAGCTATATAATCATTTCTGTCATAAATATGTGTCTCTATTGATTTGAAGCTCTGGAGGTGAATTGGGCATAGGTAATAGAATTTTAGTGGGTGCCTCAGTTTTTTCTGCTTATTTTTCAGAATTCTTGGTCATTATGATTCTTCTTTAATCAACTTTTATCTTGGTTAAATGTGCCTTTGATGCTTGCCTATATAAGATGGGAAAAAAAGCTTTTATGATATACTGGTCTCTGAAAATATCTGTAAGCAAATTTTTAAATATAAAATGATCAACGTGACAATTTTTATTGTGAAGCATCTTAGCTATGTTTGCCATAATATGTATACCATTTAGAAAATGGAGTATACCTTCTTTCACGCTTGACAGAAAGGTAATTATGCACCAAGTCTTTTGATCTTCTTGTTCTCTATCTGTAATCGTTTGATGTATTTACTTGAGGTTGCTCTCTGCTTGATGTTCGCCTCATTTAACTGGTATATGCAATCTATGTGATTGTTTTCCATATGCACACTGTGTGTAAGATCAAAGTTGGTGTATATATACACATTTTGCTCTGTATTCTGTTCAGAGCTTTCTGCAATCCTGCTGATGTAGAAGAGTTCACTGAGGAGACGAAGCAATCTCTTCAATCAAAACGTCAGGGTAAGGGTGCTGATTTTGTTCGTGCAGTGCGCGAGATCATTGATAGTTACGAGAAATCAAAGAAACAAGATCAAATTGATGATTTAAACCCCAGTGATGGAGTCAGCAATGCAAATGGTGGGATTTCAGAGGAATTATTATCTCAATTTGAGTTGAAGGATCAGAGTGAAACTTCAAGGACAATTATTGCTGGTCGACACGATCCTAGTCCTCTGACTTCAAATGCTCAAGATGCAGTGCAAGTCAGCTCTTTGCATGAAGAGCCATTGGCTACAGATAACACTATGGACACTGGAAGACCTATCATAACTACTTATATTTCAAGAAAAAGATCTGGAAACATACGATCTAGGAAATGTGTTGCAGAAAATAAGACAACAGCTCTTGAGAGGACCAGAAGTTCTTCGCTTCTGGAATCCTGTAGATCTAATGATCCTAGCAAGTTCAATGGGAATGTGCTGACTGATATACTCCAAGGATCTTTGCGAAGGAACAAGCAGATCAGGAAATCACCAGATGCAGATTGCAATCATGTAGGTTCACCTGCATTTGTTTCAAGTGATAGCATCAAGGACAATGATTCTGATTCCTTAACTTTGAATGAGGAAAGTGCTGTGGACAGTAGTTGTAAACTTGGGCACTCTGAATCTCCTGTTGAGTGTTTGGAGGGAGATGCTGAATTGAGCAAAGGGCTTGATTTCCATATTAAGGCTGTTATTATAAAGAAGAAAAGGAAACCAAGTAGAAAACGACTGACTAATGAAGCAGGTGATCCAATTGTCAAAGATGAAAAGGAAGCTGTTTTGGAGGCACATAACAGTATTCAAACTGCCCAGAATGCTTGTACAAATTTCAATGAAAGATGTGGTAAGGAGGAAGGAGATGAGCATTTACCACTTGTGAAACGAGCCAGAGTTAGAATGGGTAAGCCATCACCCTTGAAGGTAGAAAGAAGTGGCTTTTCTCAGGCGGAGGAAAAATACTCTAATGAATTTCCAGCTGAACAAATAGATATGCATAATAACATCAGTCAAGTAGTTGTATCCAATCATTTTGAGCAGAATAGCCCTTCCAGAGATTCTTACATTGATTGTCCTCCTGATAGAGATTCATTTCAAGTGGAGAGAGTTTTACAGAAATTATCACCTCCAAAGGAATGCACTGAAAGTTTGGGAAATGGATCACGGCTTTTGAAAGTCCAGGAAAGCCAGTCCTTTGGTTGTTCAGCAGATGGTGAAGCTGTTTTACCTCCATCCAAACGTCTACACCGTGCCTTAGAAGCAATGTCAGCTAATGCAGCTGAAGAAGCTGAACCTTGTGCAGAAATATCAAAAACAAGGATGGAGATCAATTTTGATTCAATATCTACAACACAGAGCTCCCTTACAGTTATCGGCGTCAAAGAAGTCAATGGTTTGGAAGAGGGCATTGAAGGCTCTCTGGACTGTATGGCTTCTGCAGTGTGTTGTCATTCTGATACGGTCATAGAAGCAGACACTTGCAATCTATCTGTGGAAAACCCTAAAAGAAAAGAACCGTCCAGAGACATCTGCATGGAGGCTATGGCTGCAGATGATAGCAAAGATGATTATACCATTTGTGTGGGTGTACAAACTGCAAGTCCAGTACACTTGAGACCTGATCGTAATGGAGAGAAGGCTGTTTTGCATTCCAACCAACAATCACAACAACATTTAGTACTTGCAGAGCATCAGGACAATTCTGAAAATGTTGAGTTAAAAGATTTTGGACGTGAAAATTCTGCTAGAAGTTTCGAGGAATTGGAACAATGTGGGCCAATTCCGGTCCTTATGCCGCAGGCTTGTGAAGCTTCTAGAACACCTATAGGTTCTATGAATGTGGATAAACACAGTGCAGGAGATACTACTTCTGAGTCATTTAGGTCTGCAATTGAAGATGGCATTCAAGTGAATGTCCTGTAAGTGTCTTTATCTCCTTGATTTGAATCTGGTTCATTAACCTATACTATGATCATGGTTTTACCTATACTATGATCATGGTTTTATGCTAAGCATCTTTAATATCTTCAATATTTGGTTATGTATCAATTGCTACCTGAACATAATGGATAATATATTTTAGTATTTGTCTGGAATAAGGTATAGAGTAATTTGTCCACTTTGGTTGCAAATTCAGGAAAGAAAAATAATGAGAAAATGTGTTGAGTGATTATTGTTCAGTGGAGAAGTTACAACCACAGTTTGTCAGAGGCTTCTTATATAGTTCATAGTGTTTCTTTTCTTTTCTTTTCTTTTTTTTTCGTAATCAATCATGTTCTTTGCCAATTTCTTAGAGTTTGTTATTATTTTTTATCTAGGTGTGGGCTAGGAAAAGATGTGAAACCTGATCATTTGTCCAAGAGCCAAGTGTTGACTGTCCAGTTAAGTCCATTGCAAACTGACGAAATGGAATCTCCAAAACGGCAGTCTCCACCAACAACTTTATTGTGCCATGTCTCCACTGCTGAAAGTGCAAATTTTACTGAAAACAGTAGCCGTTCAAGTCCCACTGGACAATTGCAACAGAAGAAACCTCTGTACAGTTCGGTTGGTGATGAAAACAAATTTGAAACGAAAATGCCTCTACAGCCAAAATCTGTTGGCAAATGGTGCAACCCTACAGAAGCACATGTTGCTCTCTCATCCTTTGAGGGAATGCTTGGATCCTTGACAAGGACAAAGGAGAGTATTGCAAGGGCAACTCGCTTGGCGATTGACTGTGCAAAGTTTGGTATCTCTTCTAAGGTATAGTGCTTGCTTTTGTAATTTACTTCTCATCCTTTTATGTTAAGAGGTAGCAAGCTATGAACAGTGGAATTTTAATTAGGATCTTATGGAATGTTTTGAAGAGATTATGGAATAGATATGTGCTAGCAATAGTTCAGATTGTACTATTAAGAAGAAATGAGGTGGGCAGTACTTTTTTACAGCTTAAGAGATGTCACTTTTCTGTAGCACTACTTTTCTATTCTTTTAAACATATGGTCCTAAATTTTTATTTGATAATATTTTTCTCTTCTGAACTAGGTGGTGGAGATTCTAGCCCGTAGTTTGGAAACTGAATCAAACTTACACAAACGAGTGGATCTATTCTTCCTAGTTGATTCTATCACTCAATGCTCTCGTGGATTGAAGGGTAAATTGCATTCCTTGATATTTCCTTGATCCATGCAGTTGAATCAATTCACAAGAGGGTGAATCTACTTCTGGATTCCAATATTAAATGCTCTGATTGTTAACAAAATGGAATGCTTATGCTTATTTTAAATTTCTAGGTGATTTTGGTGGCATATATCCTTCAGCAATTCAAGCGGCACTACCACGCCTGCTTTCTGCTGCTGCTCCTGCTGGAAGTTATGCACATGAAAATCGTAGGCAGTGTATGAAGGCAAGCGTTGCACACATGCCATTTTGCCTTTTATTCTTAAATTTCTATTTTGTCTTATGCCTTGCACTTTTTTCTTTATTTATTAGGTTTTGAGACTTTGGCTGGAAAGAAGGATTCTTCCAGAATCTGTCGTGCGCCACCATATGCGCGAACTGGATTCACTCAGTGACTTTTCTTCTGCTAGGCCCTACTCCCGCCGCTCAGCTAGAACAGAAAGGTCTTTAGATGATCCTGTTAGAGATATGGAGGGTATGCTTGTTGACGAATATGGAAGGTTTGAGTTTGTTGAAATCCTTGTTACTTTTGTGTTCAGAATTTTTCTTTGAACTTTTATACTGATATTCTTCTTGTACTCTCAGCAATTCAAGTTTTCAGCTTCCAGGGTTTTGTATGCCTCGTATGCTCAAGGATGAAGACGAAGTAAGTGATTCTGATGGAGAGAGCTTTGAGCCAGTCACTCCAGAACATAAATGTGAGGCTTCAGAGGAACATGAGTCCATCCTTGCAGTGGAAAAACATAGACACATCTTGGAGGATGTTGATGGGGAGCTTGAAATGGAGGATGTGGCTCCTCCTAGTGAGATTGAAATCCATTCAACTGCTAACAAAGCCAGAGACTGTGCAGCACAGAACACACATCATCAGAATAAACTTTGTTTTACAGTGTCCCATGGACCGCCACTTCCACAGGATATTCCTCCATCATCCCCACCATTGCCATTATCACCTCCTCCGCCTCCACCACCATTACCACCACCTCCTTCTATTCGTCCTTCATTTGTAAGGCATTATTTATTGTAATGCTTAGTATAAATATATATGATTAAATAATTTTTCCCAAATTTAGCAGTGTTATGCCTTAAAATATAAAAAGCCAATTGTTAGTAGTTCTGTTATTCTTTTCCACTTTCTGATTCTATTAAATGTGCAGGATGTGCAAGATGATTTGAGACAATTTGTGCCTCAGCAGTCAATTGCATCAAGGATCAATAAGTCGGTTCTCAATGGAGGGGACTATAATGCCCCAGAATGTAGAGATCAATTGAGGAACCAGGCTTGTGACTCAACAGCCTCTTGCACCTCATTTAGTGTACGATCAATTAGAGATGTTCAACACAGTGATGATCCTAGCTTCCGTCACAAGTCATATCCTCCAAGGCCACCACATCAGCCCCCCTCAAATCATTTCTCTTATGTTCCATCAGACCATCACATGAGGTGTCGAAGAGGAACCCCACCACCTTCCTACTCCCACAGATACAATGCTCCGCATAATACTGATGGTGGAAATCACTATAATAACCATGAGAGAATGCGGCGAACTCCGTATGAGATGAATGAGAACTGGAGATATCCTCCACCCCACTTTCATGGTAAGGTTCTTGCTTTAATTGTCTTTTGGGATTTAGAAGACATAATGCCGCATTCTGGTAGTTATTCTGGCATCCCAATATTCTGAGCTTATATTTAATTGCTTTAGGTCCACCCCAATATTCTGAACTTATATTTAATTGCTCTAGGTCAACGGTACCCAGAGGAAGCCAAATCATCTTATGGATCAGGTCCCTACGGTGGTCTCCCAAAGGAGCCTAGTAGATACCCACATCATGAGTGGGAATTTCCTTTCCGAGGAACACATCACAGAAATTTTGCTTCCTTTAGACCAACTTGTGAAGGTGAAGTTGCAGTAGCAAATGCATTTCTGTCAAGTTTAAATTGACATGCAGGATGTAAAAGAGTAGATTCATGCCTATGCTGTACTTGCAGGCTTTGTAACATATATGCTTCATGTACTGCTAATGATATTGGTCAATTTTCTTCTTTTGTTTCTGTGCTTCTTAGTTTGTAGTCAATTGGCTAGTATTAAAGGCTCAAATATGGTTTGTGTTTCAGCTCCAGGAATTTGGGGGCCAAGATGAGCAAATATTAATGTGCTGCAGGCACTGGGTACGTTCTCTGCACTCTCCTAAACTTTGAAATTTTATTGCAGAATTTGTAAGTATATGTTCCCCTTTTTTGGTTGCGGTCTGTTAGGGCGATCAATCTATTTGGTGATTTTTGTGGCTTGTTCAAAGGAGGGAAGCGTCCAAGCGTGTTGATATTCATTAACCTGAAGGACCCTAACAGAACAAAGTTTTCAAATACGGTGCGGGTTATGGCACTCGTGTGAAAAAGGTGGATTGGGTTGGGTTGGGTTGGGTTGTACATAAGCATTTTATTTATCAATTCAAAGCAAATGTAGAGGACGGCACAGCAATCGTCAGTTGTGGAGATTAGATTGCGAGAGGGGTAATTTTTGACTTTAGGCAGCAGTCATGTAATTGTCCCATTGTTCTCTCTTGCATAGTATGGTTTAATTTGTTGTGATGTCCGTCTGCAAAGAGAAATCATACAGCCCATACAACTCCTTTGTCTTTGAGATACATTCCAAGTGTTTCTTTTAAGCTGTTCAGTGGTGGAACGCAGGACGTCATTGGCAAGCGTAGATATGATAGAATACAATAAAATAGAAACTTTGATTTATAGCTGAGGAGTAGGAATTACTTGAAGGTTACTTCAGTTTCTTTCTCTTTTTTATTTTGGAAACGAGGAGTGCAAAATTATATATTTTAACAGGCACTTGAAAATTGAAAGGAAAATAGGTTATTGAGATTAGATCTGCCAAGTTCTATTGTCACAAGCTTATGATGTTGCCGGTTAAGCTCCTAATATCTAAGTTGTGCTACTTCTTGCCATCCCTAATTGTATATAACATTTACTGGTAATTTTGCTTACCAGCCTCCTTTGTAACAGTAGTTGAAAGCATTTGGACTAAAGTAAATTATCAAGAAACATTAATTGTTTACTTTGATTTTAGAAACATAATCGTATATGGGAGAAAATTGAAATAAGATTCAAAATTAGTGTCGCATGGTAAGTCAACAATTGAAAGATTACATTTGACTCAATGATAAGACATAAATGTGTTGGATTAGTTTATATCATATATCTAGGACCCAATTGCACAAACTCTCAACTTCAATTTTCGCTTTTCGGTAACATAAAATGCTTTGAAGTGTTAAATATTTAAATATTTACAATTTATTAATTATTTTTTTAAAAACTTCGTGCAAATAAGTTCAAATATTATTTTTACTTATGTGCTAACTAACTATTTTTTTCAAGAAAAACAAGGAGCACTTGGTAATCTTTTAGAGCATAACCACGAAAACTCAAATTGACTAATTTATAAGGAGCGATCAATCTAGTTGCAAGCAATCAAGGTAATTCTTAACACTTGCTTGTCAACTCAACATAGATTAATGATTATTGATCTTATAATTAAAGGTTGGAGGAAAAGAGAAGTCTTAGGAGATATATTAAAGTCAAATTATAGAACCTGAAAGGAGATACGATAGAACAATTAAGAGATAAAGTAATTTATGGAGAAGAGAAGAAATTGAAAGGAGATACAACTGGAAGTGGGAGAGAGTAGCAATTCTTTTAAGAAATGCAATTAGAGAGCTCTTGAGTGTTTCTAAGGGCCTAGAGGGTAGTAAGATGAAGTATTGATGGTGGAATAAAGATATATAAGAAAAGATTAGGATTAAGAAAGTTGTCTATAAAGCTTTATTTGATAGCACCACATAGGTAGGGAGAGTAGTTAATAAAGAAGGTTACAAACTTGCAAAGAAAGAATAGAAGAAGATAGTCTCAAAAGCTAAAGGTTGAGGTTACAAGAAATTATATCAACGATTGGAAACTAAAGATGGAAAAAAAGGATATATTTAAGTTGGTGAGAGATAGGGAATAGAAAGCGAGAGATATAGGGAATAGAAAGCGAGAGACTTAGATGGAGTTTGTTGTATAAAAGATGAAGCAGAGCGGGTGCTTATGATTGAAAATAACATCAAGAGAATGTAACAGAGATACTTTTATAGCTTTTTTGTAATAAAGGTGTAGAGGACAACATCACTTTAGGTGATCTTAATATGCTCAAAAAGTATCGTAACTGTACTTGTTGTCGGCAGATCACAAGGGAAGAAATTAAAAGAACTTTTGAGGGAGATGAAGACTAGAAGGGTAATACAGCCTAATAAGATACTCATAGATGTAGAAGAGCCTAGGCAAATAAGGTCTTACTTAGCTAGCCAAGCTTTTTAATGTGATCCTTAAATCTGCCATATTATCGAATGAGTGGAGACTTAGTATGATAATTCCTCTATACAAGAATAATGTGTATATCCAAAGTTGTAATAACTATAAAGGCATTAAACTACTTGGTCACACCGTGAAGTTATGAGAGAAGGTGATTAAAAAGAGATTAAGAAAGGATACAACCTAGCTCAAAGAACCAATTTAGCTTCATGTCAGGAAGGTTCATGATAGAAGCTTTACATCTTCTTAGAAGATTAACGAAATATTATAGAAAAAGATAGCATAACCAACATATAGTTTTTATCGACTTAAAGAAGGCTTCTGATAGGGAATCTAGGGAAACCATATAGAGGTGCTTAGAAGCTTAGAAGTTAAGGGAGTTCTTATGGCCTATATATGAGTTATTAAAGATATGTATGAAGGAGTTAAGATTAGAGTAAAGATGATATGAGAAGATAAAAACATTTTTTATTGATATTGGGCTATCCTAAGGCTCCTCATTGAGTAACTTTTGTTTGTAGTAGCGATGGATGAGCTCAACAAAAATAATCAAAGAGATGTGTCTTAGTATATGTTGTTTAATAATGACATTATTTTAGTGGATGAGATAAAATAGGGTATCAGTGTCCAGCTAGAACTATAGAGCGGTACATTAGAGCCGAAGGGTTTTCAAATGAGTAAGACTAAGATTAAGTACTTAAAGTGTAACTTTTGTGGGCTATAAGGTGGCTTCGGATGTGGAGATAAACATTGGTTATGAAATTATACTATAGAAAGAGTGTTTTAAGTATCTAAGATCTATCATCCAAAACAATAGAGAGGTCGATAAAGATTTTGTTTATCGTATCAAATCATGGTGGCTTAAATAAAGAAATGTATCAGGAGTTTTATATGACAAGAAGATACCATTCAAGTTCAAAGGTTAATTTTTATCGTTTAACGATTATGTCAATTATTTTCTATGAAGCAGAGTGTTGCCCATCAAATAAGTGTATAGTTATAAGTTAACAGTTTCAGAGATGAGGATTAAGGATATCAATGGATCAAGTAGTGTTGGGCACGATTAGAGGCCCAAACTCGAGCTCGACTCAACCTAGCTAGGCCTTTCTTTTTATTTTTTAACAAATTAAAAAGGAAAAATGATGTCATTTTTTTTGCAAAATAACATCGTTTTCCTTATAGTTATTTAGTCTGGGGTCGAACCAAGTCAGGTCGAGTCTGGGCTTAAATACCATGCCTAATGAGGATGCTCGAGAAGAGATAAGATCAGAAGTGTAATGTTAAGAAACAAATTAAATATGAATAATATTAATAAAAAAATTAAGAGAGATAAGACTTAGGTAGTTCGGACATGTTAAAAGAAGATATCTTGATGCTCCAATGAGAAGATGTGATAATATTGTACTTAGAGATTATAAGAAGGAAAAAGGAAGGCCTAAAAAGAATTAGGAGGAGGTGATCGAGAATGATTTAGCTTTTTTTTAATGAAAGGTAAATATATTGCATCAAAAATATGTACACGATCCTTAGGGCATAGCCTGACCAAAGTTTGTAATCTTAACATCAATATCATCTATACATCCAAAATATCAAAAGGTAATTAGTTTCGTAGGGTACAACCTATACAAGATTTTATACATTACAATTTTTATCTTAGAAACTACATCAAAGCTTGTAACATAAGCAAAATCTAACTGAATAGCATTCTTGGTCTTCAATACCTTATATATGGTACGCATGAATGCCAGTCATGCAGTTTTGCTTCTAAGACGCGCTCCAATGTAATCTTTCTGAATCCACTTGATAGCATTAGATAACGTAGACATGGCTTATGTCAATCCCAGCCATCCCCAGATAACATTCCAAACTTCACTTATAAAAGGACACTTAAAGAACAAATGGTCAACATTTTTTGGTTCAACATTACAAAATTTGCAGGTTTTGTCTATCTCCAAGAATAACAAGTTATCCTTTGTTGGCAGTCTATTTCGAAGACTAAGCCGTGCAATGAAGGAGTATTTTGGTGGTATGTATTTTTTTCCAGATAAATGACATCCATGGTCGTCTAGCGTACTTGACTCACAGTAGCTCATAAACTTTCTGTGAAGATAGGGCTCCATTGATACATAATTTCTACATCCCACATACTACCTCCTTATGGCCACCCAACTTATCCACCAAAGTATTTCAGATCAGTACCAATCTCTTCAGTAGGGGTGAGTCTCGGGTGTGAGGTTCCTAATCTCATATTGATAAGCCCCTCAAGTATATTTCATGAATCCATCTCACCCACAAAGAATCAACTTTAGCATGGATATTCTACAACACTTTAGATAAAAGCGTCGAATTCTATAATTTATAGTTGTTTAATCCCAATCCACCCTCCTATCTTAGTACACAAATATTGTCCCATGTCACCCTAAAATGTTTACCACCCCATAAAAACAACCTACATATGGAGATTATCCTCTCAAGGATAGTTATTGGAATGGGAAACGCCTGGAGCCAAAAGGATAGTACCCCTTGAATGACAGAATAAATCAATTTAATTCTACTTGCATATGAGAGAGTCTTACCATTCCATACATTGATATAAGCCTCTACGGATTCAATTAGTACTAAAACTGGGCCACCGAGACCTTCATAGGTGCCAAGGGACTCTCTTCCATAAACTCCAGCTAAGTAAATACTAGATTTTGAAGAATTCACCCTCAGCCCTGCCACCTCTTTCAGTTCACTCAACACATCCACTAGTATACGGATAGAAGTAAAATCACCTCTAGAGAATAATATGAGATCATCTGCAAATGCAAAATGAGTATGTTAAGTTGTTGACATTTCAGGTGGAAGTTAAAAAGGGAGTTAGTGATTCTCTTTTTTAGCAATCTTAAAAGGTACTCCAAACAAAGTAGGAAATCTGTAGGTTGTTGGATTAGAAAATGAAAGCATGTCATATTTGAAGAACCGGTAGATTTCAAAATTTTTTAGAAATCTTATTTGCAGCGAAAACAATATATCCAAATCATCATGCCAATCTATACATGATATGGTATAAGGATAATAATAAGCATAAACAAGATGAAGAGTATTACTGACTCCTTTGCTACAACTTTAATTCCTTGCTGCGCTATCCTCTCCTTCTTCTTGTATCCAAAGCCTTTGCTTTTGAACCCTTTCCTTTGTCAATCTATCTTCTCCTTGTTGTTATATCCTCAACCATTTTGATTTACCTCTTGTTCTCCTAGGACAACTTGGTTAACAAAATCCTTTGGTGGGAAAGGAGAAGAAATGTTTGGAGGAGATTTTTCTTAGAAGAAATGAGTAAAAAATGAGACTCTTCTCATGCAAATTTCGGCTCACTCATGCATGAAAGGAGAGAGAGAGTTAAACCATGCAAGAACCCTTTCTTACACACTCAATTTCGATTATGCATGGAATGGAAGAAGAGAATAGCATCCAAT
>JANIHY010000009.1:31276757-31291329 GCA_027479065.1 Erythroxylum brevipes
TAATTTCATAATTTTCTCAATCGATTGCTTAGCAAATTTAGGAGGTATAAATTTGGTAATTTGACCTAGTCCTTGTGAATCGACACTTGATTATTACAACTAAATCTGTGCACTTGCAGAGGCTATCACTTGGCAAAGGAGGTAAGGTTTATATTCGACCTTATCTCGCAACTTAGTCTTTGCGAGAGCCTTATAGTCATTCCTGTCCTGATACGACCCTCTTCCCTCCTTCGTTCTTCCTTATTTTGATTTAACTGTTCAAATCCATCTCTCAACGCTGATTTCTCATATTTTCTTCTAGCCTTTGCCGGTAATTTGATCAAGTTTGGTCGACTGTATCTTTGATTCCCTCCACCGTTAAGCTATGGTACAACGATGCGCTCTTTCCTTCCTTCAGAAATTTATAAACTTCACCTTCAAGAACACACAAGAATTACATAAAAGACGAAAATTGTGATTATTCCAAAAGTTAGCTACAGTCATTCAGTTCAGCCAATAACTGTCACGGCAGCCGTTAGATACAACCAACCCCATCCAATCCAATTGAGCATCGCAGGTTTGCTAGTTCTCCAACGGTATGGGTTTGTTTTCTGCTTAGATGTTTGACGTATCAGATTACAAGATTGTACATGGTTTCGGATTTCTGATTAGTGTACTACTGTTGAAAGTTCAAGTTGTTAAAAGTCCACATTGGTCATATGATATTTTCTAAGGAAGCCAGACTCCGATTGGCTGGAAGTGTCATTTGACAGCAATCATCCTCCAAACTTCTTTGCCATTGCTCCGTCCTTATCTTGACCTCCCTGAAAGAACAGTCAGAGCATCAGATCAGACAACAAACACGTAACGCCAGCCCCTGTCTAGAAGACATTGGACTTTACAAGACAACTCTGCGAGAGTTCTTCTGTTGTACAACTCTCCAACTACCATGGAGTTTCTGATGATACTGTACCAATGAAGCAATTAAGAAAGCAGGGGGAGTATAAATGTAACATATATTAAACTTTTGCTTACAATGATCTTGTGACCAGGCAATCGCCGAGCTGAAGGTCCTCGTGCCACAAAGGAAGCTGCAGCAGCAGCAGCCACCCGTATTCTGAGAATATCAAGGCACAATCCAGATTCACTTATGTTACTGAAAAATTCCCTCAAAAATCAAAGCCTTTGATACCTTTTATGTACATCAACATAAACGTCAGTCTCGTCCACAATTTCCTCCTGCATAGGGGAAAAATTAGCATTAGCTAGTGAAGGAACATAAACTGGGTGCTTTAGCTGTCAGAATCATTACAGCACCACCAGAACAACTTGATAAAAGTAGAATACTTGACAATGGAAAGGAGGTGAACAGCAATTTTAGAAGTGAAAAGTACCTGCAGAAGTTCTTCAAAGACATCCTCAAGCGTAATTATGCCAATGACTTCTCCGTCTTCAATATCCTCCACTGAACGTGGCAGGTCGTTTGCTGCAGCACCATCTAGTTCAGCTGTTTGCTTCTTTGCAATTGGCCGTGGGGGTTTCTCAACTTCAATAACCACACTCTCCCATCTATTATCATTGTTACATAACAGGGGCATTTTCAATTCAGTATTCCTATTGGAAATTTTATCCGTGTCCAGTTTCTTGTCTTCACCCGTAGCCAAAGGGTTCTTGCTCCTCTGTTTAACCTTTACCACTGCAGCCATGTGGCTGCTTCCCTTCTGAAACTCATTAAGAATATCATACAATGGCATATCCGATGGAACCCTGTGATATCTAAGAATTAGGATTACAAATATTGCACTTAAAAGTAAAGCATATCAAGACAGGAAGAGAAATTAATGTCACACCTAGGAATCCTCCGGATGGAAACTGCACTAACTGGAGTCTCAGTCTCTGCCCGTATTGTGAGAAGACTTTTAACCTAAATCCCACGAAGAATAAGTATTAAAGGAGTAATTAGTTTCTGGGTTAGCTCTCTACTAGAATAAGAGACATATTTCAACCAAATGACACTTTGGTGATTTAGTTTGTACCAACCAATAGAAGCCCGATAATATTCTTTGGACCTCCAGAATAGACAGGGACACGGCTATGACCCCTTGCAAGAATCTTCCCGATTGCTTCCCTGCATCATATGAATGCAATGAACTTATAAACCAACTACTCATATCTAGGTACAACCTCAACATAAGCCACCTTAGAAAGTCGAAAAATCTTTGGAGTCCACCGGGACTGGAAGTGATGACTATCAAACTTCACATCCTACAACTCTGTGCTCAAACAAGCACCCAAAATCACAAGTGACCAATAATCAGATATCAATCTTTTCAGATATGTACTTTCCGAAACAAATAGAAAGGAAAACACATTAGTTCTCTTGCACTTAGTTGTCGTTCATTCCCTAGGAAAAAGCATGTATTCTTCCAGATTGATACCCAACCAACCTTGGTGTATAAATTGACAGAGCCATACTATTAGTTGACCAGTACATTCGGAGGCTCTCAATGACAGCCAAAATAAATCCTGATCCTCACCAAGAAAATTCTACCTTGTAGATGCAAGGAAAAATGGAACATAGTTTCCATCAGGACAGTAGCTGTTTATATACTAATTCTAGATAACCAAAAGGAATCAGGGAAAAAAGAAACAATATTACAAATACTCACCAGTCCAATTTTGAATTAACATCTAAGGAAAACGTTGATTCAATAGGTGTCATAGCCTCCTCTGCAGTCTGCATATTACATAGAACTTGGGATCATGAATGTTTGACTTAAATTTCATATGTCTAGGGACAGAAGTAAGTGCAAGGAGACTGGTAAGCTGGATTAGTAGCCAGTAGGTCTAGAAATAGAAAATCATTTCACCTTCTAAATAAGCAGCCATATAGGTGTGTTGCACCAGGAAAGATAAATAATATAGAAGCTAATTATAGGCCAAAATCCATCCAGTAAGTCAGAGCCTATGTGGCTTCCCACAAAGCAAGGATAAGGTATTATATCTTATATCACCACTAAAGAAATCTTGCCTTAATCAAGAATATACACCAAAATTAAACATTATCTCCATATCTCTATGGATGATAAAAATATGATATTTCAAGTATGAAAAACCTGATAATACTAATATAGATGGATATTTCAAAATGGTAAGGTTCAGGAGGTACGAAGCCTCTAGAGTTCTCAATAAATAGTAAGAAATACCTTTTCAGTTAGATCTAGCGCACCACTGATAATTGTTGTCTCATCATGTGTGAGTTCACCGCCCTTACCAGCCTAAATCCCATAGAAACTAGTTAAAAATAAGACACCAAGGACTTGAATATAAAAGAAGATGAAAATGATAAGAGATCAACTAAATGTTAGAGATCAGTGACCTTTGAACAAATAAAACTGGCAGTGTTTTATTTGAACTGTCAGTTTCTGTACCTCTTGGCTGTGGAGAGAGACAAGGGCCTTAAGCTGAGCTCTTCGAAACAAAGGATCACCATGTCCAAGTACAGCATCCAGAAGCTGAAACCAAATTATAAGGGATAATGTTCTTGTGAAGGAATAACTTTATCAGATAAATCAAGAACTATTTTGCAAAGAGAATATAGGTGCAGTTCTCTTGTTAATCAAAGTACAATGTGGCTTTAGAGGAAATTCTTCTTTCTAATTTACCTTTTAATGATATCCTAAAGAATCTACATGTTACTGATAAGTTTTTTTCTCATTTACAGCCATCTAGAGACAATTAGCAAGGTTAGTTATATGTCCAACTTTTCTCAATTTTTTATTCTTCTTTTTTCCCTACACAAGACTTGCACAAAGATGGTAATACAATAACGCTAAAGTAATAAAATACATTAAGTTAATGAACTGTACAATTTGAACTCCACTGACATACAGCGCAAGATCCTTCCTCATAATTGAGAAAGTATATGGACAGCTTTGCAACTATTCCATTTTCATGAGCACTATTATTAGCTATAAACCATAGATTAAGATAGATCCCAAGCACTAATGGCAACCACTACATGTTTCACAAGCACTGTTATTAGCTATAAACCATAGATTAAGATCCAAAGCATTAACTGCAACCACTACTTGGTTACACATATACTGCAGAAATTTTTTATCGGCAAGAAAGGTGGTATAAAAACACACACAGAAAGGTTTCAGGATGAATCTTGCTGCTGAATATTAAGGAATTTTACCTTTCCAATTGGATAAGCGATAGGATAGCAGACTATCATCAAAATACGAACTAACCAAGCAAAATTTGCGCCAACATAGAGTCCGTATCTTGAACATATGGCTTGTGGAATGATCTGAACAAACCATTTAGAAGGTCTTGGTGGATATTTAAATGGTAAAAAAAAAGGAATCATACTGAACTTTAAAGATATCATGCCTCTCCAAAAGCTAGGACAAAAGTAACTGACAGCAAAATAGCAACAAAAGGATGAAATATCTTATCAAGGTATATGGGAAGGGCCTGCAAAATCAAAACAGAAGTATAGTAAGTAAAGAAATCTCCTTCTGTTTATTCTTTCATTTTACCATTTTAATTAAATTCACTGTCAACCTAGTAAAAAGTAAATTATCGTCTTAATTACCTCCATTGCACATGCATTACATAGAAGTAGAGTTACGAGAAGTTGGTGTTGCTTCTGAACCACAGGAAGGATCACAGCTGTAACGCAAAAGAACCAAGAAACTTCATTGCAGGGCTAAAGAAACTAACTTTAAACATCGCATCACAGATCCAATCTTCCATAATTCAGACCACCATTAAAAAACCATAAGAAGGATTTGATCAACGTGGTAAGTCTGACAAAAGACACCAATCCCCGAAAACATTTTCTCAAAAATAACAAGAATTTCAACAAATTCAAGAACCAGAACGCAAAAGAAAGAGAGAGAGAGAGAGAAAAAAAAAAAAAGCACCAGCTTGTTTCTTCTCGGTGGAGGTCCCACTTCGCTGCAGAATTTCTAGCTCGACAAGACCCAAAGACATCAACCCCAACGTCAGACCAGACATAATTCCAGCGAAGAGCACCAGGAAACAAGAAACACCCGAGTACACAAACCACCAGAGGGTACCGAATTTCATGTCATCAGGCTCAAAGACGATGCCGTTGATGGAGTATATGGTCTTAGCAAAGGCTATAGCGTTGACCAACATCCTAGAACAGGAAGGATTAGAGTGAGAACCTGTAATTCAGGGGTGCTTACAACTCAGAAAACTTCAGCGGCTACTAGTTGTGAAGTGGGAGAGGTGAGGTGGAAAAGAAAATGACAAGCAAAGGTTAAAGAGGGAGGATTTATGAGCATAGGACAGCATAGCAATGTACTGCGTGCGGTTTTGTTGTTATGTAACAACATCTAATAATATACATAGGACACGGTCTCGTCGCATGGAGTGTTGCGGGCTTGCGGCCCTTCTTGGTAAGTAAACAAAACTCTGCTTGCTTCTCCTCCGTACCGCATAAAATAAAAGGCGATATTTTACTAATATTTCTTGTTTTTTTTATGCAGTTAACCTTCATAATTGTCAACTTAACGCTCAAACGTTACTTCACGCCAAAAATAAATAAATATTTAAAGAGACCTGTTGTATGTTATAGTTGAATTGCAGCCGTTGGATGAAAACGTTTGTGGACATTTCCTATAATCGTGTACAAACGCCTTCTCTCTCCTAGCTTCTTGGTTTTGGCCTAAAAGGCTGAAACCCTAGTCCCTAGCCAAGTAGATGATTCGTGTCTGGATCGATTGCTCGCTGATTTTCAGGTATGGACTTCAAAGCTCACATCTTGTCCAAAAAGTTGCACATTCTTAAGAAAACCATTTGCGATTTTCTAGTGAATCCCAAGCTCAGCCTCCAAACCAGACCCATTTCAAGCCTCAAAGTTGTGTGGCGGAAAGACCCAAGACTCGATCTTGCTATTCAGAATGACAAGGAATACAAGCTCTGTTCACGCGTCGTCAGAGAGGTGTTGAACGAACCAGGTTCAGTGATCCCGCTTCGTTACCTAGAGAAAAGGCGGGAAAGGTTACGCCTTAAAGTCAAAATGGAAACTTTTCTCAGGAAAAACCCTTACCTCTTTGATGTTTACTACGATCGAATTAAGCCCAAAACTCAACCCGTCAAATTTTTGCGTCCTAGTTGTCGGTTGAGGATTTTCCTTGAAGAAGAGAAAATGTTTAATTTGGAAAATGAAGGGTTGATTGTGTCAAAGTTGTGTAAATTGCTGATGATGACGAAAAACAAGGTGGTCAATGCTGATAAATTGGTCCATGTGAAGAGGGAATTTGGTTTCCCCAATGATTTTTTGGAGAATTTGGTGCCCAAGTATCCCAATTATTTTAGGATAACCGGTTGTCCTGGAGAGGGGAATTCTTTTCTGGAATTGATTGAATGGAATCCGCAATTTGCTAAATCAGTGATTGAGCAAATAGCTGAAGAGGAGTATAGGATGACCGGGATTCGACCCCGACCTAACTTCAATTATAAACTTCCAAGAGGTTTTTTCTTGAAGAAGGAAATGAGGGAGTGGGTTAGGGATTGGTTGGAACTTGATTATATATCACCATACGCAGATGTGTCTCACTTGGATCAAGCTTCTTCAGAAATGGAGAAGAGGAATGTAGGGATTCTACACGAGCTGCTATCGCTTTCGCTGTACAAGAGGATTCCAGTGCCAATACTGGGGAAGTTTAGTGAGGATTACAGATTTTCCAATGCATTTGCAAATGCGTTCACCAGACATTCTGGGATCTTTTACTTATCATTAAAAGGTGGGATTAAGACTGCCATGTTGCGAGAAGCATATAGAGATTGTGAATTGATTGATAGGGATCCACTGCTTACTATAAAGGATAAGTTTGTTGAGTTGTTGAAGGAGGGGTGGCAAGAGAGAGCAGAGCAGTTGAAATTGCAGAGCAATGTTAGATGTTGACATTTTAGTTCCAGCATGCAAACTCACTGACTTTTAGTTAGTGTTAGTTTCTAGTTTTTTTCTTTTATCAAATGCACAAGACATTATCAATTTTTTTTTTTTTGAATTAGTGACTATTACAGCTATTAGTGGCAGCATTTTCTCAATTTGTTTTAACCACTAAAGAGTAGTGGCTAGTTGATAGGAAAGTTTGTTATTTTTCCTTATATATAAAAGTTGCAATCATTGAAATAATTTATGCTGGAATTTTAAACACTTTACTTCCTGTTTTCATTTCTTCAGTTTGTTTCAACAATAGTATAAGAGCTTTAGTTGATCTTACAGGACCAAAACTTTTTTAACCAACAAACTAATGGCATCTAGCGATCTCTCTTTAAACACTCATGTCATCTTCACTAGTGAAAACTATTACATTTGGCCAGTGAAGATGCAGGCTTTTTTAGAAGCCTATGAATATGATAGGTGGGAAACTGTGACAGAAAATAAATCAATTCCTCCTCTACCAAGAGATCCTACTATGGCTCAAATTGAGTTCCACGGTGAAAAGAAAGTAAAGAAGTCCAAAGCTAAGTCACTCATTTAGAATTTTATTGCAGACTGTATCTTCTACAGAATCATGGCTTGCAATACAGCAAAGGAGGCTTGGGATAGGTTGAAGGAAGAATACCAAGGCAATGACAGGACACGTCAAATGCAGGTGTTGAACTTGAAAAGAGAATTTGAGTCTCCGCGTATGCAGGAAGATGAAACTATTGACAGCTATGTTGATTGCATTTCTTTAATTGTCAATAAAGAATTGTTAAAAAAGTTCTTGTAACTTTTCCTGATAGGTTTGAGTCAAAAATCTCCTCTCTTGAAGAGTCCAAAGATCTTAGCATGATTTCATTAGGTGAGTTGATGGGTGCTCTTCAAGTACAAGAGCAAAGGACTCTAAGGCAGGATAGAGTCATTGAAGGTACTTTCTCTATGCAAAAACAACAACTGGAAAAAGGGAAGTTGCAGTTCAATAAAAGAAACAAGAAAAAAAATAGATGGTGGTAGTAGTTATGGTTCAAATCAAAATTCCTATCCACCTTGCAAGCACTGCCAAAGAACCACACATCTGGATAAATTTATTGGAGAAGGCCTGATGCAGTGTGTGGCAACTATAAACAAAAAAGGCACGTATAAAAAATCTGGAAATTCATTAATAAAGACCACAAACCCCCACAAGCACAATTGGCAGAAGCAATTAATGCCTAGGAGGAGCAGGTCTTTGTAGTTTCTTGTTACTCTACTAATAACATTACTGATGTTTGGCTAATTGATAGTAGTTACACACATCACCTGTGCAATGATGCTGAGATGTTCAAGGTTCTTGACAAAACCTACAAATCCAAAGTTAAAGTGGGAAATGGTGAGTTATTGCAAGTCAAAGGCAGAGGTACAGTGACTGTTTCTACAACTTCAAGTATCAAAACTATTTCTAATGTTTTTTTCATAACTGAAATCAACCAAAATTTGCTAAGTGTTGGGCAAATACTTGAGAAGAATTATTCACTGCATCTTAAGGATCACAAATATACTATTTTTGATCCCTCTAGAGTTGAATTGTTTTCTGTCAAGATGAACAATAAAAGTTTTGCAGTAGCTTGGAAGAAAGTGACTGAGCATGACACTACTTTATGGCATAAAAGGCTTGGTCATTTCAATCATAGAAGCATTGCTAAGATGAACAAGAAGGGGCTAGTGGAAAACTTACCTGAAATCATGTGATGAGCAAACTTGTGGAACTTGTTAGTGGGGTAAGCAAACCAAACTGTCATTTCAAGCTAATAAAGCATGGAGAGCTAGCCAAAAACTCCATCTTATACACACTGACGTATGTCACCTAATGAAAACAGAATCCTTGAGTGGCAACAAATACTTTCTCCTTTTTATTGATGACTACACCAAAAAGTGTTAGGCTTATTTCATTAAGCTCAAAAGTGAAGTCTTTAATCTATTTAAACAATTTAAAGCTTTAGTTGACAATCAATATAATCTCAAAATTAAAGTAACAAGATCTGACAATGGTGGGGAATACACTTCCAATCAGTTTGTTGGTTTTTGCAATAGTGTAGGCATTGAATATCAATTGACCGCACCATACATACCACAACAAAATAGTGTGTCTGAAAGCAAGAATAGGACTGTAATGGAGATGGTAAGGTGTCTTCTTATTGAGAAGCAAATATCAAATCAATTATGAGCAAATGTAGTCAACACATCTGTGTATTTGCTAAACATGTTGCCTACAAAAGCTCTGGAAAACAAAACTCCATACGAAGCTTGGAGTGGTGCTAAACCAACACTAGATCATCTACGAATATTTGGCAGAATATGTAACTTTCACATACCTGAACAAAGATGAAGCAAGCTGGGCAACAAAGCACAGAAGGGCATCTTCATGGGCTATGGCTCATCTTCCAAAGGTTACAGAATTTTTTGTTTACAAACATAAAGTAAAATGCTACGCAGGGATGTGAAGTTTGAAGAATTGCGTGGGACTAGAAAAATAAAAAAAAATCTCAAATTGATGGCTTTCCAATACAACAACCTCTACTTGTTGAAGATGGCTTACCAATAAGGGGCACCAGAACTTTGGAAGATGTCTATCAGAGGTGCAGCTTGATGATTATAGAACTAACATGCTGTGTTGAAGCACAAAACTCTCAAGCATGGAGGAGAGTTATGTAAGCAGAAATGGACATGATCAACAAGAATGGAACCTGGCAGCTTATTAACAAACTTGAAAATCGCAAAGTGATAGGAGTCAAATGGGTTATTAAAACAAAACTCAATTCTGATGGCTTAATCTCCAAGTATAAAGTCAGATTGGTGGCGAAGGGCTAGACTCAGCAGTATGACGTGGACTATCAGGAAACTTTTGCTTCAATGGTAAGGTATGATATAATCAGGCTTTTTATCGTATTTGTAGCTCACAACTCCTGGAAGATACATCGGCTTGATGTCAAATCTCCTTTTTCTGAATGGGTTTCTTAATGAAGAAATCTATGTAGAATCAATTCCTAGTAAAGAAGATAAGGTCTATCTTTTAAAGGAAGCATTGTATGGCCTGAAACAAGATCCAAGAGCTTGGTATGAAAGGATGGACAATCATTTCATTCAACTTGGTTTTTACAGGAGTCAAAGTGAAGCTACTTTGTATATAAAATTTAGTGGAGGTGAGTTCTTAGTAGTCTCCATTTATGTTGATGACATGTTTATTACAGGAGGTCAACTTGAACTAATCCAAAAGTTCAAGAAAGAGATAGAGAAGGTTTTTGACATGACTGATCTTGGAGTCATGTAGTACTTCTTAGGCAAGGAAGGAGTACAATCCAGTGATGAAATTTTTATTTTCCAACAGAAATATATCTATGACATTCTAAATAGGTTCAAGATGCAAGTTTCTTGTGAGTACTCTTATGTCAATTGGTTCGAAGCTAAGCAACGATGAGAAGTCTCAAAAAGTGGATGAAGGCATGGATAGAAGTCTAATTGGTAGTTTCTTATACCTCACAGCAAGCAGGCCTAATATTTTGTTTGTTGTGAGTATGCTTTCTAAGTTTGTGCATTCACCTAGAGACACTCATTTCACAGCTACAAAAAGAGTGCTAAGATATATCAAAGGCACCAGAACACTTGGAATTCTCGTTCCAACTCTTACAAAAAAGACCTTGAAGCTGATGAGCTACACTGACAGTGATTGGGGTGGCTGCATTGATGATTTCAGAAGCACATCTAGATATTTATTCTCTTTAGGCATAGGTTTTTTCAGCTGGAGCTTAAGAAAATAGGAAACTACAACTCAATCAAAAGTAGAAGCAGAATATATTATTGTTGCCTCTGCTATAAATCAAACTATTTGGTTAAGAAAGATGTTGAATGATTTACGAAGTGAACAAACAGAAGTTACCAGGATCATGTGTGATAATATTTCAACAGTCTTAATCTCAAAAAATCCAGTATTTTATGGACGAACCAAACACATCAAGATCAAGTTTCACTTCATCAAAAAAGTTCAACAATCCAATGAAGTGATGGTTATTCATTGCTCATCAGAGAACCAGCTAGCTGATATTTTTGCCAAACCATTACCAAAGGAAAGGTTCGAAGGCCAAAGGCAAAAGATTGTTATTTGTCACCAAAATGTCAAGGAGGAGTGTTAGACATTGGTATTTTAGTTCCAGCATGCAAACTAACTGACATTCAGTTAATATCAATTTCTAGTTTTTTCTTTTATCAAATGACAATATTGTGTCAAAGTTTGTTGTTGTTGTTTTTTTTTAATTAGTGGTTTTTATAACTGTTAATGGCAACATTTTCTCAATTTGTTTTAACCACTAAAGAGTAGTGGTTAGTTGATAAGAAAGTTTGTTATTTTTCCTTATATATAAAGGCTACAATCAATGAAATAACTTATGTTAGAATTTTAAACACTTTACCTCCTATTTTTATTTCTACAATTTGTTTCAACAAGGGAGAGAGCATGACATTTGCAAAGAGAAAAAAGTGAGGTAATGGAAATGGCTACGATATCATATTGGAACTTAGATGATCAAGAAAGCAGTGAAGAGTTGGACTCTGGTAGCAGCACATAGTTGGATGGGCAAGAGAGTAGTGAAGAATCGATTTTGAAGAGCTCGGTCAATTCTTTTGAAGCTTAATGTGTTGCAAAAATATTTTAGGACATTATTGAAGTTGAAAAACATCAATTGTATGGCCGAATTCTTGTTAAGAAGTTACTGTAATTTATACAAATAGATCAATTAACAAACTAAGCTTTTCAATCCTATATGATGCCAAATTTGTTATGAATTGTTCATATTTGTCTTGTTCAATTTACTATCTATCTGGTTGCAAGTATTGCATGGAACACATAGATGGCCAAGATTGGTGAAATTGGTTTTTTGTTTGCATGTCAACTACATTTGCCTTTATTTGGCCAAACATTTGTCTCAAGTTTTGAATTCATATTCCTAAACTTTAAATGCCACCTTAATATAATCTAATTATGTTAAATATACTGTCTGAGAACGAGAAAGAATGCGAGTTCAACTGCATTATCTCGTCTCCTTTAAATTATTTGTAGTAAATAGAGATCGACCGGAACTTTGAAACCATCTTGATAATTTAATACAATTCTCTGGCCTTGTTTGTCTAAAATTTTGTTCTTTGTTTAGTATTCTTTTTTCTTATAAGGAATAAACAAAAGTATCAAATCTTTTGTTAACATGTTCCAATTGTAGATTTACGATGAGATTTTCATGGTTCTTCCTTTTTCATTGTTGGAAGTATTTGCAACTAATAGGAAAATGTGAGAAATTTTAATTTTTTTGCTCATTTCCTTCTAGTTTTATTACGTGTCTATGATAGAACATTCTGATCTTTAGTAGGAAGAAAGCTTTGCAATTTTCGTTATGGCCATAAACACTCTCCCTAAAGCCATAATATTTTTTCATGAAAAGAAACAACAATATTTTCCATATTAAGCATTGAGGCTTGAGAAGCCTTTAATGTTTTGTTAAATGCGATTTTTTCCTTTCGAACTATTTTGTCTAGTACATTATCGAGACATTATGATGCAAGACATTCATAAGCAAAGTGACCCCTCCCATTTGTCATGGACTTAGTCTTTTACCTACGAACCACGCAACACTTAATTGTATACCTTGCAACTAAGTCAGTCTCTCCCTCAAATGAAGGCAAATGCTAAGAACTCTCTATGAGCTCTCTATCTCTTTATATGCCTCTATGCCTCTTACAAATGAAGCCTCTTGGCTATTTATAGCCTTCCACCTCCTTAATGGATGGTCAGGATCTATTTGATCTAAGGGCTCACAATGGCCATCTAGAACTCTCTACAACTATCTATGTAACATCACATTACCGATGTGATGGGCATATTGGTAATTCGGGTGAGTTAGGACTGAGTGCATATATATATATTGAATTGCACATGCATTTTGCCTCTATATTTATTGATAAATGCTTATTGTTGCACAAGCATATGAGTGTACATGCATGTATGACATATTCCTGGCATAATTGTGTGAATTGGAAATTTTGAGATTTTTGTATAGATTGTGCTGTGATTATTGAATTGGAGAGAAAAAATGAATTTTAGGGGTTTGAAAATTGAAATTGGAGAATATGATCATGAGTTTCATATTTTTGGAAATTTATAGGAATTTTTAGAGTTTTGGGCCCAGACCGAAAAATGACCTAATGACTGATAAATTGGATTCCGGTTCCGAAATTGATTGACAATGGGCACGAGATAATTAGGGTTATGATTTTAGGATTTATTATTTATAGCCATTGCAAAATTGGGAGAAAATTTGAATAAGAATTGAAATTTTAGATCCTAAGAATTGGGCATGTGGCAAATGAATTGCCAAACATGCCCTTAGCTTTAAATCCCTAGTATAAAACCCTTACTTTTTGAAATATTGCTTTCCACGATCCTCCCATCCCTTTGAAAGAAAGATTTTCCTTTGTTCTTCTTCTCTTCTTCTTTGTGGATCTCCTTCTTTGTTTACTTGTCCCATTTTCTTCTCATAAATTGCTCCATTCTTCTTCATCAACTTCGCTTTAAGCCTTGGAATTGAGAAAATGAATTCTGGTGGAGAAAGGGGAGAAAACCATCGGTGTGCCTAAGTTGGAGATTTGAGTATTTTGGAAAATTTTTGAAGGTTTGAAGGATTAATCAAGTAAGTTCTTGCTCCTTTATGCGTTAGATAGTTTGATTTGATCATTGATTTGAGTTTATGATTGTTTAGAAATAGTATGAATTTTCGGATGATAGGGATTTGAGAATTTTGTTGATTTTGATTTGGGTATTTAAGCGATAATTGATTTTTGATGGAATTGAGGTTAGAAATGAGTGGTGTTTAGTGTTTTGAGTTGTTTGGATTGTTTTTAATGAGATTAGAAGGATTAAAAATCGACAGAACTGAGAAAATATGGGTTTTGGGCATATTTCTAGGTTTGCACGTAGCGAAGTGTTCATCACACGCCGCGGCGAGCAATTCCTCTTCCGCACGCCGCGGCGAGTAGATTTCTTCAGCACGCCGAGGCGAGCAAAGGCGCACGTCGCAGCAAGCAGAAGCGAACACACCGCGATACGCTGCGACGTGGGCGAGGTGATCTCGCCGCGGCGAGCGATCTTGCGTCGCGGCGAGGACCCCAAATTGTCCAAAAATGAATGGCTTCTTTAAGTGATGATTTTGAGGTTTTAAATTCCTAATAAGTTGGTTATTGATAGATTGGGACTTAGAGACTAAGAATTGTGAATTTATAAGAATATAAATTCGTAATTAATTTCGAAAGTTCTCGAAATCGGATGGAAATTGAATAGTGAATTTGATTTTGATTTGAAGATAGATCCTATGTCTTAGAGTGTGACTTTAGAGAATGTAGATCTTAGTCAAATGAATTATAGTGTTAGGAATTACTATCTTTTAGGGTAAAAGAGTTGTATTGGAAAGATTCGGGAATGTCATAATATGTATAGTACATAATTCATTCGCTGCATGAGCATTATTGATTACTGAAATTGTGCAATTAGTAATGTTTGTTTATTTCGATTGTTTTAGAGGCTCAAGTGGAGCGTCGATCTTC
>JANIHY010000009.1:31309860-31339279 GCA_027479065.1 Erythroxylum brevipes
GTCCATAAACTACTATAAGAAAACACTTAACTAAAGTTACAATATGAAGATTATTTATTTCAAAGCTTTTGATTCTACCAATTAGAACTTCATTCTAGCTTTTAGGATATCCTATATAGCTTACTTTAGGATTTCCTATCTAATTTTTTTTATAAAATTAGAGAAATTGAAGATATACAACATATCATTTAAGGATGATCTTTTGTTTCATGTATAGTTAACCATCTTTCCTCCTCACTATCGCTCACCCATCGCATGTCGTCGTCGTTGTCTGCCTTTAATTGTCGGTTGAGGTAACATTTTATTTTTTGATTGTTTTTAACGACGTCATTGAGATTTGTTCATTACTATGTTTTGTGTACTACTTTGATTGTCATTGCCTTCATTTCTTTGTTTTGGTTATCTTCTTTGGCGGTTAGCTCACTCTAGCTCCGTCATCTTCTTCCTTCACGTGTTTCAGTGACTTCTTCTGTATGTCAGTTAAGGTAAGTGGGTTTTGTTATTTACTAGGTTTTTGTGTACTTAGTTTAATTTGGGTATTTATTTGTGGTTTGAACCTCACATTTGAACTTGTTGTATTTTTAATTTTAATGGCCTGCACCAACTGAAACTTGCCTGGGTTATATATTGGTTGAGTAGTTGACCAATGACTATAAACCTTACCATAAGGTTTACCAATGACTATAAACCTTACCATAAAAAGGGCAAGCACATTCGTTTCTTTGCTATTGATGAAGTAATGGGCATATGTTGAGAAAATGGTTTGTCCTCAATTATTTTGAGTGGACACAACATAAGGAAAGATTGATTTGTAATACCTCAAGGGGTAATCAAGTACAATCATCTGTAAACTTAAATGAGTTTAAAAAGAAGAGAAAGCCAAGTAAAGGAAGGTAGGAAAGATGAGCAAAAATTACAAAAGAAGCAAGGAAGCAGAAGATCCACGAAGAAAAGGAGAAGAGGGAACCTACAAAGGAGAAGAAAGAAGCACTTTAAATCACCTTCCAAAGCACTTTATATCATTAAGCTTAAGATTAAGTAGGCAAGTTACATGCTTCACTTGCCACTTGTCTTAATATAAAACAATCTTAAGGGTCTTTCTAATTTCAATTTAATTTCTAGTCCAATTTCTCTCCAAATTCTAATGGCTCAAAGTAATAAATCCTAAAATCATGTATCTACATTTCCAGTGCTATTGGGCAGTCATTTTCGGTACCGGAAACCAAATCAGTTTATCACTTGTCAATTTTTTCAGTTCGGAAAGGTATCCCGAAAAATTTCTAAAATGTCCTAAAAATATAAAGCACACAAAACTCCACTCCAATTTAATTTTCAAGCACAACAACATATTTTTCACAATAAACACATATGCCGGGAAATGTTATGAATGCATGTACAGTCATGTGCATGTGTAAAAATTGTCATTCATCTATAATGCAGAGATATGTTTCCACACTCCTAACCTGTCTCAAATGACCAATTTATCCTTCCCATCGATGATGGGATGTTACAGACTACATCATAAACTATTTGAATGTAAGGATTTTCATTTATATCCACATTCACAAATTCACATTGACATGGAACAAGAATCTCAAGTTGATACATATGATTTACAACCGAGAGTTCAAGAGACACGTAGTTCGTGACAAACTAGTAGGATACTTCGTCTTCCCGCTAGATTAGATCTACATATTGAGATGGAAAGGATAACATATCACTTATAGATGATGAGTCTACTACTTTTAAGGAAATGTCAGACATCAATTCTTTAAAATGGCAAGAAGCCATAAAATTCGAAATGGAATCCATGTACATTAACCAAGTATGGACTTTGATGGATGCACCTAAGGGTATAGTACCTATTGGGTACAAATGAATTTTTAAGAGAAAATTGACATGGATGGACAAATGGGTACAATTGGGTACAAATGGTTACAGACAAAAACAAAGAGTTGATTTTGATGAAACTTTTTCACCAGTAGCAATGCTTAAATCCATAAGGATTTTATTGGCTATAATAGTATACCATGATTATGAAATTTGGCAAATGGATAACAAAACAACATTTCTCAATGAGAATTTGCAAGAAGATGTGTATATGATACAACCTGAGAGTTTTGAATCCAAAGAATTTCTTGATCAAATATGCAAGTTGCAAAGGTCATTTATGGACATAAGCAAGCATCACGAAGTTGGAACATCCGTTTTGATGAAACAATCAAATAGTTTGATTTTATCATAAATGTGGATGAACCTTGTGTTTACAAGAAGGTATGTGGGAATGTAGTTGTTTTCTTAGTGTTTTATATGGATGACAATATTGCTTATTAGAAATGACATTTCAATGCTCCAGTATGTTAAGATATGGTTATCTAAGAACGTTTCCATGAAAGATGTGAGAAAAGCAGCCTATATACTAGGTATAAAGATCTATTGAGATAGATCAAAAAGGTTGCTTGGATTATTTCAATCCACATACATATATAAAGTGCTAAAGAGGTTTAGTATAGAGAATTTCAAGATGGGATTCTTACCCATATCGCATGGGATTTCTCTCACAGAGTATGTGTCCATAGACACAAAAGGAGAGAGATAAAATGTTGGCCCCCAAATTTTTTTCTTGATGAATAAGCATGATTAGATTAATTTTGGAGTCTTACTAGATTAATTTGTATTGGAATTAATTAGCACGTTAATATGAGTGAGATTATATGACATAGGTTAATTGAATTAAAGTGTTAAGGTGGTAAGATTGCATGAGGGGCATTGTTGAAGCATCCCTTAAGTTGTAAAGTTATGAGGCATTGAAGGAAGGGTATAAAAGGGGAGAAAAATTTGTTGTCTTGCATTTGGAAAAAGCCAAAATGTGAATGAGAGAAGAGAGAAGAGAGAAGAGAGAGAATCATAAAAAAAGAGAGAAAAGAAGGGAGGTCATCTAGGTTTCAATTTTTCTTAGTCTTCGAGAGGGATTTTGGGGTTGAGCAAGAAGGGAAAAAGGAAGAGGAAGATTAAAGCTTCAATTAGAGCCAAAAAACTCATTGTTTGGTGAAGATTCAAGATAAGTTGGTGTTTTAATATTTGGATTTTTGGAAGGGATTTGGTTCAAAGAGTTTAGAAAATGCATGGGTATAAGTATTCTAGGATCAATTCCATGCATAGGTTTCTTTGGGTTTTCCAATTAGAGTTCATTTTTGAATGGGGATTCTTGCTAATGTTGAAGGGAGGCAAGAGGAGTAAGAGAAGAGACATCCTTGAGCAAGTTTTCAAGCAAGGAGACTAAGGTGGGTTACATTTTTATAATTGAATAATAATCCATCAATGTTTCTTTCAAGAAAAGGAAATAAATGTTTTCAACTACTTGTAAATGTGCATTTATTGTTCTTTAAATGCTTTGAGAAAGCGCTACATGTTGTGTGTATTAATTTTGTGGATGAACTATGAAACAAAAATGGAAATGATTTTGAAAGGATACCAAGTATATGAAATCAAGTTTTCAAAAATGTGTCAATTGGGCAAACTATCTTCCGTTCATGAATTACATGTTATGTGGGTTTGATATAGTCCATTAAAAAATGTCACATATACGTTGACCAAATTAAAGGCTTCTCCTACCTACTCGCTAGTGGCATGGAGCTCCTTCATAGACTTCCTCAAGTTTACGACTACACAAGACTATTATGTGGAATTGTGTAGTTCGTCATGTGTTATGGATCTGCCCAAACCATTATGATGTGCTTATGTATTTACATGTGTTGACAAGTTTGATGATTGTTTGATTTATGCAAGTGGAGAAATTTATGTTGTATGGAATTTCATGAAAATTTGTTATGATCATGAGGGTTTTCAAGGGTTTTTACTTGTTACAGATTATAAAACTGTTACCTACGGGCTTGAAACTCACCCCCATTCCTCCCCATCTATAGGTGATGAACAAGATATCGAGTGATCAAGTTGAGAATCAAGGCATCACTCCAATTTACATTTTTTGTTCTTTTAAAGTTAGATAATGTAAAACAAGGCTTTAGTCGCATTTTGAGAAATCATCATTCTTGTAAAGTTGGTATTTTTGGATTATGGTGTAAGGTGGCTCGAAATGCCCACTAAATTGTTTGTAAAACTTTATTCTTTTAATGTTAGTGAAATGTGAATGGTGCATAGATGATGTGAGTTGAAATTAGATATATGTGAAGAAGCAATTAACTTGAGTTGATGATTTTGGAACATAAATCGTTGATATATATACATATGTATGTATAAGCGAGATACTATGGAAAGGAAGATCGAAATTATAAATGATTAGATGTAGTTGAAGGTGATGACACAAATGAGTTGAGATTTGAGAGTTTAATGAAATCGTTTTGGTAGCCAAATGGTTATGCTAAGAATATTTCAAGTTTGCATAGTGCAAAATTTCAAGTCTTCCATAAAGGAAAAATTCGTGTTTTGACTTTAGGGCAAAAATCTGGATTGACCTAGGATGAATTTGAAAAGTTTTCTTGATGGAAGTTATAGCTTGTCTTTCTAGCTTTCCAATGCTATAAAATATGAAATTTTTTGATATCGGAGTCAAAAGTTATGGTCCTTATAAATGGAGATGCTCAGGAGTATAGGACGTATCATCTGGTGAAGACGTTTCATCTAGTGAGGACGCTTTGTCTGGTGAGGACGGATAGTCTGATGAGGACGCTTTGTCTGGTGAGAACATATCATCTAGTGAGGACACTTCGTCTAGTGAGGACGCTTCATTTGGTGATGTCATATCATCAGATGATGACGTCATATCGTCTAATGCATTGTTCATCTGATCCTATCGTCTAGTCACATTTTTTACCCTATAGACGATCAAATTTCACTTTACAGTCTTCACAAAAGTTGTAGATTTAGAAGTTCTCTTTCAAAGCATATAATAAAGACCCCAATCCGAGGTTTGGAAAGAAATTTATGTCAATTCTCCCAAGACAGGTACAATATGATTGAGGACATAAACATACTTGATTCCTTTGGCCATAACTTCATCACTCGACCTTCAAATGAATTGATTCTTGAAGGAATAGACTCCTAATACATTTTTCTACATATCCTTAAAACCTGGTATCTATTGATGTAGATTTGAAGAATATTGATGGAATGAAAATGAGGGATTGGTTGGAAGAGCATAATCGGGTTATGAACATACTTGCATTTTTAGGCATATCTTGCGCTATAGAGCTTTGAATGAGGTGGTTCTTGTTTCAAAATAAACAAGAGGTAAAGAGCTAAAATTGTTTTGAAGAAGTCAAATTGTGATTTAGTGTTTAACTGATGTGGCATATCACCCTTATGAGAAGATGGCTAATAAGGAGTCATTGAAATAACCCCACAAGGAAGCTTGCTCATGATTTATGACTCCAGATTGTTGGGCTCCGGAAACTACAGGGTATTAGGCTCACATCTTGTGACTCCGATGTTGGGCTCCGGAAGTAGGATCCAACATAAAATGGATTGTATTGCATATGCTTTGGCAATTAGATCAATCATGTATGTGATGTTATGTACTAGAACAGATGTTGCTTATGCTTTGAGCATAACAAGCAGATATCAAGCTAATCCCGATGAGAGTCACTGGACGACCATGAAAAACATCTTGAAGTACTTAAGAAGGACTAAAGATATTTTCTGGTCTATGGAGGAGC
This sequence comes from Erythroxylum brevipes, assembly GCA_027479065.1. NCBI lineage: Eukaryota > Viridiplantae > Streptophyta > Magnoliopsida > Malpighiales > Erythroxylaceae > Erythroxylum > Erythroxylum brevipes. The sequence goes on from JANIHY010000009.1 coordinate 31,315,536, forward strand.
TGAGTTGAGAGTTCAGGGTCATTCGGATGCCAGTTTCTAGTCAGATCAAGATGATAGTGTATCACAGTTAGGGTACATTTTTACTTTTTATGGTGGTGCGGATAGTTGAAAGAGTTCCAAACAACCATCGTAAATTCAACAACCGAAGTAGAGTACATTTCAACATCAGAGGCAGCAAAGAAAGCAGTTTGGATCAAGAAGTTCATCACTAAACTTGGAGTGGTTCCTAGCATTGCTGAGCCCATAGTATTGTATTGTGACAACAACAGTGCTATTGTGCAAGCAAAGGAACCCAAGCTTCATCAACAGTCCAAACATGTACTCAATAAGTTCATTTGATCAGGGAGATAGCGGAGCAGAAAGACATAACATTAGAGCGAGTTCCCACTGAAGAGAATCTAGCGGATCCTCTGACTAAGCCATTGTCTCAAAAGAGACATAATCAACATATGGATGGATATGACATTAGATTCATAGGGGATTGGCTTTAGTGCAAGTGAGAGATTGCTATTTTATGCCCTTGCAGCCAATCAATTGGATGCAAATTAATTTATGAAATTATATTTTAAATAATGAAAAGGCATTATTTATCTTTGTGTATTAATTTCATTAATATTTTATGTTTTAATACTAAAGATAAAATCTTTGAAATAATTATTGTGTAATTGAAATTATGATGAGATTATAATTATAAGGTTCAATTTATACTTATGTGTTATTCTTAAATGTTACTAGTTCAATTTCATCACGATTGGATACTGTTGAAACGGTAAAACTAGCACAAGTTATGTTTCTTTCTTACGAAGAAAGTAATTGATCTCATAAGTTAAAGTATAAAGATATTTAAATTGATGTGTGGGTGATTATTAGAGAATAAGTCACTAAACTGACCTGATTATGAGAATTCCAAATGGAATATTATTTATGTGTCTATGGATTATCTCATAATGATGGTTGTATAATTGATCCTCAGACTTAAGATTACCAAGGTATCTAGTATGGAAATTCTGTGTTTTGATACTACTTATAAATCGTCTTAGGATAATTCAATTGGTAGTAATTGGATACAGTATAAACCATATGTAGATAGTTGAGTGAGTTAATATAAAATTCATCACTCTAAAGTAATTAAAGAAAATATTATATTGTTTTTGATTAGTAATGATTTACGAAATATTTTGACCAGAGTGAATTGATTTTTGAAAAAGGACTTTCAAATTTTAATTATAAATCAATTACTAATTAACAAGAAAGAACATGATTGGATGATAAGAGTAGACACTGTATCCATACTCTGTCCAATTAGAATATTGAATGACGAAAGGATTAAATTATACATTATAGTCATGCATGGACATGTTAAGTTAATCACTTTGATATGCCTGATATTTGGGTAATCATGACATGTTGTTAGACGATAATCATGATTTATGATTATGAATTATTTAATTGGAGAATTAAAGATAAATTAAAAGGAGTTTTAATTTATCTAATTCTAGTTGTGAATTATAATTATAATTTATAATCATTACCAATTTAATAGGAATATAATGGGTCACACATCAAAGAGAAATTTATGAAAGAAAAATTAATTTAATTAAGTTGGACATAATTATAAAGTTTGAGAAACTTTTGGAATCAAATATGAGATATTTGATTTTATTAAAATTAAATTAATTAGAATTAGAATTTGATTCTAAGTATAATTAAAGAGATTTAATTTTAATAAAAGATTATCATGATTTTTCTTTTTAAAGAAAAAAGCTTTTTAGAAGTTAACACTTTTGTTTTTTTTCTCTCAAAACAGTTTGAGACTTACTCTGTGAATACCATCAGAGGCTAAACAATTGAACAACTAATGATTAATCAATCAAAAAAGGTTTCACATATTTTTCTTCGGAAAGCGAATAAAGTACAATTTCTAAATCATTTTACGATTTATTCAAATTTAATCAATTATTGAGATACGCTTGAAATCTCAAAAAAAAATTTGTTTTCAATTGCGCTCGTGATTCGAGCACTATTACCAAACCAATTAGTTGTAGGCATAAACCAATAGGATCATCACAAGTAATTGTTAAATCATCAAAGCAAAAGGAATTTCTGTCTCTGTTTCTCATCCTGTAGTCATGCATAGCATCTTTTGCTTAGTATTTGTTTATTTATTATAGCCTTTTTCCTTTCAGATTCGTATCTCAAAATCTACATTCAGGAGACCTGTACCTTTTACTTGGTGAGTCTTGATCAAATCATTGACGTTCCAATTACTTATCTATTAGTTCTGTCCGGCTAGTTCAAGTTTTAGTAGGCCTCGATTAGATCAACTACGAAAATAATGGGGAAAGTCCATCCCCACAGATAATACTCTGCACTTGGTTGTAGCCTGTAGGCAGCTTTATATTGACTCGCCAGTCGGAGGATTCAAAGCATACGTGGAGGGGTTTTCTGAGCATAGCGTTTCAATGATATACGAAACAAAAAATTGTTTCATGGCCATGAAACCTACTCATATTTCAGAAGTATAAGACTGAAAATATAACCTTGTCTGGCTTTTGTAAATTTTTGGACATTTTCACATTAACCTCCAGGACGACATGTCAGAAGCAAATTCTTGCAAACCAAGTTCTTCACAGATAGTAAACATGTCCACGTCTGGACTTTACAGGAACATCATCGCCATCCAGTAAAAGAGTGTCTCGCAGGCCTATGAACCACTCCTGGTCTTCATAACTAAGTACCGTAACTTCCAGAGAACTAATGTATGCTGCTATTGAAGCGAGCTAAAAGATAAGCAAACTGACTAAAGTACCGAATGAGGTAAACAAAGAAGTTTAGGATAACCTTCAGCTTAAGCAAAATGTCCAGAAGTAGAAGCTATGGGGTACTGAATATAGTTTCCTCTAAATTGTCAGCCAAAGCCATAGGCATCAGGACCAAGCCTTTGCTCTGTAGCAAATTGGATACAGCTGATGGATTTATTTCTAGCAACTTCCCAACCATCTCTTCAAGATGTTCTTTCCTCATTTGCTCATAAACAAAAGAGTGGCCATAACCCTGAATATATTTATATAAAAAAAAGGAAATTCGATGACATCAGGCTTCAAACGATGGGATGAAATGCTGCTAAGATGATGGGAAATACATGTTGGTTGTTGTTTGATGTCATACCTCGATGGAAATAAAATCACCGGAAGTTGCTTCACCACCTAATCTGCTCTGAGATAATTCCTGTTTTCGTGATTCTCTCGTTAGATAGAACATGAACAATTCCACAATGAGATTTTGGACAATACTCTGAAAGTTTCATTGATTGATAATCAAGAGTTATTATTATTGCCTTTTGCTTTTGTTTCGGGGATGGAAAGTTCAAGCATAGTCCCATTCATGCAGACAAGAGGTCAGAAACTAAAGATATCTATCAGCAATTGAGAATGCGCCCTTGTTACAATGAAATGTGTGCGTCAATAAAGAGGTAAATAAGTACGCGGCAATGATCCGACTATTATAACGAGCACTTGTTAATTGTGCTTGAATGTACACATCTGCCATGGCGTTTTAAGAGCAGACGCTAGGAGGAACTTACTCTCATCTGAAGCTGCAGATACTTGATGTAGTCAATAACTTCATCTAGAATACCAGCTTGAGAGGCCTTCAAAACAAAGAAATCAACCAAAGACAGTTTTAGATAAGATGAACATAGGCATGTCGTCTGTATTTGTAATTGATGTATAGAGTGAGTGCTGATGACAAGTTCTATAGCAATTATAAAGAGAGGCATGTTAAATGAAATGTCCGGCCAAGCAATTACGTTCACAGGATATGGAAGAAGCTCTTGCAGTGCCTTGAGTCCTGCAGCAATTCGTAACCTGCGTTCCTGAAGTAAGAAAATCAATGTCATGTCTAGTCAATTCATCGAAACAAGCACTGAAACATTAACAAACCAATTCAATTAACCGGTAACATTCTTTCCAAATTTGAGTACATGACTTTAGCTTTTGTATGCTCAGTTATAAGACAAAAACGTTTATATTTATATGCCCAGTACTCAGATAAAGAAGAAAGATCCTCTTACACGACCACTTCTAAGAGCTGCATCTTTTGATGGTTTAGAGAGATAGGCAGATGGAGCAACCATTACTCTAGGTTGAATCTGAGGAAGGTCAACATTACCTGTGCTTCGCTCGTACATCCAAGAATTATTAATCTGCACTTGGTAGAAGAAAACTCGCTCAGACAAAACTAATCTAATCAGACAGGGTTAGAGATGGAACAATGAAGCAAAGAACTTAACCTGACTCTGATGTTGTGAGCTTTGCCGCTTGTTCTCTGGTTGTTCTTCATTACGTGGTGTTAGGCATCTCGCCTATCAAACACAACCAAAGCACTATGCTTGATAATTGTTACAGAATGCAATGAAACGCAATACCAATTACATTCAAACTCTTACATTTAATGAAGCTTCAACGTTGACAGAATTAAGCATATGGGCATATGGCTTCAAGTCGTAAATATCCACATGAGAGAAACCATCAGGAGGCTTCAAACCACAAGTCATCCATGAGCAGTTGTTCCCTTTTTCACTTTGAACATCAGAGACTCCTTTAACATCAGGCAGTATATCAAGGGGTGGGCTTATGCCTCTCAGGGCATCAGACGGAGAACCATCTTCAAGAAATTTTGTGTCTGCGAGAAACTCATAATAGCTTAGCTGTGCTTTAGGGCAATCAACCCATTGAGCTAGAGGCATAGCAAGAGTATGGGTTTCGCTGCTGCTCCCTGTAAAAAACATCTCATTATCATCATTTCCAGCACCTAAAGGAGCGTTATTAGACTTCCCTTTCAAATTGGACGGCATCGGCTTTGGAGGGTTGTTATAGCTGCTTGCGCCTTCCATACTCTGCCAAGTAAAACACAGTGGCATGATTATTACACTTCCCAAAAATAAAAAAGAGAGTAATAAAAGAACAATTCTAAACAATGGCCTGAACCTGATCAGTGACATAAAAAGCATTTTCATGCGTGCAGCAGGAATATAAAGATCAAGAACACATCATGAATACATGTATGTCTTTACGATGAAGAGAAAAAGTTGGAATGCTGATATGAACTTGGGAAGCTACATATCAAGGGTACTTCATCTATTAACAGCTGAGACAATCGTAGTTTAGGTAACAAACTCTAGCTTAGTAACAGATAGTGGCAAGTAACCTAAAACCACACAAGAAACCCATCATGGACGATGTGAAAACCCAAGAGAAGTTCAAAAAACAAAATTAAAAAAAAAAAAAGAAAACCAATGTTTAGGTGGTTCCTAGAGTGGGATGAAACTCAAGAATAGAAGTTGGCAACGCATGTAGAAAAATGAAAATGGGCTTACAGTCAGGAGTCAGGATGGCCTAAAACAAGGTGAGAGGGTATTTGTTTAATTTGCAGGGGAAGTGAAGTAAAAATGGAAGACAGGACTCTGCAATTGCCAACATTTGTGTTGTGTGCTTTATCGCAATGTACATGTGACAACCAGGCCACTACTGTTGTCTGGAGGCGGCAACGCCGTAACAGCCCAGACTTGCACGTTTTGTCTTTTTTACTGTGTATTTGTCTTTTTTCTTTTCTCCGGGTATGTATGCTCTTTGTTTTTTTTTTTATGTTGTCATTCCTATGAAATTTTCGTAGAAGGGAAATCCATAAGTTATGGTTTAGTAGTTACTATTTATTTATTGTTGTATTGAAATCTCATAGGACCTTCTACTTGATGATAGTTCGCTGAGTAAAAGATTACCATTTCATATACACAAAAAGTTACCGTTAAATCCATCCATCTCCACCTTACAAAAATACCTTTGGCATTACCTGGTGACCCTTGTTACGCGCATCACTGCCCCCTGACTGCTGGGCGAGGACTTTAATGCTACGTTAGAAAGTGTCGATAAAAGAGGGGATTCGAGAATTCAACCCCGTATCAATACTCTCTTCTGGGACTGTATGCTACAGTGCCACCTCCTAGACCTTGGTTTTTCCGGGCCGCGGTTCACGTGGAAACGGGGCACCCTCCTAGAACGGCTAGATCGGGCCTTTGGATCTCCTGCTTGGTTCACTGCGCATCCGAGCAGCCAGGTCCATCACCTTCCTTTTTTCAAATCAGATCATCGACCTCTCCTTATTCGATTCCTAGCTCCTGAACCCCCCAATCGTCCGCATTGTCCTTTCCGCTTTCAATCGGAGTGGCTCACACATGATTCTTTCCCCCAAGTGGTCATTGATAACTGGAATCCTAACTCCTCGGATTTCAATGGCGCGCTCTAACGTCTCTCGGAGACACTCCACCATTGGATATCACGGAGTTTGGAAATATATTCCATCGAAAGAAACGGCTCTTGGCCAGGCTCGTGGGCCTGCAAAAATCTATGGAGGAACTCATCTATCCGCTCAGCCTAGATAAAATCACGGCGGCGTTTTTTTTTATGCCTCCTAACAAAGCCCCAGGTTTCGATAGTTTCACAGCTCTATTTTACCAATCCCAGTGGGAAACCGTCGGCCCCTCCTTGATTCTATTCCTTCAACGGATCTTTCGGCACGAAGTGTGGGAGTCGGCTATTAATCATACTATCATTGTCCTTATCTCTAACACCCCCTCCCCCACTTCCTTCTCGCAATTCCTTCCTATTGCTCTCTGCACCGTGCTGTACAAAGCCCTCTCTTAGATTTTATCCAATCGACTCAAACCGTACCTTGAGACGCTTGTCAGTCTAACCCAGTGTAGCTTTGTATCTGGCTGTCTTATTACCGACAATATCATCATTACCCAGGAAGTGATTCACTCTATGAAATGCAAAACAGGTCGGACGGGGCTTATGGTCATCAAAGTGGACCTCGACAAAGCGTATGATCGCCTTGATTGGAACTTCATTCAAGCCACTCTGCATGATATTGGTCTCCTAGCCTCGCTTATTTTGCTGATCATGAAATGCATCACTACGGCGTCCTCTCAAGTGAATTGGCAGGGCGAACTGAGCGAGGTGTTTCAACCTGCTCACGGCATTCGTCAAGGAGACCCTCTTTTCTCGTACCTTTTTGTCTTGTGTATGGAACGTCTCAGCCATGCAATCACTCATGAGGTGTCCTCCGGTCGGTGGTATCCAATCCGATTAAGTCGGCATGGGCCCTCCTATCCCACTTATTCTTTGCTGACGACCTCATTCTTTTCTTAGAGGCTTCTCTCAACTAAGTTCATGTTCTTCGGAATGTTTTGGACACGTTCTGCACAGCTTCGGGTCAACTTGTTAGCCAAGACAAGTCGAGATTTACTTCTCCAAGAATGTGTCTCCTTCGACCGCTCGTGCCTTAAGTCGTGCGCTTCGTTTCCCTAGGACATCCGACCTAGGTCGTTACCTGGGGGTTCCCCTCCTTCATCAGCGGGTCGGTAAGCATACATATCAGCACATCCTGGATAAGGTCCAATACCGCCTGTCGGGTTGGGCCCCTTCCATGTTGTCTTTAGCTGGTCGGGTCACTTTGGCTCAATCGATCTTACTGACTATCCCGAGCTACACGATGCAGACTGTCCGGTTACCGCGCGGGCTGTGTGACGCTCTCGAACAAGCTATGCGGCAGTTTTTATGGGGCTCGGTTCACAACCACCTTAAGATACTCCTAGTAAATTGGGAGGAGGTCTGCATGCCCAAGGCCATGGGGGATTAGAAATCCGCTGGATCAGGGAAATGAACGATGCTTTCCTGGCTAAACTCGGCTGGGCATTGATCCATAATCCCAATGCCTTATGGATCCAAGTGTTATCTGCCAAATATGCTTTTGATGTTCGTCACATCCCCACCTCCCTCCCTTCCTCCGGGGGATCGATGGTGTGGAGGAGCATCAGGGCGACATGGCACCTCGTGACTAAGGGTCTGCAATGGCAGATAAGTGATGGTGTGAAGCCTAGCTTCTGGCTCGACCCTTGGGTCACGGGAGTTAGGCCTCTCATATCCCACTCTACTCAGCCCATTCCGGATCCCCTTCTTAGCCTCCGCGTCGGTCACTTTGTTGGCCCCACCGGACAGTGAAATTTGGCAGACATTCAGAATTTCCTCCCGCCTTCAATTTGTCAGACTATAACTGGCATGTTTCCTCCTTCCCTGTTTCTGGGTCCCGACAGAATAGTCTGGGGTGCCTTCGACCATGGGGAGTTTACCATGACTTCTGCATACTCCCTGCTTTTGGGCAACAAGGCTGTCGATCCGTCTGGGGTTTGGAGGGCCATTTGGCAGTGGTCGGGACCTCAGCGGGTGCCCTCATTTCTATGGTTACTAGCGAAGGATCGCTTGCTCAGTAATCAGCAACGGGTGCATCGTCATCTCACCACAGACAGTACCTGCCCCCACTGCTCTCACGACGAATCCTCCCTTCATGTTGTACGGGATTGTCCGCTAGCTCGACAGGTGTGGGTCTCCCTCCAGACGGATATCGGCAATTCGGCATCGTTCCCTCTTGCCGCTTGTGATTGGTTGCTTTCCAATATCCTCCAGCATCGACGAGTGCAGGGCAAGGATTGAGTGATTCGTTTTGGGTTGACCTGCTAGTTCCTCTAGACATGGAGGAACAAAGCTATTTTTTACTCTAATTTTGTGCGACCTATCTCACCATCTTTTATTATTTTGTCTTTTGAAAATCAAGTTCAACAAGCTTTCGAGGGGCCCCGACTGGACATTACAGGTTTCCGCACTCGCCAGGAACGCCAGATCGGGTGGTGTCGGCCGCCAGCTGGGTGGGTTAAGCTGAACACCGATGGGGCTTGTCGGCGTACCATTTCCACGGCTTCGGCTGGTTGTCTCATCCAAGACAGTGACGACAATTGGAAAGACGGCTTCTCTCAGCTAATAGGGTGGTGTACAGCGCAGTCCGCGGAGCTCTAGGCTGTCTATACAGGACTTTCCTTGACGTGGCGCTTGGGATTTCGTCATATTGAGCTAGAAGTGGACTCGTTGGGAGTGCACCAGCTCCTCTTTTCAGTGTTGTCCCGCTCTCAGTCGGACAATCCTATCGTCATGGGTATCCTGGAACTCCTCAACCGGAACTGGTTTGTTGTTCATCGGCATGTGTATGGAGAGAGCAACAGATGCGCAGATTGACTCGCTACCTAGGTCGGTCCTGCTGATATTGGTATCACCTATTATGATGTTCCACCTACAGGGTGTCAAAATCTCCTTTTAGAGGATTTGTCGGGGCACTGTTTCTCTCGCCTAGTGTAGTTTTCAGTTTTCTCTTTCCCTTTATATATATAAAAAAAATTTCACCCAGAAAGCAACCATTTTGGTTCCTGGATCGTCCACGTGGCATAACGAGCGCCAAACTCGTGAGCCTCAAGAAACTCCCGAGACAAGGGCAACATCGTCAACGCAAGTGTTGTCTGACACGTGCAAGACGAAAGGACCCATGTGAGGTTAGCAATTCTCGGACGACCAAACATGGGATTCAGCATCACCCACTAGCATATTCTTTCCCCTGTGTGTTTGGTGGTCAAAAAAATTATATCAATTCTGTGTTCTGCACGGTTTCAATCTTCTTCTACCTTCTTTCTTTCGTTTCTGCAACTCTTCCAAGAGCCAAAGTCTCGCATCTGATCCATATTTTTCACTGAATCATCAAACATGGCGACCCCTGATGTGCTTCAGATGATCGAAGATGGCCTTCTTTCGTCTCCTGTACTCGATTCTCACAAAGGTACCACCCTTTCTCTTTTTCTATTGTATTTCTCTTAATGCTTCCAATTTACGAGCTTTATGGTATTTTTAAAAAACTTTTTTTGGGACTTGCACTGGACTTGCTCTGTGGTTCAGTTTTAATTAACCCAAGTTAATGTTTTGGGGTTGTGTTGTCATATTGGTTTCGAATTGATTTCTTGGTAGCTGAAGATGCGAAATCCCGAGGCCTGTCTATTGAAAAGAAGATCGAGTTCCTGGAGACTTTGACCGGCAAAGTAACTTCTTTTCCCACTTTTTTCTTATCTTCATGGTTTGGAGAATTTGGGATGTCTTACTTGCTGGCTATTTTAAACCAGTTTTTATCAAGATGCGAGTTCGATAGAAGAATTGACTCTGTGACACAAATGACGAAGCAATTCTCACGATTATTGCTCATTTTTCTGTGTGGATTTTAAACTTTAGTCACTCTAGCTTTCATTTTCATCAATAAGGAATTGCATTTGTTTTTTAAGGAAATCCATTTGTATAGTTATGCATTGAATCGTATTGAGAATCCACACTATTGAGGGGAAAAATGATTTTCATCTCTTACAGATGTTTTTATCATCTGTGCAAGAGGCTGATTACTAACAATTAGTGGATTAGTTTGATGACTTTGCTAACATTGGAGTTGCATAATGTGGAGAGTATTTCAGACTGTCAAGTAATGCCTTAAGGGGAATCAATCAAACATTTGTACTATCGAAGATCAAACAAGTAGAGAAGGATATCATCCAACCATGAAGTCTGAAAGGAAAAGCAAGACATATCTGCTTTTCTAATGCCCTTTGTACTCCAAATATCCTAAACGATATTCTGATGATCTGAAAGAGTACTTGAATCTGATTGATATACAATTTCTCCATTTTAGGCTACTAGTGGATCTTTTGACTACTAATTAAGTTTTGAATTTCCTATTTTGTTAAATTTGAATCTCTTTTTTATTTCAGGTTAGTAACCGACGTTCTCGTAGATGGATAAATGACCGGTTGTTGATGGAACTTATTCCCCGCTTGAATGCTGAAGAAATTAGAGGCTTGTTTTCCCCACCACCATTTGGTAATGACTTATCTTGAAGAAATTTTCTGAATAGTCTGTTTTGTTTGATTCTATTTGAGTATATATCTAAGGAGCCATAATCCTAGATACTAGAATTTTCTTCTTTCTGCTGGATTTGTACTACTTACATAACGTGATAAACTTTCGATTACTCTTTCGCATGCCTTGTTTAATCATATGTTTATGGGTTCTTTTAACAGGTGATGAGGTTCCACCATCACTATTCTCTATGACTAATGTACGGGAGTGGGAGAAGTTTAGAAGCATAGACATGGACAAACAGGTTAATCTCTAGTTGATGAAAGGATGTCAAACCATTTTGATGTTTCTACTCTTGATGTAAGGGAAGCATTTTGCCTACTTGCTCTAACTCTATATTTCATCTCATTGTATAGGCAAATATTATAGATGCCCTTGATAATAGAACAACAAAGGGGAGAGGTCATGCTGATACTGAAAAAATGGCTGTCCTAACTGCATGGCGCAGAATTGACATTCGAACAAGAGAGGCACTTCGTCGTAGTTTTCTTACAGAACTTATTGAGGGCTATGAGGTACATATCATGAGTTGCATTTACTTTGTAGTGACTAGTTGTATTTGTGATTCAACTTGCGCTAGAGTTGCAAGTGTTGGATAGTTTTCCCATTGTTGTTGGCTTCATAAATGAAATTTTGTATTTGCTTGCTGAATGCCTGGATTTCAGTTCTGATGGATCCTAATTCTCTTTTTTTATCAGAATAGAGTCAGTAAAAACTAAAAGTTTTGCTAAGAGTTGAATTTTACATCAGTTGGTATGGATGATGTTTGGGATACCATGCGTATTCCTAGCTTGGTATCAAGTTATGAAAGCTTCATTGTGGTTGTTGATTTCTGTTGAACTTTATTGTTCTTAGGCCTGCATACGAACTTTCATTCAGGAGAGTCGAGATGAAGAAAACCTTATATTAAGGGTCCAAGACCCGTTCCATAGATTGTTACTGCACGGTGTATGTGAGGTAATTCTTGTCATTCGTTGCAGAGGTTAGAGCAGATGCACGCAGGACAGGATCAGTCGTGCACGAATTTCAATTATGATTTTGGTGTGATCCTTAGAACTCTCTCTTCTGTGCAGTTCTACAACTTGGTTTCAGTTACTGTGACGGAATCAAAGGGCACAGGGTTAAGTAAGATGACAAGGATAAAGAAGAAGAGAAGTGGTATAACTGAGCTCCTCAATATCACCCTAACCGATTTCCTGAAAATGTCCAAGGAAGGCATCTGGTAGGTCCATGAAGGTGGTCTAAGCTTCAACCCACGTAAATACATAACATTTCCTCATATCCCCACTTGAATATCCGACGTCTATAGATGCTACATTTAATTATCGTAGTACCCATTTGTTAATAATTGAACTGGTAGAATTGTCAACATTCGTTCATCGTCTCTATGTACAATGTACCCCTCATATTGGAATCAACGGAAGAGGTTGATTGCACATTAAGTAATCGTGGATTCTGCTATATGTTGAATTGATCACTCGAGAGAATCTGATTTGCGCCGCCCCAGGAATTTGGTTGGCCTTAAAGTTCAAAGTTGGACAATTGCACTTAAGGGCATTTTTGTCCTCCTTTTAAGTGGACAATTATTGATTTTAATTTTGGTTTCTAATTATCGGTTAGGTTATATAATTCGATCTAGATAAGAATAATAAAGTAGCTTAATAAATAATCTAGATTAATGGATCTAAATTTAAGTGAAAAATATATTCTTTTCAGTGTAGATCTGGTCCATATTAGCTTTGTAATGGAGAAACTCAACATAAAAGTTATATAAAGATTAAGATCTTCTACAGTACTCGTATCAATTACGAATGTACGTTTTTTGGACTCGTTAAGAGAGCTTGTGTTTTGAAGAAATTGAAAAAAAGCCTAAACCGAACGAAGGTGAACAACTTCTTCAACTGTCCCGGAATAATCGGAGCTTGTTTGGATGTCGAAAGCTGCTTCGGAAGTTAGAATGGATCTGAAATCAAGTATTCCGCATTTCCTTCATTTTTACTTTTTCATGTATGATCATAGAAACGTAATAAGGTCTATGTTACGTATTACACGTGACATCAGAGCGATTAAGTGATCGGGATGACAGAAAATGAAGATTTTTTTATTTCCATTCATTAAAGTTTTCTTCAATTTTTGATTCGATTTTTAGCTTTTTTACATAAATAATTACGTAAAAGTATTATACATAAGACTAGTTACAAAAAAAGAATAAAAAATGGGCCAAATGGAGTAAAAAATTGACTTACCAATCACCAAAAATCGCACTTCCTGTCGGAGGGCGACGTAATGTTGCATGCGCCCGATGTTACTACAAGAGTTGGGGGTGAGGCGATACGGCTGGCGTGTGCGATCTAGTGTTGCCAAGTGGCACCACACGCGGGAGGAATCGATCGAGGGCACGTGCGTGGCATGCGCCGCATCTGACGTAACAAATGGACATCCGAATCTGAAACACGTGTTGGCGCGTGCAACGCACAAGTCATACAGTAGCTGCACGTGTGCGTGTGATGTGATTTACCTCAATATTGCAGGCTTGTTAGTTGCAAGTAGCTATTTAAGATCAAGAAGGAAACACAAGTGGTCAAGTTGAATAGTTTAAGGCACATCTAGTTGCCAGAGAATTCACTCAGAAAGAAGGAGTTGACTTTAATGTTACCTTCTCTCCTATGTCTTCGAATGATGCATTTAGAGTGATGATGGCAATAGTAGCTCATTATAATATAGAGCTACATCAAATGGACGTTAAGACAACTTTCTTGAATGGTGACCTTTATGAGGAGGTCTATATGAAACAATCTGAAGGTTTTAAGGATCAAGGTGCAACTGACAAAGTCTGTAAATTGAATAAATCAATATACGGTCTAAAGCAAGCTTCCAAACAATGATACCTAAAATTTGATGAGGTTTTGATCTCATTCAGCTTTATGGAGAACAAATTCGAAAGATGTTTATATTATAAGGTTAGGGGGCCAAAGTCATCTTCATAATTCTATATGTCAATGATATCTTGCTCGCATCGAATGATTTGATCATGTTGCATGAAGTAAAACAACTTTTGGCCAAATATTTTGACATGAAGAGTTTGAGATTCACCAGGAGATCTCAACACACGTTGAGCCTCTCACAAAGCACATGCATCGAGCGAATGCTACAAAGGTTTAGTATGACTGATTGTAGACCTGTTGTAGCAACCATCTCTTATGGAGAGAGATTATCTTTAACATAGTGTCCAAAGAATAAAGTTGAGAGAAAGGCTATGAGGAATGTCCCACACTACACTACAGTAGCCTAATGTATGCCTAGGTATGCACTAGATTGAACTTTACATTTGTTGCCGGACTGTTAGGTCAATATCTAGCGAACCCAGGTATGGACCGTTAGAATGCAGTCAAACGGGTGTTGAGATACCTAAAGGGTACCAAGAATTATACGTTGATATACAGAAAAGTTAATGATTTGAACCTTATAGGATATAAGGACTCCGATTTTGCTATGTGTCCAGATAATCACAAATCTACATCAGGATATATTTTTATGTTGGCAGATGGTGCAGTATCGTGGAAAAGTGTTAAGTAGACATTGGTAACTTCCTCAACCATGCATACAGAGTTTGTTGCATGTTAGGAGCTGCTACACAGGTAGTTTGACTTAGAAACTTGATTTTTGAGTTCTCTGTGGTGGATTCGATAGTTAGACCCATTCGGTTGTATTGTGATAATCTTGCTGCAGTGTTGTTTAGTAACGACAACAAGAGTATCACGGGATCTAAGCATTTGGAGGTCAATTATTTGGCCATAAAGGAATTGATTCAGAAGGGGGGCGTTAAAGTGGAGCACATCAGGATTGAGGAAATGTGAGCTGATCCTTCAACTAAAAGACTTCGCCCATTAGTGTTTCTTAGACAAGTATTCAGTATGGGCGTGTTAAAGTCCTTAGATAGCAGTAGTTAGGATCGTTGTATTTGCTCCTAAATATTTTGTATATTTTAATGTATTATGACATTATGGTTAGTTATTAATAAAGATGATCATTTTCTTTTATCCTCAATAAAAATTGTTTTAGTGTATAGTCATAATAAATATGGAAGTCTTAAGATTTTTGTTGATCTTAAGCATTTTAAAAGTCATTGGGCATTTATAAAGATTTACCTTGACTCTATGTCATTAAACACATAAAGTTTATATGGGTATTCTTAAAGTTTCATATGACATAGAGGGATATAAGGTTTTAATCCTATAAAGGTTCTCTAATGCTATTTTGCATTCAGTTGGAGAGTATAAAGATTTTCTCTGATATTGTTTAGCATTCAGTAAGAGAAAATAGGATTTCAATTTAGCATAAAGTTAGAGAAATCGAGATCTACAAACAAAGATGATATAATTTAGATCATACAGGTATCATTTTAGTTTGTCACACTCTATTTTCTTATTCATGTTAAGTGAGGTATTAGATATTTGTGATTATATTGCTTGTGTCAGACATGATACATGTGTTTGATATGTTTAGGTATCGAAAGCCTTGCAGGACAAAATGTTAAGACTTTCGTTACCTTTGGATTGAATGCCTTTTTTAATTGGTACCAATACAGTAATATGACTTGACCGAATTTTTTAACTGTTTTAAACTTGACAAAAACTACAATTAATAATTGTCTAAGGGGGAGATTGTTAGACATTTTTACCTTTAAGGGCATTTTTGTCCTTCTCTTATGTGGACAATTATTAATTGTAATTTCGGTTTCTAATAAATTATCAGTTAGGTTAGGTAATTCGATCCAGATAAGGGTAATAAAGTTTTCATATAAATGATCTAGATTAATGGATCGAAGTTTGTGTAGAAAGTGAATTCCTTTTAGTGTGGACCTGATCCATATCAACCTTGTGATAAGGAAGCCTGATATGGAAGTTATATAAAGGTTAAGGTTTTTTGCAGTTACTTATATCAATCACGAGCATACATTTCTATGACTCGTTAAGAAAGCTCGTGTTTTAAGGAAACTGTAGAAAGTCCTAGATCGAATGACGGTGAACAACTTCCTTAATTGTGCCAGAAGGATCGGAGCTCGTTTGGATGCCAAAAACTACTACAGAAGTCAGAATGGACTCAAAATCAGATATTCCACATTTTCTTCATTTTTGTCCTTTCATGTATAATCCTGGATATGTAATAGGGTCTGTGCTACGTATCACACGTGAAACTAATACTGTCCCTTATGCTCTGCATGCTAAGTCCGATGATGACCGAAGGAGACCAACCATAGAGAAGTCGGGGAGTGAACTAGCATCTATCTCATTATACCAAGTCATTATTACTTGCTTCACCCGTAGAGATCCTTAACTTATAAACTGTCTTTTTTACTATTGATGATGAATCCTTCAAGTTGAGTGACATAGACTTCCTCCAAGATCTCCCTATTTAAGAAGGTAATTTAACATTAAATTGATATAAATTTAATATTATGTGAGTAGTAAAAGTTAAAAGAACTCTTACTATTTTCAACTTTACAACTAGAGAGAACGTATCTTTATAATCTTTGTCATAGGTTTATAAATTCTTCTTCTTCTCTTTCAATCTTCTTCTTCTTTTTTTTAATCTAGGTTAGTAAATTCTTGTTCTACTAAATCGAATTGAATAAGAATGCTCTAGAACTTATAATTCTCCCATTTAAGGATGAGAATTATGGGTTGAGACAAGCTAACGGAATTCTTGTTTATTGCCATAGTGAACTATATCTTTGATACAAATTTTACTGGAAATTTGAGAAGACTTATACAAACCACAAGCAATAAAAAAGAAGATAAAAATAGAAATGTTAGTGATGCTCGACAAATTAATTTTTATTAAAGAGGACAAAAGTACAATTGAAGAAACAGCTAATTATTACTGTCATTTATTCAAAACTGAAAGCGTTTTATATGGAATTTCTTAAAACTAACAAAGCCAAGGATACGAAACCGCAAACGGTAATACATTATATGATAACTATTTTAGATAAATACTTTTAATAACATTATATAATTCTTTACGATAAGTGAAATATAAAAAAAAACATTCTATGTCATTATCTTGTAAAATATTGTTGGAAAAACTTAAACATCTTTCTAAGGATTAAATAGGATAAAAGCATATAAAATAATAGTCTAATGTTGAAAAAAGAACGAGACAAGTTAAAAGTGACTTATACGTAAAAAGAACTTGCAATTCAATATCTATTTTGATTAAGATGTCATTGGACAAGATGTGGTGTGCCGAACGGTATTCCTTCTTTATATGATAAGCTCCTTTCAAGAGTTGATAATACAACTTACTAAAAGAATCAATGAGTTTTATTTTATGTACACTAAATATTACACTCAATATACAATTAATCATAAAATCTATCTGTTAAGATGTGGCTCAAATAGTAGTCATATTCTACATATATTAATAATAATATTAATTTAATGAAGTGGGATAAACCTCAAATATTTATTTTAGTTACGTGACAGATGTACAATATTCAAAGTTATAAATACATAAATTGGTCATCTCATTATTAATTAAGATTATAGATAATTTTTTTATCAAATTTTTGTAATTATAAAAGAGTCGAGAGAGAGAGAAACCAATTTTAAATATATAGAATTGCCTAAAAATTTTACGGTAATAATATCTTATGCATTAGATACACAATAGTATACTTTTATGATTTGCAATAAGTATTTATTCAATATCTTATAATTATAAATGTCAATTATAATTTTATGTCATAAAGACCAGCGAATGTGTTTTTAAATCAACAATTTGTTCATCACAATAGTTGTTAATACTTTGATGAAAATCACGGCATTGCGTAATTTATGTCCTTAGCCGATCTATTTCAAGTAAAATCAAACATCAAATCGTCTCCAGTAAAACATTATCATCTCAGCGTACATATATATTTACAAGAGTGGTGGCCGACACGTTAGTACATCTCTTTGTTTTTTATCCGAGGATTAAACAGAGTATATATGTCATATAATTCACATACCATCCGCATCATGTCCTAATAAAGACCACGCAAAAGCATAATTCTTATGGCTTTTTCCAAACAAAAGCCGAATGTTAATGGCAATTATTTCATCCATCGCATATTTTATTTTATTCTTATATTATGTTTTATTATCACATCTATTAATTTTATTAATGAAATCATATTAGATTTATGCATATTATTATTGAAATTTAAAATTATGTATCATATGTTAAACTTATACATAACATTATGAACAATAATTTATTAGCCGCTAAAGTGACCAAACAAATTAAGTAAATTTTTGTCATGTATAAATAATCATTTATTCATAAAATATTAATGTATATTATTAAATTAACTATACGAATAAATGATGTTAGATAGGATTAGAATTTACTCAAAGGTAAATTAATATTCTACAACTAATAAATATAATAGAGGAAAATTAATATTTGCTTGTCAAATATGTTATATATCCAAAGATATTTATTGTTTTTAATTAGAGATAGCAATAGGTTGGGCCCGACTAAAGGCATGACAAGTAAAACGATGTTATTTTACCTTTATCAAACTAGGTTGAGAAAATCAAGCCCGAGGCCTTACCTGAAGCTTGATCAACCCGGGCCGGCCTTGTTGATTTTAGGTCGGGCCTAGGCCCTTCTACCATTCTTATGTTTGATGAGATTTTGTTTAATTAAATGATAAAGTTTGTATGACATGAAATTTATCATAATATATTGTTGAGTTTGCCTAAAGAAAAGCTGCAGTATATTTTAAAGATTTAATTACTTGAATTTGATAAGTTATCGAGCATTTATGTGTTTGAAACTATTTCTCTTCATTTGCGTGCTTATTCTGTTATCGTGTTTAGTGGTTTGAACTTCCCTTAATAGTGTGAATAAGTCAATTTCCATTTAGGTGTTTAGAATCTTAATTTAGCGTTGTTGGAAGAAAAAACTATTGCCATTATAGATATAAGCAATGAGATTCAAAAGACAACTATATATAAAGCATAGGAAAGGTTTAACAAATTATGTCTTAATTTTATGTGAATGATTATTGCCAATAACATTCATACCATTATTTCACAAACTAAAAGTGCTAAAGAATACTTTAAATTTGTAAAAGAATGTTTATGTTTTGCGAAAAGTCTCTCTTTGGTACATTAATGGTTGAACCCACGACTATGAAGTTTGATGATTACGACGCATACAGCAACGTATCCTAGATATGACGAATATTGTAACAATATTAAAGATCCTAGGTATAATAGTTGATGACTCCTTCTTAGTGCAATTGATCATGAACTCATTACCTCCTGAGTATGGAGCTTTTCAAATTAACTTCACCACTATAAAGGAAAAATGAAGTGTTAATGAATTGCCTAGTATGCTCATTCAGGAGGAAACAAGACTAAAAAAATCAAAGAGTTCATTCAATTAACGTTATAGGGCAAGGAGCTAGTAAGATTCATAAGTCAAAGGCTAAGAAATTTAAGAAGAAATCACCTACTAAAGCAATACAGGTTATTAATAATGTTGATAAAAAGGAACAAATGACAGATAAGTGCCATTTTTGTAAGAAAGAAGGACACTATAAAAAATATTGTCTAAAATGTAAGGCGTGGTTTGAAAAAGGAAAAAAGAGCAATTTAGCCCCCAACGTTTACACTAAAATTTGAGTTGAACCCTAACGTTTCAATGTGTTCAAAATTAGCTCTAATGTTTATAAAACATTCAAAATAAACTCTAACGTTTGGAAAACATTCAAAACAGCCCCTAACGGAGGCTAAAACTCTAGGAGTAATTCCATCTAGCCAAGGGCTATTTTGAATGTTTTCTAAACATTAGGATTCATATTCAACATTTTACAATGTTAAAGTTCATTTTGAATGCTCTAAAATGTTAGGGTCTAATTATATTTCAGTGTAAACGTTATGAGCTAAATTGCTCTTTTGGCCTTTTAAAAAAGTTACATCTAGCCTTTTTGTATGTTTCGAACTAAACTTAACTAAAGTTCCTTTTAATATTTGGTGGCTTGATTCTTAAGCAACTACTTATATTTCTAATTGTTATGCAGGATTCTTTATAATCCAAACCATAAACCCAACTGAGAACTTTCTATTTATGGAAAACTGTAAGAAGGTCCTAATTGAAGGCATAGGGACTTACTGTCTAATATTAAATTATGGTTATCTCCTAGATCTAATACAAACTCTCTCTGTACCTTCAATTTCTAAACTTGATGAAAGTAGGTTTACTTTTAAGTTTGGCAATGGTTGTTTTAGTTTATTTGAACATAATTTCATTATCAGTTATGGAATTCTTATAGATGGTTTATATAAATTGAAACATGGTGATAATTTTTTGAATCCTTATTTTCTGTTTATCATACCATTAGAATTAATCATACCATAACGAATGATAATATAGCTTAGTTGTAGCATAAATAATTGGGTCATATATCCAAAGAAAGATTAAAAAGAATGGTAAAGAATGAAATTCTTTCAAATTTATATTTTACTGATCTCGATATATGTGTGGATTGCATTAATAGAAAGCAAACCAAACATAGTAAGAGGAGTCATAAGAAGTACTAATCTCTTTGAAATTATACACATTGATATAAGTGGACCTTTTGACACTATCTTTTGGAGGAGAAAAGTTTTTATCACAATTATGGATAATTTTTCACGTTATGAATATATCTATTTGCTTAATGAAAAATCTTAAATTGTAGACGCCCTTAAGGTTTTTGTAAAGAAGATTGAAAGGAAATCAAACAAAAAGAGTGAAAATTGTAAGATTTGATAGAAGTGGTGAATATTATGAAAAATATGATGAATTTGGACAATGTCTAGGTCCATTAAAAAAATCTCTTGAGAAATATGGCATACTTGCATAGTATATTATGTTAGGCGAACCTCAACAAAATGGTATGATAGAAAGGCATAATAGGATGTTAGTGTATACAGTTAGGAGTATGATGAGTAATTCCTCATTACCCGGAACTTTTTGGACGTATGCATTAAAATTGTTGTGTATTTGTTGAATAAGATTCCGAATAAAGCAGTCCCTAAAACTCCTGTTGAGTTATGGACTAGAAGGAAACCTAGGATAAAAATGTTTGGAGTTATCCAGCAGAAGTATGAGTCTATAATTCATATGAAAAGAAATTAGATTCTCAAATAGTTAGTAATTATTGTATTAATTACTTGGAGAAATCTAAAGGGTATATGTTTTACTATCCAAATTTTGTTAAAATAGTTAACACCAAGTTTACTGAAAATGGTGAATTTCGTAGGAGTGTTAAAAATGTGTTGTGGATATTAGTAAAATAAAAGTTGATGTTCCATTACTCATAAATATTCCAGTATCCACATCTATACCAAGTATTGTCCCAATATTGGGAAAAAATGATCGTGGACAACATTTGGATGAAACAACACCTTATAAAGAAACTAACTTATAACCAATTGACATAAATAAACCACATGGAATAGTTTTAAATAAACTTGTAAGAATAAGTAGATCAGATATTTTTAATGACTATGTGGTTTATTTGCAAGACTCAGAATTTGATTATGGCATTAATAAGTACCCAGTTTTGTTTTCACAAGCCATAGAAAGCGATAAGTTTGAAAAATGGATTGATACTTTGAAAGATAAGTTAAAGTCAATGGCACAAAACAATTTCTAAGACCTTGTTGATTTTCTAGAAGGATTTAAGTGAGTCAAATGTAAATGGGTCTTTAACACTAAGCATGGCTCAAATGGTAATATTGAAAGGTATAAAGCTAAAATTGTTGCCAAATGTTATATTCAAAAGGATGACATTAATTATAAGGAGACTTTTTAACCTATCTTAAAGAAAGACTCATTGAGAATAATTATGACATTAGGAGCTATATCGAATAGATGTGAGAATTACCATTTTGAATTGTAATTCTCACATCTATTTGATACTGAATGGTAATCTCAACGAGGATGTTTATATAGATCAACCTGAAGGTTTTCCCTTTTAAGGAGAAGCTCACATGATGTGTAAACTTAAGAAATCAATCTATGGTGTAAACTTAAGAAATCAATCTATGGACTTAAACATACTTTGGATTTCAAGAAAATATTATTGATTGTCGTATCTACTAAAAGATTAGTGGGAGTAAGTTTGTAGTTCTAGTCCTATATGTTGATGATAATTTATTTCCTACTAGTGATTTGGACATATTGTATAAGACTAAAGATTTTCTCTTTAAGTATTTTAAAATAAAAGATATAGGAGAGGCATTCCATATGATAAGAACTTCAATATTTCGATATAAATCACAAAGACTGATAGGATTGTCTTAAAAAGACTATATGGGAAGAATACTTGAGAGATTTAATATGAATAAATGTTCAATAGGGATTGTCCCTATATAAAAAGGGGATAAATTTAGTCTCATACAATGTACAAAGAATGATATGGAGCATAAACAAAATGGAATCTCTTCTATATTGTTATGTTATTGACAGGTTAATTTATTTACAAACATAGACAAGACATGATATCAACCTTGCAATTGGAATGCTACGCAGATATCAAAGTAATCTTAATATAGACCATTATAAAGCTAGAAAAAAAACTTGTTAAAGTATCCTTAAAAAATAAAAGACTATATACTCATGCATAAAATATCTAATCTATTAGAGTGATTGGATATTCAAATTCAAATTTTGTTGGATGTGTTAACAGTAGAAAATCAACGTTTGGCTACTTGTTTTTAACAGGACCAGGAGCAATTTCATGGAAAAGTGCTAGACAATATATCATTGCTTCATCCAATATGGAAATAGAATTGGTAGCTTGTTTGAGGCCACAATTCATGTCTTGCGAAACTATGTTTCAACTCTTGAGGTTGTCAATACCATTACTAAATCGTTGAAAATTTATTATGATAAGTATGTAGTTTTCTTCTCCAAAAATGACAGTTACTCTAGAGATACTAAACATATGGAGTTGAAATATTTTGTCGTAAAAGAGTAAGTTTAAAAACAAAGAGTATGTATTAAACATATTAAAACGGGTCTTATGAGTGCATATTCTTTAACTAAAGGCCTACCACCAAAGATATATAAGGAACATATTCAAACAATGGGCTTAGTTGTATTGATTGTTTTTTATGACGTTTTAACACTCTTGAGCTCAGTAAAGTTTTTAATTGACAATTTAGTTATTTATTATGATTATGCATATGTAAGCATTGTTGAATAAGAAAGG
Source organism: Erythroxylum brevipes (assembly GCA_027479065.1). NCBI lineage: Eukaryota > Viridiplantae > Streptophyta > Magnoliopsida > Malpighiales > Erythroxylaceae > Erythroxylum > Erythroxylum brevipes. The sequence goes on from JANIHY010000009.1 coordinate 31,338,627, forward strand.
AAAATGTCTTTGAGACATTAATGTAGATTTTTATGATATTTATATGTCACAACTTGACTTGATAAATTACTAGTTTTGTTGTATAAAGAGGGAAGTATGCAATATTGAAGTGTATGATCGTTATAACCTACATCTTGTGGTTTATTGTGTTGAAGTATCTTTCCATCAATAGAATCTCTCCTTACAAGTCCAACGAGTTTCTTGCCGGCCACTTCAGTATCTTTTGGGTGAGCTCTGCCATTGTTATGAGATCGTTTATGTTTTTAAAGGACTGAAGATCTCTTAGGTTGTCACATTGTTATTATTAGGATTATTTATCTTTTTAGTATTATTATTATTAGTATTATTAGTATTATTTTATCTATTTATATATCTATATATTTCAGGTATTATTGTCGTTGGTATTATTATTATTGGGTTTTACCTATTCTCTTTGTAACCTGCATTACTCTTATATTGTCTCATTTGTATGTGAGTCTATCGGAAATAGCTTCTATACTATATATGAGTAAGGCTGTGTACTATCAGATCTTCTCAAACCTCGCTTCAATACAAAACTTCAAACTGAGTGTGATGATAATGATGACAATCATACTTAAGAGATTTGTTTACGCACCTGGTTAATCAGTTGACTTCTGTAACTAACTCGAACT
>JANIHY010000009.1:31349330-31367194 GCA_027479065.1 Erythroxylum brevipes
AAGTAAACCTAATCGAATGTTTTAAAAAAAAACTAAATCCAAATTTTGAACTATTCAAAATTTTTATTATTTAATCGATTAAATCAATTAAATTTTTTTATTTTTTCTACACATCTATAATATAACCATTGTCCCTAATTCTCTTTTTATTTATTGTTACCCAGATTATATTTATTTCAATTCTTTTATCTTATGAGTAGAGCTTGGGCAAACTAAAAAAGAGAAGAAGAAACTCCAACCCGAATTTGAGCGTGACCCAAACGACAGCAACCCTTGTCCTTCTCCGTCTTCTTCCAATCATCAATCCATCACCATTCTCACTGTGAATTTGGTGAAGTGTCTATTCTAACCTGGCAAAGTTTTAACCCCTTGTGCATGCAATCTGTTAATTTATTCTTATTCCCTTGCATTCGGTAACTCTACAGTACGCTTCTCCGTTCTCTCCCCAAGTAAATGCCCTTTATAGGACGATGGTTGTGGAGTCTCTGTCCTGATTCCTGAATGAGTGGCTACCACCATTCTTCAAATATCGGGAACCGTGTGATTCGCAGTACTGGAGGCCCCATGTGTCTGATGATTGGTTTGTTCCACGTTTCTTTGGGGGAAATCTTATCTGTAAACATGGAGCTCTCTCTCCATATGGCCGTTGATGTGAAGTGTGAACAACTTAATTATACAATCTTCATGTTAGTACATTTTGGTACGTCCTTAAGTGGTAATCTTTTCAAGTTTGAGTCCACCCAAACTATCTAAATATCTGAGATTGTAAATTTGAATGAATGCATAAAGTTTTTCAAGCAGTTTAAACGTTAAAATTTAAATTCATGTTATGAAATATTTACTTTAGATATTGGAAAATGCTAATCAATGACATGCACATATATTTCTGGGTTGGCATATAAATATTCAGGAAGAGAAAAGCACGTTTCCCCTTAAGGTGAGGGGAAAGGCGTGCTGTCCACTCTTAAAGAGAAAATTTCCAATTTCGTTTATGTCACTTAAAAGTGCCTTACCATATTCACCTTTCTACACTCGTGAGTGATGACAGCTTCAAGCTCACGACAAAGCATATAAATATCAGTCAAAAAGGTTCCTTTTATATGTGTTGTTGTCGTTGAAGCCAGGTTTGGTTTTCTAATTTGAAAAAATCTTCGTTTATATGCAAAAGAATCATTAAAAATCATGGAAATGAAAATTCGTTGATATAAAGAATATGGACAATCCTGCAGGGGGGGCTCTACACAACACTTATGAACAATAATTGAGCCAGGAATTTAAGATAAGAGGACCTAAATAATTAATTTTTTTAAATTTTTAGGGGCCCAATACACCACTGACTTTCAAATAACTTTACCTTCATATATACATATGTATATTAAAAATTAAAAATATTTAATTTTTTAAAATTTTGAAGAGCCCAGTGGGCCATCTATCTCCTTCCCTGCCTATGAACCAATTCAATGGCAACAAATAATTAATCTAAACAACATTGATGATAATAATTAAAAAAACATACCAAACTTACGTCAATTTTTTTTTAAATTTAGAATGAAAATTTACAGGCCAAACTAATAAGTAAATCTATTAAATCAATTACTAACTTTACCTTAGTTTAAGTTCCAAGTTATTGACCATACTCAAAACACTATCATAATACAAGAACAAGTAATCCAATAAGACTCCATAGTTCAATTAATATTCTAAATCAATACTATTCCAGACTAATCATGAAAATTAAACCCTAAAAACCTATAGTTGAAAAATGCTATTATTTTCTCGGTTGAATCAAACAAATCACCATAAGCACACCTTCATCCACATAAAAAAACAACGACCAAAGGCCAAAATACTCCCAAACTTAAGTTTTTATCTACTATGTTGTCATACCAAAGGAAAAAGAGAGCTTCTTGTTCTTCCTCTGACTCACCAACTTTTCTCTCTCTTTTTTTTCTTATGTATTTCAATGCCCTTTATACTTGTCTTTTATTCTTTGTAAAAATTGGATACATCAGACACATTCACTCACATGAGTCTCTCTAGTAACCATGTCCCTCAATCTTACTTCAATAATTAAACATTCATGTGGGTACATGCTTCCAACAACTCATACAGTCTATAGATACAACTGTGTCAATCAATTCGTACATAATTACAGCAACTTATATGGTTACTCACATGATTGTGCCCAACAATAATATGGCATGTCTAATCTCAACATAGGCGCATCTTTTATACAAAATTTCAATTCATCTTTTTTTGTTGTTGTCTTAATCTTGCCCAATTTTTGTTACTTTTTATCCATAAATTCAACTACAATCTCCAAAATTTAAATTTGGTGGTATTGATCAAATAAATATTTATAAAATCGGGTTAGACCCACAATAATATTCCCATCCAATCCATTTTGGAGGAAAAATAAAGCACCTCATTAATCACTTTAAATCCATCATGACGAGCTTAACTACAAAGCTCAAGCTTACTTTTGAGAATTACTTTTGTCAACATTTTCATTAGTCACTTCTCAATCATAGATCGCTACCGATGAAACCCGACATTAATATGCTTAGTGCAAGAATGTTATGTGAAATTTTTGATCAAATTCATGACATTTTGATTGTCACAAAATACCACATATTCATTTTATTTCATGTCCAATTCTCAAAGAAATCGCACCAGCAAAGCACAAACTCAATCTGGAAGTACTCTCAAGTACCTAAGAATCCACTTCACTGCTTCTCGTTGAACTTTTCCTGGATTAGATAAATATCTTCTTATTAAGCCAATAATACAATATGTGATTTCTGGCCTAGTGCACACCTTGGATATATCAAAGAACCAACAATAAAGGAATATGGAATAGAGGACATACTAGCTTCCTCCTTTTCAGTGGTAAAACAAGCTTGCTTGCTCAACTTGAAATAAATTGCTATTAGTGCATTAACTAGCTTGGTATGCTTCATATTGAACCTTTTAAGCACTCGTTCAATATACTCTTCTTGTGACTACTACAACTTTTTGACCTTTTTGTCATGAATAATTTTCATATCTAAAATTTATTTTACAAGACCTATATCTTTCATATCAAAGGACTTAGACATGTTAACGTCATATTTTACTATTAACATATCATTAACATATAAGAGAAGGATAAGGAAGTTACCATTAGGAAAATTTCTAAGATATATGCAACTAACCATTACTAGTCATGAATGAGTCAAATTTCTAATATCACTATTTTTCTGCCTATTTGAGCTTTAAACCTTCTGGTTGCTCTGTATGTAATTCCTCTTACAAGAAAGCAATTTTCAAATCAAGTTGTTCAAGTTCAAGATTTAAACTGGTAGCTAAACCTAATACAATGCGAATGAAAATCATCTTAACCACTGGTAAAAATATCTCATCAAAGTGGTGAAAATATCTCATTAAATTCGTTACTCTTTTCTGGTTACATCCCTTTACAATTAACATTATCTTATGCTTCACAACTTATTACCATCTTTCTTGATCTTGAACTCCTATCGGTTTTTCAATGCCTTCTTACTTTGGGAAGCTTCTTGAAAAGTAGGTTTCATTCTTTTTCAAAGAATACATCTCCTCTTGCATTGCCTCGAGTCAAAAGTCCTTGTCTTTCTATGATTGCACTTCTTGAAAATTTTTTGGCTCCCTCTCTGCAGTGACTAAGAGATCTTCTAAACTTAGGTATTTTGTTAAAGGCTTTTTCTTTGTAGTTGGTCTTTGAAATTAGATATCTTTCAACGTCGAGATATATTGCTCCCCCAACTCATGATGCCCATAGATCTCATCTACAGGATGTTGATCATGTGGCTCATCGGTTGCACTTCATCATTATTATCATGGGTTGCTAGCTCATGCTTTTCACCCTCTTCACTTGTAAGTTGATTAAAAGAAGTAGAAATATGAGAAACATCTGTAGCACCGTCAAACAAACTATTAGAAGTAGTCTTACTATCGTTGACGAGATCTGCACCTATCTCATACTTATAGAGGACTATGTCTTTACACAAGGATTAATCTTTGAATTAAGTATCAATCTCTACTTTTTTTGCCACATGTTTGAAAGCTTTGCATTTAAACATTCTTTGAAGTTAATAAGAAGGATCATTCCTTGTTCACTCTCTTAGGAATATCAAGACCCAAAGGAACTGATGGAACTTGATTGGTCAAGTATAAATCAGTTCTAATTGCCTTATCCTAAATAAATTTTGGTAGGTTGGACATTTTGATCATGTATTAAACCTTCTCCATAATGGTTTTATTTATCCTTTTGGCAACACGATTGTGTTATAAGGTATCAGTACTGTCTATTTATGTCTTATGTCATGTCTTGCACTATAATGCTCAAACTCATTTGAGGTGTACTCAAACTCAATTTTCTCACTGTCTCCCTTTCCACTATGGCGTGCAATTTTTGAAAGATTTTTATTTTCAACATATAAGCTCAAGTTTTACATGAAGCATCATTATTTAATGTAATAGAATATTTTCTACCTCTTATAGACTTCAACTCAATAGAATCACATAGATAGAATTGCACAAACTCTATCTTAGCCTTCTTACTGGTAAACCTTTTACGAAAAGAAACTTGATGTTGCTTTCTAATTAAGTAATGATCATAGAGGTCGAGAGAGACTGTAATGTTTAGAGGGATAGAGATTTATGGCTAGCAATTGTCACCTTTCTCACTAACATGTCTCAATCTATGATGCAATAACTTTGAAGAAGTGCTTTTTTCAATTTCATGTAATTGACCAACGCGCACCTTCAAATGTGTCTTGTATAGGGTGCAATATAATTTACCATGAGCAACTATCATTGCTCTCTTAGACAACTTCTACTTACCATCCATAAATGTGTGTGGGTACCCTTTTTGGTCAAGTACATTTGCAAACAACAAATTGAGGTGCAAGTAAAAAATGTGTCACACATCTCCTAAGATTAACATACACCCAACGTCAGTCTAGACTCAGATGTCATCCATGTCGGTGATACTAGTAGAACTCTGATTACCCATCTTCAAATTCCTAAAGTCACCACTTATATAATTGATGAAGTAATCCCTTTTCATAACACATTGGTTGAAAGCCCCTAAACATGAAGACAGTTACTGGTTACACAAATTAATGTCACTTCTTCATTTGTGCTTGAAGCAGTTGCTATCGTGTTTTCATCATCTCCATTTTTTTAGTGATCTTGCTTTTCTTGGTCTCTCTTTCACTTGTAGCAAAACTTCTTTATGTGATCAAATTTGATGTTATAATTATACATTGTAGTCTTATTGCCATCTCTAGAGTTAGACCAATTCTTAGATTTGCCATGCCTTTTATGATTTTTACTCTTATTTCTTCCTTAACTTTCTACGACAAAAGCATGTAAATCATTAACACACATCTCATCTCCTAATCTCTTCATCGAACATGCTTTATTTGATCAAATCAAAAGAAAATACACCATTTGGAGCGAAGTTACTGATGGTCACAACCAAGGTTTTCTATTCAACAAGGAACTCAACAAAGAAAAGGCTTATAGTTCATTATTAATGATGAATCTCATGGCGGTCAACTTGTTAATGACGTGCTAAAGTCACTAAGATGCTTAGACATTGATGTTCTAGCCTTCAACTTCAAGTTTACAAGTTTCTTAATCCAAAAGACCTTTATGGGCTATTTTCCTCTCTTAAAGACCCTCTAATTTATTGCATAACTCAAATGAACTGGTCCCTTGGGATATATGGCTAAAGATGTTAATATCAATCCACTATCTAATCTGGCCAAGGTTTTTTAATCTTTTCCCGCACTTTATCTAACATTTTTTATTTAGATGGGACACCATCTTTTTTGGGTTGTAGATATCTTTGTAGTATTGCAATATAAAAGATCTTCCATCACAGGTCTCCATATTGAGTAATTGGTTGATGTCAATTTAACTATAGAACTATTACCACTCTAAATCGATGGCTCTGATGGCAATTGTGATGCTTCAAGTAACAACATCCACATTACAATCACAATAAATAATCAACTCGAACAACATAGATGACAAAAAATAAATAGAGCATCAAATTTACATAGAAAGCTCTCTAATGTAGAGAAAAAACATAGGCCAAACTAGCAAGTAAATCTACTAAATCAAATATCAACTTTACAAGAGTTCAAGTTTTGAGCTGATCTAAACTTGAAACACCCCGCAATACAATGACAGGTAATCTAATAAGGCTCTATAATAGAATAAAAATTAATATACCAAAACAATACTACTCTAAAATAATCCTGAAAAATCAAACCCTAAAAAGTACTTGTAGTTGAAGAATACTATTAGTCCTTAGTTAAAACAAACAAATCAACATAAACATACTTTAATCCACTTTTAAAAAAATGACCGAAAGTTGAAAAACTTCCAACTCAAGTTATCGTCTACACAATTCTAGCAACTTACATGGTCTATAGAGACAACAATGCTCAACACTAATACGAGCATGTTTAATCTCCTCACGAGTGAAACATCATCATCCAACTTGTATATAGTTATAAGAATTTACATGGTCATCTACACGACTGTATCCACCAATAACACGGGCATGTTTAACCTCAATATGGATGTGTCTTCTGAAAACAACTTCAATTCATTAGTTTTGTACCTCCATTTTTTTTTTCATTTTTGTTTCTTTCGATTTATAAAGACAATTATGAATTCTAAAATTCAAATTTAATAGTATTGATCCAACAAATATTTATAAAATAGTTTGTAGGTTTAGCCCTATTTGATTTTGGGTGAATAAATTAGAATTAATTATAAATGCAACAGTCCTTTGTAGAAATAAAAGAAATCATTGCAGCATCTCTTAGCAAATCAAGAGTTTGAATATTTGTGGACATAAGATAAAAGTGGATAATAATGGCGGAATAGAAGGTAATAGAAGACATCCATCACCATGGGATTGAGTAGAGGAGGGCTGGACTGGTCAACGTCATATACGTACGAAGGCAGAATGGCGTGGCGACACCTGCCTGGTTCCTAGAAAGTCACTAAAATAAAAGGCCCGCATCAGTAGAGCCGAAACAAGAGCGATCCCCAGAAAACTATGTTTTGTGTTCTACTACCCGACTCTCCCAAACTCAGAGTTCTAAAAACAGACATGTCACGCCTTTTCTTGATTACTCCATTCTCAGTTTCAGACAACTGACACCTTTGCAGTTCTTGACACTTAATAACCCCCTTTTGGATTTGTTTTCTTTTTCTTCCATTGCTAGAGGACAAATCTCGGATTGGCCCGTCTTCGATTTGCTCGAGATTTCGCCAACTCTCAAGGTCTCTTTCTACCTCGCTCTCATTGATGGCTGCTGTTTTGGACTTTTTGAGTGTTCTTTTCTTGAATGCGAATGAATTTGGGGTATAACTTTGTGTTGGTTTTTGTAAAAGTTTAGCCTTTGGGTGTGGATCTCTCTCTCTGTCTCTCTCTCTCTTGGTTGTTTCATTGTTTAGCCGTGATTTGTTATCGTGAATATATCTGTTGAGTTGTGGGATAGCCGGATTAGATGCTGTTAAGCCATTTCTTGAGATTTTAACGAAGAGGAGGCTTCCATTTAGCTGCAATTTGTACTCTTTTATGGTTCTGGTACTTTTACTAAGTTTTCGTTTTAAGTTTTTAGCCCTTTGCTGGTAGCTGTACGTGAATGATCCTCTCTTCTGTAACTGGGACTGATGTCTAACTTTTGAGCTCCCACGTCCAGAGAGGAGATTTGCAATCCCGACTGGTAGAAGGGTTTTGCCATGTATTTCATACTCATTCTTGTCTTATGAGAGCAGAGACGCCATAGGAGCAATCCCTTGGGGTGAAATAGGGACAATTGTCTGTTGGTACGGAATAAGTATGCTAAGGAAAGTGGCTAAGGCCTCATCAAAACAAGGTTTAGGATAGCCTCTATCCCAATCAGTATAATGTTTGATTTTGAGAATGCAAAATTCAGGTGTTTGTATTGCTTGTCCACTTTCTCTGTTGTTATGAAAATGTATCTATGCACGGTTGCTTGCGCATATATTGCGGTTAAGAGCTGATTTCTTTAGAAAATTATTTAATGGAGTGAGAAAATGAGCAAATCTATAGGAGTTCTCGATGTATTTGTTTCTTCTTTGTGCAGTTATGGGCTTGTGTTGTGGTACATATAAGACGTAGTCACAGTAAGTCATTTGGTTGACTACAGTCCAGTTCTTGTAATTCTAGCTAAATTTGTAAGAACACCTTACGATGAAAAATCATATTGTTGCTATCCCAGGATTATCTTAGATGTTATGCTGATTCAAAATTTCTTTGAATCTGAACAACACCTTCTATCTTGACATCTTTATGCTAACTTGTTCCTTGTTTTTTTCCCCCTATTCACAATGGCCTAAAGGAATGTCAATTGCACCAGCGGAGAGTATAGCATCACTGAGCAGTGATCTATTTTATGATATATTAAGGCGCCTTGATGGGCCAACCCTGGCCAATGCAGCTTGTGCTTGTGCTGCATTCTGTTCCATTTCAAAAGAGGAGAAGATATGGGAAAATGTTTGTTCTTCAATGTGGCCTTCAACCAACAGGGAAGATGTCAAAATGTTGATTTCTTCCATTGGAGGGTTCAGAAAGTTCTATGCGGACTGTTTTACCCTCATTGTTAACAAGGAGTTTAACGAGTATCAATGGAATGAGTATCTTGAGTACCCTGAAGAATGGACCGAGGCTGAATATTATGGAGATATTGATCAATTTGAAAGTATTTCCCCTTCAGATTTTGTATCCATTGTTGATATCAGGTACAAAGATAAAATAATCTGTTCAAAAGTTCTGTGGGGCATTCCCAATGCCAATGGATTCAATGGTTGGTTTTACAACTGCCCATTTCGGATTGATCTTCTCACCTATGCAGCTAGGGATGATGAAGATGAAGGTGAGGTTGTCCTTTCAGTGTCTGATGGTCTTCCGCCCGTTTTATCAATGGAGAAAGAAAGAAAAGATGGAAAGCTATGGAGGGAGCTCCGTGACGGACTTCGGCTTAGTTGGATTGTTGTAAATAAAAAAATAAAGCAAGCTGCTAATCTTGCAAGCTGGAGTCCTCTTGGTGGGCAGAGACATTGGCCAACAGATAAGGATTTTGTAATACGCTTTGGATCTGTTCTTTCCGCCAAAGACATTCTTCCATGCCAAGTCGTAGAATGCATTCTCATAATGAAATTTAGAGTGGTTCGTACCGAGGGAGATGGTTTGCAAACGATGATCAAATTAACAGAGCTGAGCATGCAGTTGGAGGACATGGAGGGTGCTCATGTTAACGGAAGAAACAGTTTGCTTATTCTCAAGGAAGCCTTAAGCTGCCGTAGGAGCAAAAACTATAGTGAAGTTCTCGAGTCTTGTCATTTGTACTCAAAAGTACAAAACGAATTGAAAGAGGAGAAGATGAGAAATGAAAGCAGAATAGATAGATTATGCATCATAAGTGGTATTGCTGCTTTCCTGACGTTCTGGTACTACATTTTGTGAGACGGACATCTTTAACACCTGAGTTTGTGTCTTTTGTCTTGTAAAAATCCAATTTTGCTTCAGCTAATAAAAACACTCATTTTCTGTTCACTAAAAAGTTGGATCTTTAATGTACAAAATCTCCATTGGTTGATGCATACTATAAAAGTTGGGTCTTTAATGTACAAAGTCTCCAGCATACTATCTTACGGTTTTAGGAAAAGACATGTTTGGCTCTTTGTCCTGCTTCTAACAACGTGTCCCGTGGGGAGTAAATGCCGATGTCTATTTAATGCTTTTTGGTGGGAAGTAGACAGTTATATGTTTCATTTCATGTAGAAAATGCAGAAGGCCCAGTTGCCAGTCACTTTGGTTGAACTGGACTAGGTAAATTTGAGTAACTCTAGTTGAATTATTTTATAAATTACCATTTGATCGTTATCTAACTTTTGAGGGGTTTACAGAGAAATTAATACATGATTAGGGACTTATCCTTTTACGTATCTCATCATGTTTTTACGTACTTCTGGAATGTGGGACAATGTAGACCTGTACTATGGACTTACCCCGCAAAAGCTAATCAGAAGACCGAATGAGCCTTAGGAGATTGGGCTCACTCAAGATTTTATTTCATATTAAAAAACATAAATTAATGTTTTTATAGATATCAAAATATGAACTAGTTTTTAAATGAAATTTTATGAAATAATCCGTATATGTTACTGTTAAAAATTTAATACACGTGAAAATCAAAATACAGACATGAACCACACAAAATTTAGGCATGCAGAGTTTTAAGAAAAGTGATTGACTTTAGAATGCATACAAATGACCAATTGCTCTCTCCTATCTAAAATAAGTGTTATTTTAGAGAGATGCATATTTATTAAGAAAGTTAGTGAAATATTTGATATACCCTTATTAATTACATGTTGAATTGCTTTGAAAATGTAATCTGTATAATTAAGATGTGAGAGAAATTAAAGGGTGATTTTAAAAATAAAATTATAAACATATATAAAAAATCGTAAATGACACTTATTTTGAATAATTAAAATCTTTCTAAAATAATTTTTATTTTAAACATGGGGGAGTATTAATTTAATTCTATCGTTATAAAATAGGAAAACAAGTTCCAAGCGTCCTGATAACGCTCTTTAGGGGATTGGAAGGTGGTAGGTTCACAGTCATGGCCTTTGTGATTGCGACTCTTCTAGAATTTTGAATTCAATTAATACTAGTATTATTTTGACTTTAATAAATTCTTTAGATAATTTAATTGAAATATATGTTAGTTTAATACAATATAAACGATGGCCCAAATGTCAAATTCTGGAGTTGATCGCGGAACATGGCCTTTAGGGCAAAATCTGAAACGCCACTCAAGAAAAACACGAAAATGGACCGATGGTGATGGTAGAAGCACGCGCCATTCACGCGAAATCTGCGGAAGGGCAAATTAGTCATTGGAAAATTTGTCCGACGTCAGTACGTTACGCAGGAGTCAGGACTTTGATTCCTCGACCCCTCTCCCATTCATTGCAGTCATTTTTTGTTTGAATTCGGCTCACATGTTCAAGCTGGGAAAATTTCTGGCTTTTCTTCTGGCGAATTTCTTGTTTGCTCTTTGGTTAGTGGAAAGTGCGGCTTTGCTGCTTTGGGTTTGTTGGTTTTTGTTTTGTGAGGTAGAGACCCACCCATCGTTATCAACTTAAGCAATCAAATTTGTCATTATGGATCATTTCGATCACCCGCTGATAAAGAAAGCAGAAATGCATTCAATCCTGAGTTTGTCACTGTGAATTTCTTGTGTTTTGCTGTCCAAATAATTAGAATCTCCTACTCCATTTATGGGAATGCTAGATAGAGTGGTTTCGTTTTCTTCTTTATCCAGACTCTGAGCAAACTTCCCCCATAATGCTAATCCGTTTTTTAATTAATACCCCACTTCCCTACTTTATCTCTGTTTTCACCGTATAAAGTCGTTGCAAATCCTACAAGACAATGGCGAAGAACAAAAACGGCAACAGCAACACTCAGTCTACTGCAGACCAACAACCAGAAACCATGACCCACTTATATTTCTTCAAGTTTTCCAAGCGTATTTTTGAGTCCTCACTGGCCATTATCGGCTTCTTCCTGGTTGCTCTGCTCTTCATTGGTTGCTTCTTCTACTTAGATTACCAGGCTGTCACGGACAGACTGCGTTACCATTGGCTGGGACTGGTTAGTCCATTGTCACCAACAGCAGATTCGAAGAATACCCATAAAGTATTGCCGAGATTTCTCGATAAGGGTGGTGATGGCTGCAATATTTTCGATGGGAACTGGGTTTGGGATGATAACTATCCTCTGTACAATAGTAAAGATTGCTTGTTTATAGACGCAGGGTTTAGGTGTTCGGAGAATGGTAGGCCTGATAATCTCTATACCAAGTGGCGTTGGCAACCCAGTCATTGTAAGTTGCCCAGGTACTGTTTCCTTCCAACGTGGTGTTTTTTACTTCCTCAGATATTTTATTTGAACCTTCTAACATTGGTTTGTTGAGAAAACTTTCGCTCAAGAACAGTGAACAAACTTGAGTGTTGAAAGTTTTCAAACAGATGGGAGACTGTAGCTTCACTTTTGTTAGGTTAATTAGAAATCTGCTTTAGTTAATTGGTCTGGCTATGAAAATGCTTGGTCAAAAGTCAAAGAAATGATTAATGTAGGTGTATACGTACGGACACCTAGTTTCTGACTAATACTGATACGCAAGTAATGTCATCTATACTCTGCCTTCTTGTTTGTGAAGAAAAACTGTGTTCCATGGCTAAGTAACTGATTTAATGTTTCAACTTTACACTTTTCGTGTTTTAAGCTTTTTTGTCTTGATTAACGTCTGTTTCATTTATCCTTCTTGGTTACAGAAATGTGCCCAAATTATAGAACTTGTTCCAGCTCATGGACTAGAAACTGTGACCTTGTTTCTGATACTATAACTATAACCACTCTCTGTCGATTGGATTTGAGTTTGGTTATAACAAGTAGATGCATAAGGCATTTTTCCAGTTTGTGGACTAGATTAACACTTGATCTTTAATCTCACTTCAAAAGCAGATTTGATGCAAGGTTGATGTTAGAGAAATTAAGGAACCGACGGGTTGTATTTGTTGGTGATTCAGTTGGAAGGAATCAGTGGGAGTCCCTCCTCTGTATGCTAGCATCTGCTATTTCCAATGGTTCATCAATCTATGAGGTGAATGGAAGCCCAATCACAAAGCATAAAGGGTTTCTAACTTTCATCTTCAAGGACTATAATTGCACCATTGAGTACTATAGAGCTCCATTTCTTACGTATCAAGGTCGGCCGCCTTATGGAGCTCATAAGAAAGTTAAAATGACTTTAAGAGTGGATAGCCTGGACTGGAGTTTCCCCCAGTGGAGAGATGCAGATGTGCTCATCTTTAACTCTGGGCACTGGTGGAATTATGAGAAGACAATAAGAGAGTAAGGATAATTTAATTTGATAATTTTACCTGATAGCTCGTATGAATTATCTTTAAGTGAATGAATGGGTTTTCTGGCTTTTTCGTTTTTGACGTTAAATAAGCAATAATCATTCTGGAATAGATTGATCACTCTCCTACCACTCCTAGCATCCCAACTTCATGTTTGGTGCACATGTGTGTATTAATTTACACAAATCCATGAGCATGCGGGATTGACTAGGTGCTCGTCATATGCTTGAGATAACATTGCAAATTCTATCATGTTTTTCTTGAAGGCATAATGTCATCTGTTATCACCACACCAGCATCTAGTGCTGTATAAAAATGAAATACATGAATACTTGGTTTTGCTAAAAAGAGTTGAATTGTGAACCATATTTGCTCACTTATGTGAACTTGGTCTTGAATTTTGTTTGCTGGCATACCATTGGCTTTGTGGTGGTTCATAAGTAGGTAGATGATGTATTTATTTGTGACTGTAACTTGTATTTCTTTTGGATAAGACCAGAACTTTCTTGACATTTGTTAGAAGCTATCTGTATCCTGATGATATAGTGGGACAGGATATTATGTTTCTATGTGTATGGCTTTCTGCTTAACTCCTCTCTTCTAATGATTGATAATATGACTTCTCTTCTTTTTAACACGTTTTAATAATCTATGAATGACGTTTTGCCAATCATATGGACAATCGTGAATGTGGCATACAGCAAAACTGCAAGGAAGTAAATGATGAGGGATGATTTTGCAAAAATTTTTGTGTTTATGTTCTCAAGGAAGACAAGTAGTTGGGTGTTTCTACAATGACTTTGGGATTGTGTTTAACATTAGGGGTTGCTACTTCCAAGAAGGAGAGGATATAAAGGTGGAGATGAGTGTGGAAACCGCATACAGAAGATCACTTGAGACATTGATTAATTGGATGCACCATGAAGTAAACATGAGCAAAACCCAAGTCTTCTTTCGAACCTATGCCCCTGTGCATTTCAGGTTTGACTCATCCTATGATTATGCCTATTTAATCTTTTGGAAAATTTTTCTTATAGTAATTAGAGATGTCAATAGGCCAGGCCGGGTCTGGGCTGCCCCTAGGGGCCAAAATTGCCGGGCCCTTTTTGACATCTCTAATAGTAATCAGTTTTTTTTTTAAATTTGTCCTTACCAAATAATTTTAGATGTGCATAATAGAATGAATTATATGATAGAATTCATTCTTAAATGAATTATCATGTTTGGAGTTTATTTAAATAATAGTATAGATTTCAGTTGAATTCCTTTTTACCCTTTCTTTGAAACATGAATTTAGTTGAATTAGAAACTGTAATTTTTTAATATATGTATTATCTTACGTATCCATAAAAGAAAAAGCTTTTTGCCTTTCATATAGGGCATTTGGGTGTTATTATAAGTCAAGTACTATGGAATTCATTTGTAAATTTCATCTATTATAGCAAGAATTGGATAAAGTTATACCAGATTGGTGTTACTGAAATCTTAGAATTCAATTTCATAGTTTTTGATGTTTCAAATACGTGACAAGAATTTGTGCAAATGAATTCCACAATTTTGTTTTT
Source organism: Erythroxylum brevipes (assembly GCA_027479065.1). Taxonomy (NCBI): domain Eukaryota; kingdom Viridiplantae; phylum Streptophyta; class Magnoliopsida; order Malpighiales; family Erythroxylaceae; genus Erythroxylum; species Erythroxylum brevipes. The sequence continues at coordinate 31,363,910 of JANIHY010000009.1, forward strand.
TCTCTGGACAATATGCATGTTTATGGTCATTTTCCTTTTCCCCTTCTCGGGACCTTGGCATATTTTACAAATCTAACTTGTCACATTACTATTGGTTGATATGATTATGTTAATGGGTTAAACCATTGATACATATTTTCATTTTTTAGGATGAATACAAGTTCATTTTTTAGTGCGGAGACTAAAGGCTTCTGAAATGATATACCAGTGTTAGATGAGTAATATGTCCGTAATTATACAATGGATATGTCCAAACAGGAAGTTTGTTGCCACTAGTTATTCACTTCATCAGACTAATTTTCTTGTAAAATAATTTATAATATGTTAAATGTGACAGCGGTGGTGACTGGAACACTGGTGGTGGGTGTCACTTGGAGAAACTTCCTGATTTAGGATCATTGGCTTATTCAACTGATTACCGTTACAAGATATTCTTAGATGTGTTGACAAGACACTATAACGAATCACAAGTAAGGAGCTTGAATTTGTTGAATGTGACGAGCATGGCTGCAAGGAGAAAAGACGGACATCCATCCTTGTATTATCTGGAGCCAGAGATTGGTCCGGCATCTCTTCACAGACAAGACTGCAGCCATTGGTGCCTGCCTGGTGTTCCTGATTCATGGAATGAGCTTCTTTATGCACTGTTCCTTAAACGGGAGTCTTTTCACTCACCAAATTCGGCAGGATCTTCTCAAGCTCCACTGTAGTTGATACTGAAATCCTTTGGTTTTGATACTAGGGATTGGAGGCCTGCAATTTCTTTTCAAAAGGTTGCAGCTTCATGAAACCTCCATATCATTAACAAAGTTGGCCATTAAACATTGTGAGCACTGTCTGACTCGACTACGTGGTCAATCATACATGATTCTGGCACCGTAAACAGAAGAAAAGCAGATCCATCACACACTTGTCATTGTTTTGCGAGCACACTAGGTTGTAGGCAGTTATTAATAGGGGTAAAGCTGCACAGATTCAATTTCTGTAAATGTTATAGGAAGCTTGTTCTTTGGGGAGGATGAAAGCAGAATGATACAGAATCCTTATTCCACCTGCTTGTACATTTGCATAGTACATGAATTTCAATGATTACAAACTTCGTTATGCTGTTCACTGACAATACAATTTGAGGTCATGAAAGTGATAAGATTCTATTCTTTTACATAATTTTTAGTATTTAATTTTTTTAAAAAGTCTAGTACTAATTTATAAAATTAAAAAATTTAAGGTGAAATAGTTATCCCTACAATGTAGATTAAAAGCAATATTTGTAGGAGATGCAAATTGAAATGCCTGATGATGTCCAAAAGATGGCGAAAGAAATCCCGATTCTTCATTGATAATCCTGACAGCGCAGGTCCAGAATAGTCTCTGGTATCAGAACAATGCACCCAAATGAAACCGTCATGAACTTGACGTCATTGAAAGTGGAAAACATGGCAATACAGAACATGTACATTCGATATAAAGATGCATCCAGTTCCATTTCGGAAGGATAGAAAACAACCAAAAACATACACATAAAGATTTATGATCTCCTAGCTTCTTGTTTCGTGGACGTCCATTAGCTTCCATCAAAATGATCAGGAGCGGCCCTTGGTCCACAAACAGATCTATGTTTATGTGGCCACCGGAAACAACAGTTTATTGACGAAAGCAAGACTTAGAAATTTGTGGTAGATGAACAATCAATCACTCTAAACCTGAAATGGGTACTGTTCATACCTAATTCCACAATCATGAAGCATTGCACGGCCACCTATTCGGCTCTGACAAAGATCCAACACATCTACCTTAGCCGCATTAAGACATGTTGTGCAGTCTGAAGCAGAGAGAATAAGATTACAATAAGCATGTCCATAGGCAAACGCATTAGGATAGGGAGATATACTGTAATAGTCGTAGTTCTTCTGAGTAGATGTTGTCGACTGTAAATCATCAAGAACGTAAGCTAAACTAATACCAAATGGGTCACCCTTTGAATACGTCCCTGTGTTGCAGCTAGCAGTTGTCAAATTTGAATCAGGAACGCTTGTTATTGTGCTGACTAACGCCAGCAACACAATTATGAGTCGGACTGGAGAGTTTTGACGAAGACCCATCTTCTTTTTCCTCTTACTCTGTCGGATTTTGAGTTAATTTTGTCCTCTGTTATTAGGTATTATACGCTTTCAGGGTAAAACTATGAGCTGCATATAGCAGGTATAAATGCTTTATCTTTTGTCGCTTAGCCTTTGCATATAATTTGCCTGTGGATGTGCTTCTTTTTGGGCCTGTATATAAAAGGAATCCTGGTGACGGACGGTACTAAGTATATCCTTGTTCCTACCTTGAAAGTTCCAGTCAGCTATGCATTATTGAAAAGCATACGAAAATGAGAGGCCGATTCATGAGTTATGACAAAAAGGAAAGAAACATGAATCTATGTTTTCTTTCTGGTTTATGCAATTGAAGTAGCGGAAATAATGTGAAACAAAGGTACAACTTGATATCGTTGATTTGAATCATGAATATTGGTAACAACACTATTTACCTATTGATTCAACACGAATGTTAGGAAATAGGGCAAAGAAAGCCACACAGCCATTAAAATATTGAAGAATATATATTATTTATTTGCTGTAAATAGTTTTCATACTTCATTTGCTGTAAATAGTTTTCGTACATGTGTTATATTTTTTCCCTGTATAAATAGATATACACACGTGAACTTAATTGAAAAGAGTAGTTTTATCCCTCATTTCTTGTTTTCGACTCTGTTTACTTGCTCTTCATGGTATCAAAGCCGACAACTGTTTTTCTCGAGATTTAGATCTGGTTTCAAGATTTTGGGGATTCTTTCTCAGCTGGTTGTAGCTGAAGGTTTTTTGTTCAGTTGATTGTGTTAGAATCCAATCGTGATCGAATCACGGGCGCAGCGGAAATTAAAATTTTATGGATTCCGAGCGGATCTCAATAATCGATTAAACTTGAATTAAAAACAATATTCAGATTAAAAATCCTATCTTGCTCGCTTTCCGAAAAAAAACTTTGAATATTTTCTCTGAATGATCAATCACTAGCTGTTCACGTGTCCAGCCTTTGATGGTATCCACAAAGAAATTTCCAAACTGCCTTTGGAGGAAAAAGACAAGAGTGCTAACTTTCATAAAGCTCTTCCCTTTAAATAGAAAAATCAAGATAGTCTTTTATTAAAATTAAAACTCTTTTATTATAATTAGAATCAAATTCAAATTCAAATTAATTGAATTTTAATAAAATAAAATATCTCATATTTGATTCCCA
>JANIHY010000009.1:31488542-31504136 GCA_027479065.1 Erythroxylum brevipes
TACGTACGTATGCCAGTGCAATAATTGCCAATTAGCCAATTATACATAACTAAATAATGCATGAGCATGCCAAATATAAAAGAAACGAACTGTACCCATCCCATCGGTGACGGGATGTTACACTTATCACCATTAAATCATCTCCCAACATATTGTCATGATCTAATACTTCTACTTTTACTCACCAAATGATGACCTAAAGCAAGCACAAAATCTTCAAACCAAACATTAATTTTCACTTCACACTTCTCCATCTCCTCTTATCTTTATTGTTCTTAAAACATATCCCTCTACCTTTAAAGATCCATACTAGTACAATTTCATTCTTGATGAATTTAATGTTTTGGTTAAAAATAAGACTTTGGACATTGTGTCTCATCACCCCAATGTGAATGTTGTTACAATTAAATAGACATACTGGCATAAGTTTTGCTTTGATGGTTCCTTTGAGTGCTACAAGGCACGTTTAATTGTTTGTGCTTTCCTCCAACAACTAAACATTAACTACAATAAGACATTTAGCTATAGGTTCATTCCTGTCATAATTTAGATCGTTCTTATTATGGCTTTATCACTTTCTTAACCTATTCTTTAGCTAGATGTCAAGAATGTCTTTGTTCATAGTTATCTAAATGAGATAGTTTATTATGATCATCCTTCTACTTTATTGATTCCTATCATCTAATTCATGTTTACCATCTTAATAAAACACAACATGGCCTTAAAGAGTACGCTATCAATGGTTTATTGGTTACGTGTTTATGTTAGCTTTTCACAGTTATATGTCTAATAATTTCCTCTTTATTTATCATCATGGTAATGACCTTGCTATTCTTTTACTTTATGTGGATGATATAGTTCTCATAACCTCTTATATCGAGTTACTTTAGTGCATCATTTAGGCTTTCACTATTGAGTGTTTTTATTACTAATTTAGGCTCTCTTCATTTCTTTTTGGGATCTCTACCACTCACACCAAATGGGGTCTTTTTCTCTCAAAAAAGAAGTATGTTTAAGGTATCCTTGACAGAGCCAACATATAATCGTTCAATCCATCGACCACTTTTGTTGACACATGAGCCAAGCTCTCAGCCACTGGTGGTCCACTTATTATAGATCTTGCTTTTTATTGCAACCTACTGGGGCTTTATAATACTTGGCATTTATTTGACCGAACAATATATATGTCATACAATGAATATGTCTTTTCATGCATGATCCACGTGAAACTCCACTTTCATGCTCTAAAGCATATTTTGCGTTATCTCCAAGGCACCTTGGCTATGGTCTACAGCTTTGTCCCTCCACTATCAACAATCTTATAGTATACTATGATGTTGATTGAATCTGGTGTCTGAATTCTCACCGATCCACATTCAACTATTATGTTTTTCTTGGACATAATTTGATTTCTTGGTCTTCTAAGCACTTAGGCACCACCTCTTGTTCTAGTGTTGAAGCTAAGTACAAAGCTATCATTAATATAGTTATGGAGACTTGTTGACTTCACAATCTACTTTTTGAGCTTCGCTGCCCTCTCTTTAAAGATGCTTTGGTTTACTGTGACAACTTAGTGCTATCTATATGTCTTCTAATCTAGTCCATCTTTAATATAAGAAACACATTGAAATTGATATTCACTTCATCTATGATACAGTAGCTTTAGGACAGGCCTGTATTCTCTATATTCCTTCAACTCATTAATATGCCAATATCTTTATAAAGGAGCTACGTACCACACTCTTTTATGATTTTCGGACTAATTTGAGCATTTGACCACCTCCTCCCACTCCAACTTCTAGGCTATGATAATGTACATATGTTTTTATTTTATTTGTATTTTCATATATATTTCTTGTAATGTTTTCATCACATATGTAAATACATTCATATATATGTGTGTGTATAAGTGGGAGCGTGTGTGAATACACAATGTCTAAGTAGGGCAATCATTCCACACTAATAAAAATCTCACAAATTGAGCTTGCTTTTCTTAAACTCTCCTTCATACTTTGGATTAGTTTATATGTTAAGTGCAAAAATGTCCATAAAATATAATTAGATTGAGTCTATATAACAACGAATTCAAGTACAAATTGATTTTTTTTAAAAAAAATTTAAAGATCAAAACAATGTCATATTGATTAATTTAGTGAAACAACATTTTTCAAATTAATTCAGATTGTTTAAATTAAATTAATCTAATTTTACTAATTTTAAATTTAACACTTGATTCTAATTCATTACTTTACTAAAATATTTACTTTATAATCACTATGAATGCTTTTATCATAAAAAAGAGGAATTTTATGTTGAATTTAAACATACAGGAGTAAAGTAATTTTTATTCAATTCACATTTAAAATACAACAATTAAAATGTAACTATTATTTGTCCGTCAAATGTTTTTGGGTTCAATCTTATTAACCCACCTTTCCTAATAAGCTAAGTAGAAATTATAACTGATCATTATATATTTATAACTAATCAAATGAGAAATTAAAATTCTAATTATCTCTCAAAAACACAAAAACAAACATTAAACGAGTTTATTTCAGTTATAAATTTCCACTCTTGACGGTCCAACCCGAGCACACGGCGATGAGCGTAGAGATTGACGAAGTATGATGGAAGTGAACCCACAAGAATATGGATCGGAACAGAGCCCACAAATATAAGCTCAAACTTATTTATGGGCCCAAAGTTCGGAGATTTCTTGGAGTGTCCCCTAAGCCATCGTCTTCTTCTTGTCTAGTTTTCCCAGTTAACATCACTCTTTCCTCGGCCAAACCCTAATTTTACAAGTCTTTGTTCTGCTATTTCGCGATGTCGGTATGTTCTGTTGGATCTACGTTGTTTATCTAAAACCCTAATTTTGTTGTTTGTCTTCATGGTTGTTTAATGTTCATGTGAGGATTTTTGCTCCAGATCTTCGAGTATAATGGGAGTGCCCTAGTCGCTATGGTGGGCAAGAACTGTTTCGCTATAGCCAGTGATCGGCGACTGGGAGTGCAGCTCCAGACTATCGCTACTGACTTTCAACGTATCTCCAAAATCCACGATAGGCTTTTCGTGGGTCTCTCTGGATTGGCTACAGACGCTCAGACTCTGTATGATCGGAGTCTACCATACTTCTTTTTCTTCTTTGATTGTCAAATTATTTGACTTTATACTAAATTGTGCAACTAATTGTCAAATCAAGCCATTATCTCCAATAAGTAACGCCCTTAGGTTTTGCTTGAATTTGAACTTGCTATGACGTGAGGGATCATTATCACTCCTATTATTGGATGGAACATACTTTGATGAGCAGTTATGTTTTGGTACAGATGTGATCTTTTAGCAAAATTGAGAAGAATACGTTTCCTTTACGTGCCTTTTTACCTCACTATTGTTTTTGTTTATGACGAGTTCACATATTTATAAGTTGGGCACATTTCTACTCTTTCTGTGCTTGTGTCTTATGATCTATATATGTGATGTGCAGGTATCAGAGATTTGTTTTTCGTCACAAACTTTATCAGCTGCGGGAGGAGAGGGACATGAAACCTGAGACATTTGCTAGCCTTGTGTCTGCTATTCTCTATGAGAAAAGGTACGTGAAATATGTGTATAATTGGATTATAATTAGGTTAGTGACAGTGAGAAGTGAGTGGGATTAGTAGTTAGTGACAGTGAGAAGTGAGTGGGATTAGTAGTTTAATACTAAGAGCCTGCAAGATGCTTATCCATTTTGTCCCTTTGCATTTAAGCAAGATTTTGGATTTAGTTTTCTGGACAAAATGACATCAAGTTGCTGAATCAATTTTATGAATATATGATGAATATACATGATATCCTGCATAACATGTAATTACACACTGAGAGAAGATATGATGTGCATGTAATTCCATTCCAGATGCATTGAAACAATAAATAGTGATGTATGTTACTGCAGTGCCGTCCAGTTTCATTTTGTCATGTTTGAACCTTTATTCGTGCCTTTTAGTAACAGGGCCTCATTAGCAACCATTTTGTTGTTAGAAAGTTGAAGATTTTTTGAGACACTTTTGATGTGAAGCAGTCTGTTTAAATACATCATAGTAAAATGTGGCTGTCACTTTTTCTCAGATTTGGTCCATATTTGTGCCAACCTGTTATAGCTGGTTTGAGTGATGAAGACAAGCCATTCATTTGCACAATGGATTCAATTGGAGCTAAGTATGTTCTTTCTTCTTTCTTTCCATGTTTTGAAGCTTCAAAAGCACCAGCAGTCATGGTTCGTTTATTAACTTGAATTTAGTTAGTTCCCATAGATTAGTGGAATGCTTATCTTTAATCTATAGGTTTATGGGAAACAAAAAAAAACTGTGGAAATTCTGAACTACTCTCATTTCTTTACCACTGCACTTTATCTTCGAAGTATGTCAAGGGGTATGTGATCTTATAGAAATGACTGTTATCTACTTCAGATCCAGTTACTTACTCATTAGAAGACACGAACATATCTATTGGCTATCAATGTTTCCGTTTTACTCGCATGAGCAATATTGACTTTCTTGACATCATACTGCAATTACAAACACTTTTGAGTCGTCAGATTCTCTATTCTGTACTTCTTAATGTGATATCGAAACTTCTATTATCATTATTGTTGCTATTATTATTATTTTTCATAAATGCAGGGAACTTGCAAAAGATTTTGTCGTTGCTGGTACAGCATCAGAATCACTTTATGGTGCATGTGAAGCAATGTTCAAGCCTGACCTGGTTAGTACTTAACGTTGTTAGAGAGGATGTTCCCTTATTTATCAGTTTATTGAGGAAATTCGGGGTGACTTATTGCAGTTTAGCCTTAAGATGTTATTTTATTTAGATTAAATAATCTCTCAGCTTGAAATGAAAAGTCAAGTCAGTTTGGTTGACTTTGTTTCCTTCAAGAATAATGTCTTTGGATTACATCCAGATGGTGGGCATAGGCAAGTGTTCAGCGTATCCGTTGTCTGGCATGAGTAATAGTTCACAAAGACTGAAAATTATTTAAGCTGGTATATTGGATAGTTCAGTCACACGTTCCATAGAAAATTCTAAAGCCTGCAACTGTGGTAGAGAGGTTGATAGAATTCTATTATCCATGAAATTGGTTGGTTTCTACCAAAAGCTACAAACATTAATTTGATTTTACTTCTGTCCAGAATGGTTTTAATCTATTGACAGGATTCCTTATATTAAGTGTGAGCCACTGCTGCGGCCTTGACAATTTAGATTACGATGTTTTGTCACAAATTGAAGTTTATAATATTAGGATTGTCATATAGCTGAACTGGACCCCAGTTTTACTGTGGACAATGATAACACTGTTAACTAAAAATATCTTTCCCGTGTCCAGGAACCTGAGGAGTTATTTGAAACTATCTCCCAAGCATTGCTATCATCAGTAGATCGAGATTGCTTGAGTGGTTGGGGAGGACATGTCTATGTTGTGTAAGCCTCTTGACACTTTTTTCGGTTTCAGATTGTATTTTTAATTGTGGTGAAATTAGCTCCTCAACATGCAATTTTTTAACTTTTAAGCAAGTGGTGATGGCAATTACGAAATTTTGCTTATTAAAATATTACTGAACTTTGCTTACCGTCGGTGGGGGGAAAGACGTGGACTGAGTTAAATGAACAATATTGGTAGAATAGCAAATATTCAAGCGTATTTTTATTGGACTTTGCTTAGCATTGTTCTTAAGATATACCGAGTAAATCATGAACGTACTTAGAAGATGAATCTCAGGGCATGTTGATGGCATATTCATTCTTGGTGAAGATGTAACTACGTGACCAAATGCATGCTGAAGACATTACTGTCCAAGAGCTTTTCCATAATAGCGACATTCTTTGCGATTCTTTTGCCTTACAAATTATATTTTCATATTTACGTTCTGTTAGTCAATTGCATTGTACTTATCTTGCTGGAGATTGATCCTTTCTTATCCATTCACGTTGTTGTAGATGTCATTCTAATATATAAATTTATGTGTTTGTTTATGCAGTACACCCACTGAAATTAAAGAGAGAATCTTGAAGGGTAGAATGGATTGATGTCTCATGAATCTGAAAGGACATCTACATTTTCCGGTCAAGTTAAATGCGGGCATTGAACATTTAACAGTCGTATTGTTAGTTGTTCGAAAGCTATCTTAGACTGTTTTATGCAATGATTTTCCATTAAAATTATGTTTCGGGTTGGGGTCTAGTATTTTGGTTTTCTCGAAAGGAAAATATTGAAGTATAAGGCTAAGTTGAACCCCAAAAAGTAACGGCCTATCCAATTAAAATTGTGAAGAAAGTAGCACCGCATTAACAAAAAATGTTCGGAACTGTTTTGGTTTCGGCCATATGTCAGGGTTTGACCCTTAGCCGTTTTAACATTCCTACAACTCCTAGTTTCGTCGACTGTCAACTGTCAAAATGATTCCGTTGCGGAGGGAATACTCTAAGGGCATGATTTCGGATCTTCTGTTCAAGATTATTCTATCTTATTTTGTCTATTTAAATCTTAATCATTCATTTATGAGAAATTTATACAAGATCTACATAAATAGACACAAAATTTATATAAATAGATGGTTGAGATTTATTGGATAAAATAGAATAGAGTAATCTTGGATAGAAAATCTTAGCTCGTAATGGCATGCTAAGGATTTGTTTGGAGTGATGATCCTACAAGCCCAAGAGGGCCTTTAGCTTATTTGCATTATGGCTACTTTTCTTTTAAACAAATTCTATTCTAAACTCCGAGATGCAATGTGGTTCTCTTTTGCACAATCCACATGAATTAGTAAGTATTAATAATTTTTTCTTTACTTTAATAGGCTGCTAACATAAATTATCATATTTTAATTACATGTAAGATAAATTGTGCATTTCTAAAATAACAGCATGGACCATGTTGCACTTTACTAAAAATAAGAACCTCTACTGGCTAAACGGTTTTCCACACAGTCTTCTATTTTTTTTGGATTAAATCTTCTTTACACTTGTAAACTGTTTTTTCTTGCCTTAAAACTCTTTAATGAAGTAATAGACCAGTCTGTCTATTCTCGTCCCACTCGCACAGACCAACATTGTCTGCTTTCGGTAGCTACTCAACCCATCTTGTTGGGTTTTGGGTCCACTCCTAAGTGGAGCTTAACATATAAAAGGGTGTTAAAACCCTAAAGAAAGAAGGAGAAGAGAGTTGATAGCCAGAAGAGAGGAAGAGAGAGGAAGAGAGAGAGAGAGAGAAGGAAGAGAGAGAGAGGGAAGAAATTTTTTTCTATTTCGCACAGTAATTTTCTAACTCTCGATCGGATGGTGATTTCTTGTCGAATCGACCTGAAATTTTAACCAGAGGTTCTTCTCTCACTGTTCTTCAGTCTAAACGGTGGAGATTGGATTTCGATGTCTCCAAGGTGCCCTGATCTTCAGTCGAAGTTGCTGAAATTTTAAGGGTGATATTGTTCTCAACTCTTTGATTTTTCATCTTGTTGATAATTATTGTTGTATTTTAAGTTGAGTAGTGACTCTAGTTGTATCTAGAGGTGAAAAACTCTGTAACTTGATTGATTATAGTGGAGTTTTTCTTTACTGGACTAAGTCCTGTGATTTTTTCCTTTCTCACATTGAGGGAGATTTTCCACGTAAAAAGTTGCCTGTGTTATTTATTTCTTGCTGCTTAATTTCGTGTATTGGTGAGTTTGTTGGCTACTGTTTTTCTTGTAGATTGGCTGTGATTGTTCACACAAGGAAAGGTTTATTGGTTCTGGTTTGTTGCCGCTGCGTGACCGACACCTCCTTTCCTAACAAGAAATCCTGCAGGAAATTGAAAATTTGATATCCCGAGAAGAACAAGAAATTGTGCATGAAACTGAAAACTGATATCAGGAAAAAGAAGAAAAAGAAATCCTTCAGGAAATTGAAAAAGGAATCACAGCCGTTAACAGATGACGGGCGTGAACTGCCTTAGGGTAGTTACTGTTGCACCGTCGGGCGCGTTCGGTCACCGTTCGACAAGGAGGGCAATTTACAATGATTTTGGACCGGTTTTTTGCACTTTTAAACCCTTTTTTGACTCGTTTTTTATAAGTCTTATATATACCACTTTTACGTAATCATACATGCAAAAAAAATTGAAAAACAAATAAAAAATTGATGAAAACCATAATGAATGAAAATAAAAAAACCTTCGTTTTCGAAAACTCGATAACATAACCGCTCTGATACCACGTATAACTTGTAACATAAAACTTATTACGTGTCCCAGATCATTCATGAAAGGGTTCAAAACGAAGGAAATGCGAAATACCTGATTTCGGTTCCATGTTGACTTTTGAAGCAACGTTTGTGAGTAGAACAAACTCCAGTCTCTCGGGACCTTCACGGAAAATATTCATTGACACGTGGTTAATGCCTTTCTACAGCTTTCTCAATACATAAGCACTCCTAACGGGTCAAAAAATCCGTATGCTTACAAATGATATGAGTAATTGCAGGAGACCTTAACTTTTATATATTGCTTACATATTGAGTTTCCTCATCACAAGCTCGATATAAATCTGGTTCATATTAATCGAGATCTATTTTCCTCCTGAATTTCAACCAATTGATTTAGATCATTTATTGGGCTACTTTATTACCTTTATCTATACCAAATTAAGTAACTTAATCGATAAGTTACTAAAAAACCGAAAATTACAATTAATAGTTGTCCAACATAATGAGAAATGACAAAATTGTCCAATTGGAGGAGAAAGAAATCTTACTAGAAATAGAAAATTTGTTATTAGAAAAGGAAGAGGAAAGTTCAACGAGGAAGAAAATTTGGAGGAAATTGAAAATTTGATATGAGAAGAAGATGAGTAAAAAATCCTGTAGGAAATTGAAAAATTGTTATCAAAAGAAGAAAAGGAAGAACTGTTAAAATTAATAAGAATAAATTAAGCTTGATTCTAGAATAATCTTGGAGGTTCTAGCTACAAGTCCCTTGGTTTTCCCACATGCATGAAATGTGAAGAGTCTAGTGGAATTAATTTGAGTCTTTAATTCAAGCTTTATGGTAGAGTTCTAGAGTATTCCTAGCTCTAGTATAAATAGATGTATGTTATAGCCATTTTCAATCAAGCAAAGTAAAGTGAGTTCCTCTCCTCCAAAGCTAGAGTGTTCTTGTTCTCTCTATTCTCTTGTTTATTTTTCTGACACTCTATACATGGAATACATTAGAAAGCCTACCTTTGGCACATTCTTCGAAAAGATCTATCACTTTTTATCTCCTTTTTGAGTTGGTATTAGAGACAGGTTGATCTGCCACTTAATTTTTTCAATGATAACGACAGAGCCTCAGACATTCATAGACAAATCTAATTTCAAAGCCTCAAACTCCAGCAGTAGTCTCAATGTCAATTCATCAAGCCCATACTTCATACATCATTTTGATTATCCTAGCCATATACTTGCACCCATCAAATTGAATGGAGCCAACTATCCTTCATGGACCAGGTCAATGATTCATGGCCTAGCAAAAACAAGATCGGTTTTATCATCAAGTCAATCCATTCTCCTTCAGAAATGGGACAATTGACAAAGTATGCTTTATGGAGTCAATGCAATAACATGGTTTTGTCATGGCTTACCCATTTAGTGAAGCCCGACCTTGCTCAAAGGGTCGTTCATGCCAAAACAACGTATCAGGTATGGGAAGATTTCAAATATCAGTTTTCACAAAAAAAAATGCACCAGTAATATATCAAATCCAAAAATCATTAGACTCTCTATCACAAGGCACAATGATAGTCTCTGCATATTATATTAAACTCAAAAATCTTTAGGTTGAGTTAGAGACATATTAGACTCTTCGTACTTGCAATCAAATGAAGGCATACAACGAACAAAAGTGTTGGTTTTTTTATGTAGAAAAGAGATATATGGAGAAGTTTCTCATTTATTTCATATCAGCTTTGAGTTTAAATAGCTGAAAAAGCTAACAAGAATTTAGAAAAATAAGCTATTCTAATCATGATTCCTAAGAATCACATAACAGATAACAATCCATTTATAATAGGATTACATATTGACTTGGACTTTTATTTAAACTAAAAAACATAACAATCACATGCATAAATTTAAAGCAAACATTCTAACAATATTCACTAAGGTACGTCCTGCAATGAGTTCCAAGGTTATGAGAATGAAACTTGGAATTTGTAGATGCTAAGGAAGATTGTTGAAAATTATCTCAGTAGCTGCAGATGTTGCTGATTAGAATTAGATTATCTAGCTGCATATGCTGTCTCTGAGGCTTTTTAATCAAGTCTTATACTTTCTGTAATGGGTTCTCTTTTTATTTTCGTTAGCTGCTAGAAAATAACCATTTATCGCTAAGATCATATTATCATGTTCAGATTTTCTTGTTTTACTTTTGTTTTTAAGCACGCTTTGAATCCTCGAGTTTTCCTGTTTTAAATCCTACAATTGTGTTGAAGATTATTTTGAAGCCTTTAAGTTACCCCCAAAAGGTAAGATCCTTACCCTGACTGAAGCGTATCATTGAATGTACAGTATATATGAACTCCAGATAAGTTTGAATTGATGCAATATTCTTCTCGTTTCACAAATGGATCAGATGGTTTAACAGAGTATTTGTGAATAACACAGCCTTTCCTGGTAAGGACCGTTTTCCAAGTTCTTAGAAGCTTTGTGGGCGTAATAGCCTATAACACAGTCAGAAGGCCAAGTAACAAAAGAAGTGATACCACCAGTATTATGCATTATGCAATATGCATTATGCTGCAGTAGGGACATCAAATCACCCTCAGTATCATGATAGACATTTTATATCCTAGAGTTCCCGAGTAACTATCTGCTAGTTACAGTCTTCTTTTTCACTTTACAAGCTCTTAATTTATAGGATTTTATATATGATTTATCATGATAATAATCTTTCTTAAATGCACATTGCCTTCTGTGCAAGAAAACGTGACCATGCTTCAAAACAATATTAGTTTCTACAAAAAGAAGCAAGTTCTCCAAGTTCTTCCACCTCCTTCACCAATTCTTCTAACTTCTCCACAATCTCAATCAATGCAGCCACAGAGCTCGCTATCTTCAGTATATCAGCATCCTCCACTTTTTCTAGTTTTGATATGGACACGACTCGACTCAGTTCTTGTCTTGCTGATTTCAGCTTTGGCACTATAAAAGCTTCTGATTGGCATCTTCTCATTTCTTTGATGCTATCTCCAAGCTCTCTAATGGTCCACGCCAGAGATGAGCCGATTGCTTCACAAGGTTGTTTGTATGGATGTCTTAGTGCCATGGAATCCTGCACAGTTTAGGACAATCTTTAAAGTTGTATTTTTGAAGAAAAGAAAATTTGGTGGCACATGAGCTCTTTATTCATGTTTCAAGCGGCGAACATACCTGCCCTGATGACTTAAGGCCAACTTTAAGAGAAAGGATGACCACCGTCAATTCTCTAAGAACATCTCCAATCTTTTGGTATTGCTTCCAAGGGTAGGAAAGACCGAATTTTCCATGCCATGGTTCCCATCTTGCAAAATTAATCTGAAAGCATAATTCCTGACGTTGGATTCACTTGAAAAGATTGTGGATAAAAGGTTAGGTACTGTATTGCGACAGAAGGTATAAAATAAATTATGATACCAGTGATTCATCTTTTGATTTCGAGTGCAGGACTTCTATACAAATCCTGAAAGGTGAGATTAGCTGAATCTGCTCGTTGTCCTTACCATCAACCCTGAAATGCTCTTCCAAGCATCCTGTAAAGTGAGCATATAAAAAAAGCATGTTCAGAATTAACCAAGGGAGTGATTGGATAGAGCTGACAAAGATCGAAGTGAATCCACTAAACAGATTCACCTGTCTTTAACTAAGAGACTCTTTTTTTAAAAAAAACTTATTGAAATTAATAAAAGATAAAACATAACATCTGGCGACTAGTAAGCCTCTCCTACATCAAGCATGAACGAAACAACAACGTGGGTTTATAATAGACTTGCCTTCAAAAGAACTGGCAAGTTTTTCAAATTTGGCGACCATAGAAGCGTGGAGCTCGTCACTGGCCCATATAGGAAACACAAATAAGCTTGTACAAATGGAGATGACAAAACCGAGTACAATCATCACTAGACGTTCACGAGTTATGTCCATCACGTTTTGATCTTCGCGGAAACCCGATACAGCCACCAGACTGAAGGTAAGGATGAATATCATTGCTCCATAGTCATAGGTTCTCTTAATACTTGGAATTAACCTAGAGTACGTTGCTGCTCCACCTGAAATATTTCAAGAGCACGAATTGTCTTTATTCTAGATAGTAGTTTGTTGTGGAGACTGCAACACATTGAAAATGTTGGCAAGAATTTGATTTTACTATGTCACGTAATAGTTCACTTGACATAGTAAGATTATGGTTCAGGACCAATGAAATGTTTGAATACTGAAGCTTGTGTTGATTGCTGAGAATGGGGTGTCCTACCAAATATGAAAACACAAATCCCAACTATGATGGAGTTTCCAACCCCACCAAATTCGTGAGAGAAAATTGCAATTAAGTATCCCAATCCTCCTCCTAGTACAGTTCCAATTCCACGATTTAATCCCTTGCTTAGTGTAGCACCTGAAATATAATATCAAATGATATGAGACTTAATCAGAAGTTCAATATGTGTAAGTTTATTTGCCAGTGGAACTAAACAATGCCATCAAAACAGGACAGATATGTTCTCAACCAACCTGCATAGAACTCAAAAATAACCACAACAGTCATTATAGCCCACATAGCATTGTTGTCTCCAACTTGACCGTAGAGAGGATCCAGCAAGTAGAGAAGAGAAACTATGACGAGGGCAACTCCTACCTTGATGCTGTGAATTAATTTTTTCATATCATGCTTACGTGTTTTTTCTTTCAGCAAGGAAACAACAGAAACAGGGGAAAATCGAAACTTTCCATTTTCTTCTTTTCGAGTTGCTCCGACTACATCTGTAATTGTTATTACAGTTGAAGCCATTGCTTACCAATTCTGTCGATTTTTCTCCCTTTTCCCCTTGATCTTTCTTGTTGAGTAGTTTGAGTTGGAGAGAAACCACCTATATATAGCAATCCCATTGGGCGTAGGAATTGAAAGATAAAGGTTATTAACTTTTGCCCCGAAGTGGACATAGACATTTCGCACTCTAAACAGTATATATGAATTCAAACACGTAGGAATTTGATTTCAAGAGATATAGGTACAGTTGTGCACTTGGTTCCCTTAGCGGAACACGCATGAAAAAGCATTGTACCTTCTGTTGTCTGTACCATTTAGGGAAGGTGTCTTTAGCTCTATCATTCCATGTTTATAATGGTGGAATACATTCAGACGCGTACTACTAGCTACGGTTCTAAAGGTCGATGTCGGAAGGTAGGTCAGTTTAGTACCTTGGATGTCATGCCTCAAATCAATGTCAAAGTACGAGTAGAATTACATACATATCCCACTATAGATAATAAAAAGTATGTTCAGTAGAGCTACTGCATCCTAAAACTATACCCAGAAGGGTGACTGCATCCTGATACCAGTTTGCAGTAGCTTTCATCAAATTTGATCATTCTGTAGTGATATTATAGCAGAACTCTAGTCATTCCGTCAAGACAATTCCATCTTATTTTGAGGCACTACAGTCCATTATTAATCTTGATTAGCACTCAAGAAGGACTATCTTGGTGTATTTAGTCGAAGAATAGTAATAACTTACGTAAAACGAGTTTCCAGGAGCAGTCAATCCAAAGCATTCTAAATAAGAAAGATTTCGCTGTAAGGTCACCGATAGAAAAAATAAATGCTAATGATGATTTAATTAAATATTGATCCTCCATACTATAGTGGAATTGCTCCATTACAATGCCACTTCCATTTGTCTCCTACGTGATTGGACTGTTTTTTATCCTGGTAATACATCAAATATTGGGTTAAAATTTTAATACTCTTTGACTAGATCATGCTTCTAGCAATTGTTGGAATAACTCTTATTGAGTTTAATCATTATTTTATGGATCAATGGAACTTCTAAACTTGTAATATTGCTATTTAATTTGATGCATAATCGTCCAATGTAGGCTTGTATTTTATAGCACCACCAAGATTCACTTTCTTGCAAAATCTTCATCAGTAAAAACTGTGGATAGGGAGGTTCTAACATATCAAAGATAAGCAGTCACAGGTAATTAATTACAAGTGAACACAGCTGTTAACAAAGATTTGACTATTTACATTCCCCTCTCCACTAACATTATGTAGTGATCCACAACTTCTCTTATCTGCGTTATCCAAGGATAGGACATCTAATCACCCTTACATGCCCCTCATGAATGTGGGGTAGCCAATTCCATATTCCATGAATAGTTTTCTGACAAGGGATTGGATGGTATCTTTGTTATTTGGTGCTGACAAGAGGAATCCTGAAACATTCAGAAGGCACCTGGACTGCACCATCTATGATATTTTCAAGGCTTCTAAATTAACACCATTCAAGTACACCGTAGTTATTCGTTCTAGTGCTTATGTAGGAGTACGATGATAGTACATTGCCACGCGGATACCAACCCGCGTCATCTAGGCCTATATCCCCTAGCCCCGGATGGTGGCCTGAGCATTAGTTTTGATACCACAAACCATATCAGAAGATAAAGCTTTTATTGTTATTTACTTGGCTTCTTGTCATTTGATAAACCAGTCCATTCGAGCTTTGCTAGTGCTCTATCATCTAAGCTGGTGAGTGGTTTCCCATATTCAGGCCGTAAGTACGATCGTTAATTCAAGCTTGACATTTGACAAAAACCTACCACACAAAACATTTGTGAAAAGATTCGTCTCTTTCAACGTACCTAACAAATGCCACCAGAGATGCTTTTTCATCCATTGAAATAAGAAAAGGGAATTCATATTTCACCTACTTGATTATCTTTCTTTCTGTACAGTCATGAAGAAAATTACTAGAATTTCCATTCACAATACAACAGAACACGTTATTAGCTACATTTATTTTGGGGACGAATTAGAAATCATCACTAAATGTCAACTTTTGGCAACGATTTAAACATTAGTTGCCAAAAGTCGTGGTTTTGACGACGTTAAACAAAATCATTGCTAAAGCAGTTTATTTAGCGATTATTTTCTAGAGTTGTCGCAAAAAGTGTTTAATTTTGTGATAGTTTGCGTACGTCGTTGCCAAAGGTCGACCGTTTGGCAATGAGAATTGCAAATGTCCCCAAAAACACGAACTTTTAGCGATGAAATATATAATGTCACCAAATGTAGACTTTTGGTGACTAATGCCAAAGGTCGAGATTAAAGAATTTATAATTAATAATGTTAATTTGATAATTTTTAATGGTAAGTGTACTTAATAATCCTAAAGTTAATTATAATTGACATTTATATATGATTTTTCATATTTTTTACTTATTTTTTTAATAAAATTCTTAAAAAATATAGTTAATGCATTAAAACTCTATAAATTATCTTTTTGGATATAAAAAGATAAATATACCTAAAATTTTACATATTAATAAGATAAAAATATAAAT
>JANIHY010000009.1:31636586-31647616 GCA_027479065.1 Erythroxylum brevipes
CTCGGTACCCAAGCGAAAACCGACCTATTTTTCACCAAACAGTCTGTGATTTCTTTAACCAGGTCCTTCTGCAGCTCAGAACCTAGGTTTGTGAACTTAGAGGGGTCGGCTTCGTCCAGTGCGACCCGCTGTGTTTCTTCCACTGGGTCCATCCTATCCATCTCTTCATCGGCTCTCACATCAAGAGAGCTCGTCAGGACTACAGCCCCGTCTAATGTTTTCGTTTCCGCTAAATAACATTCCCTTGCGATTCTCTGCTGACCCCTGGCAGTACCGATTCCTTGAGGCGTCGAGAATTTCATCGCCTGGTAGTAGGTAGAGACAACCGCTCTAAGGGCGTTCTGTGTAGCTCGTCCAATTATTGCATTATACGCCCCTTGAAACTTCACGACTAGGAACTCAACGTCCTTTGCTATCTGACACAGCTTCTGCCCGAACTTCACTTTCAAATATACCCGGGCGAACGGGTAGGATGACGCCCCGATTACCCCTTTGATTGGGCCGTCTATAGATAGTAGTCGATCTCCGGGTACCTTCATCTGCTTGAAGGCCTCATAATACAACAAGTCGACCGAGCTGCCCGTATCAATCATGACCCGCTTCACCTTGTAACTGTCCATGTTCAGATTTACCACGAGAGTGTCATCATGAGAGCAACTTACTCCATCAAGGTCGGACTCATCGAATGATATCATCCCGTCGTTCTCCCTCGGCCTTTTGGTGGATGAGTCTCTGCCGACCTGTTTGGCATATCTTTTCCTCCCTTTAGCGGTGGATCCCCCTGCTGCATTTCCACCGAATATCATGTTAATGACCCCAGTCGGTCGGTCATCTTGTTGCCCAGCGTTTCCGTCATTTCTTTCCCTCGATCGCCCTCTCTCTTCTCGTCGATTATCTGTATTCGCATTCTGCCTCCCTCCATCATTCCTGTCATTTCGCCTCCAGGGCGGTCGCCTATTGTCTGGCCGACCTGTCCTGCGCTGATTATCCCGATCGGCATTTGGTTCGTGCTTCACGAATCAGCCAGCCTTCCTTTTTGGATAAGGAGTTCAATTTCTTTCTTCAACTGCCAACAATCCTCCGTGTCGTGACCGACTTCTCTGTGGAAGCGACAATATAGATCCGGGTTCCTATCCTTATAAGGGGTCTTCATTTTATTGCGCTCTCGGATGGATTCCCAGTCCGCTCTCACAGCCGCCAATACTTCCGCATACCGTTTGTTAAGCGGGGTAAAGTCTTGGTGATGTCACTGCCGACCAGTCAGCTTCCTCCAAGTCGACTGATCCCTCTGTCTCTTGTGAGACTCATCTGTCGGACCACTCGGCCCGCGATCATCCGCCCTGCGTTTTGTATTCTTTAACACTTCTTTGAGTTGAATGTACTTTTCTGCCCGATGTCTGATCTCCTGAATAGATCGGGGCTGATCAAGAGCCAGTGACTTTTTGAACTCCTCATCCCTCGTGTTGCTCATGAGCGCTGCCAGCATGGACAAGCAAGTAAGGTCGGGGACCTCGACCGCTTCGTTATTAAACCGAGTGATGAACTCTCGCAGACTTTCGTTTCTCCCTTGGGTCAATTGCATTACCTCCAATGCAGTTTTCTGTGGTCGCTTGCTTGTGGCGAATTGGTTGAGGAAAAGTAGCCGAAAATCCTCAAAGCAGGTGATACAGCCCGGGCACAGACTGTTGAACCATCGTCGGGCTCCCTCCTGGAAGGCCGTACAGAAAGCCTTACACTGGATGGCGTCTGGAACGCAATGCAGATTCATCATGGACTGGAAGTGCTGCAGGTAATCCAGGGGGTCGGTCTTTCCAGTGTATTTCTCGGGGGTCGGTATTTTGGTGCCGGGCGCCGGGAGGCTATCCAAGATTTTCGGAGTAAAGGGAGAGCTGTACTGCGCCGTCGGGCGATCTGGACGGAAGCTCATAGCTGCGTTAATCCGATCATCCATAATTTTCTCTAGGGCTTCAGTTGGGCGGTGATCGGTCGTCATGCTGGTCTGTCGGGCAGCTTGCCGTGCAGACGGCTGCTGTTGTGCTGGTTGAGACTGCATGATTTGGTGAATCAACAGATCAGCTACTTCCTCGATCTGTTTTCGGGTGAGGGAGGTACGTATAGGCGGAAGAGGATCCGCATCCGATCAGTGTTGGAGATTCGGATACATATTGAGTGCAGCGTTATCCTCTAAAGCGACAATGATAAAGATTAAAGGCTCTTCTTAAAGTTTGATGTTAAAGCAGGATTTTTTATTTACAACTTTACTCTTAAAGTTAAAATATTTTTCATAAAATAACTTTTATTTGGAAGCAATCTAATATAACGAAAAAAAGGGGTTGGAAAGTCCGTCACTAGAATCCTTGCATTTACGTGCAAATGTAAGGAGTTGACTAAAATGCCAACTCTAGGACTATGGAGACAAGTTGGGCCTAATTCGGGGTAAATGAACTGTTATGATGTTTATGGTTTCTATAGACAACATGGGTCCAAGCTTTTCATTTCAGTCGGTCTAAAAGGAATTTGGTTAACCTTTTCTTACATGTAAGGTTCAACGACGAGTTAGGTTAGGGCCTTGCAACTTTCAATTGGGTGTATTATGACTAATTGATTTTAAGTACATTTATTTGAAGTAAAAATTAAAAAAAAATCTCCTCTATGACCTTATTTATTTTAAAATTATTTTTATTTAAAATTACTAAAAATAATTTTTTTTTGCAAATTGATCTTTTGTTAAACTTCTTTAAAAGTTTTTATTATTATTACGCAGTTCATATTATACATCATATAAAAATTAATTACATAATGATTTATATTAAAATATTTAACAAAGGCCTTCTTTTAAAATTTTGAACACCTCCAACCTTAAGTGGGAAAACTTTAAACATCGTTTGTCTTTACCATCCAATTGCCCTTTGACTCTTGAAACGCTGGCTTCCACTTTATGTTGATTCGCCTAATCTTTCTTACCTTTTCTCCGGCCTGTCAATGCTTTAGTGGTTTCATCTATCGCGTCACCGATTTGTGCAAGGAGCCAAGGAGAGTATTCTTTACTCTCCTAACGTTCTTGAAACTATTATTTAATATATTTTTGTGGATCTATCCTCTTTCATTTTTTATTTATTTATTTTTTTTATACTACATTATTTTTATATTGTCTCATTTACATGCGGGTCTACCGAAAACAACCTCTTTATTATGTAAGGGTAAGGCTGCGTACTATCAGACTTCCCCAGATTCTACTTCATTGTGGGATTTCAGACTGGATGATGATGATGATGATGAGACTGGGTGATGATGATGATGATGATGATTCTTGTCTAATTTTTCAAATAAAAATTTTCAACTGCAATATATTTAATAATAAGAACAATTTTATAAATAGTTAAAATTAAAAATAAATAAATTTGCATCTTTAAGTTAACCCTTGATTTTGTGCAATTGATCAGTTTTGCAAAATTTAATTGTTAGGGTGTAGTTTCCTTCTTCATTGTAAACTAACAGAACCAATAATCAGTCCAAAAGAAATGATAGATAATTATTTCAATATTTTCCACCGAAATCATATCCAGGTCCAAAATCCTATGTCGACTCTCTCTGTTATCTGCCATTCCAAGTCCCAATGTCTTGGTTTGGAAATTACCAACTAGCGCCTTCACAAATTTTTATAATAAACCATAAGTTTTGATCCAATCCATGAATTGGTTCTCTTCTCTTGTTAACCGTTCCACTCTCGGGTCAACCCACGTAGCCTCGTGTACTCGGATAGGCTTCTTACTTATTAGTTATTGCTGCTTTATTTTATGTCTCCAGTTTATCCGACAATTGAAACCAAAATTAGCACGTTGTCCGCATGTTTGTAATTTAATGGACTACGTGAGTGTGTTGTAGACGTAGTTAACTAAAAGAAAATTAAAAAAGTTAGAAATTAAAATTTCATCTTTAAATCTCAACTCACAGTTATTAATTTAAGTTTAATATCAACGAAAAGCTTTTAAGAAATGTTGGAAGAGAGTGAACTAATTCCAAGTGAACCTATACTTGATAGAAATAACTAAAACTTGATAGAAATTTAAAAATATAGAGCTATAGTGTGCCTTTCTTAGGTTTTAGATTGTTTTATGAATATATTTTTAATAGAAAAATTGCCCACTTAAAATATTCTAAATTATGTTATTATTAATTTGAAGCCGTTTCATGTTTTCTTTGAATTAGTTCTATGCCTAGCTAGGTTCCCACCCCCTCTCCTTTTCTATTAATTTTTTTTATTCATGTATACTTACTAACAAGAAAAGAGAGGGGCTTGTTTAACGAAACAGGTATCGTGTTTAAGGAGGAACATTAGTTTACAAATGTTAGATAATTAAACTATAACCTGGAGCCACTCCTCGTGTAAAACATGTCAACTTGTATATGTATATTTGACTGATCGCGTTTGGAATCTCAATAAAACTACACAAATGACGATAGCTTAATAAATAATTGCAGAAAAATAACATAAATTCATAGTTTTACATTTTACTTCCCATCGCATCATATTTATATTCACATCTCTAAAGCAACACAGTTATAGAATAGATTAAAAAGATTGTAGTTATACTACAATAATTCTAAAATGCTGTATTCATGACTTGCAAAAGGATTAAATATAACACTCCCCACTACTTGTAGACACAAATCTCACTTGTACTTGATGAACGATCCCATTGTCCTGTCTTCATCATTTAACTAATCTCACTCAAAATTCAACAATTCCTATATGGGTATCTCTCTCAAGCTGTTGCTTTAAAGCTCTTTTTCGCCAAATTGAAGGACCATATATAATCAGGCACGCAAGAGATATATAAGAAGACAACAACACAATTACCACATTTTACGTTCGCACCCTCCTACCAAAAGCCACAGGTACGATAATACTGGTCGGTAGAACAACCAGTCAAAACCTCTATTCATTTATTCTCTCTCACACATTAAACCCTAATACACACTACAACGCAATCTAACTTTCATGGTCTTGCGAATACAAAGAGCCTTTCTTTGCTTGGGAAGCTAGGAGGATCTTCTCAAAGTCATCTATCTTTCTTTTGTTTTTTTTGTTTTTATGTTTTTAGCTGCCGGTCTTCTATGTTGTTGAGTACTTTCTCTTCTTCTCTTCTTAAAAGCATCGTCAACACCTTTTGTTGTTGTGTCAGTTGAGAGACTTGAAATAAGACTGCGAATTTGATTTTCAGATAGGAAGACCTAACTTCCTTCAATCATTGTCTGTTTTATCTGTCTTAGGAAAGTCTTTAGCCACTTTCTTTTCCTCTTTTTTTCTTTATTGGCTTCCATTATTGATCTTGTATTTGGAATAAGTATAATTAGATCGAAGCTAGCTAGCTCTTCCTATTTCATCTGATTGATAAGTTTTGATTTCGCTAAAATTCACATAATTGACACGTATTAAATTGAGAACAATTTTGCATAGACATAATTCACTTCTTTCTCGAAAAGAGAAAGGTTATTGTGGACACAGTTCTCAGAAAATGGCTGCGCCGCCCAGTAAGCGCTTGCGGAGTATGCTGCAAGCTGCAGTGCAATCAGTTCAATGGACTTACAGTCTCTTTTGGCAAATTCGTCCACAACAAGGGTAACTAATCTCTCCAGTGATGTGCATACTCAGTAACAGATTTCTTGTCTCTTCAGATTTTGTTCATTACGACATTCACTTCAATGACATCGAATATAATCCAGGACCTTAGCGTGGGGAGATGGGCATTACAACGGAGCAATCAAGACCAGAAAGACAGTGCAACCAATGGAGGTTAGTGCTGAGGAGGCTTCTTTGCAAAGGAGCCAGCAACTTAGGGAGCTTTACGAGTCATTGTCTGCAGGAGAGACAAATCAGCCGGCACGTCGGCCTTGTGCTGCCTTGTCGCCTGAGGACTTGACGGAGTCGGAGTGGTTTTATCTCATGTGCGTGTCATTCTCTTTTCCTCCTGGTGTCGGGTATGTTTTACAGTGCAATTTCCTTTCTTTCCGCCTCTTCTACAGTTTCATTTTCAGTTGTTTGATAGACTGCAGAAGTTTCAGTATGCTAGTTAAGTTGGAAACATTATGAATGCATGATCTCTTCAGTTTTGGAGTCCTTTTGAATAGTAAGCCTAGTAAACGTAGCTCTTGTAATGGAACCAAAAATTTAATATAGGAAAGTTTGAATATTAATTTTTTTAAATTTTGAGAAACCCAATATATCACTGACCTTTAAATAACTGCGTTATATATATATATATACATATTTAAAATATTTTTTTAAAAAAATCTTAAGATAATAGTGCACCGTTGAACCCCATGTAACTGTGTCGTTGTTTGGTGGACCTGTTCTGCAAAAGAGCAACAGAAGAAAAAAGAACCTCTCTCCGGAAGAGGGTGGGCAGTTAATGAGGGTATTCAATTCAGTTTTTGCCTGGGAAGGGATTAATAAACTGTGGACGCACTTTCGCTTGTTTTTCATCATTAAATGGGAGAAAAAGTTGTTAAATCCTTCAGTAAGAGTAAATGCTTAAATGGAAGGAAATGATATCCTATTCCTAGTCCACATAGGAAGAGTAACTAAGAATATTAAAGATTGCACAATAGACAATAAGTTGTCTTTCGCAAATACAGGCATTCATGTTTAGTTCGCAGAGCGACCCACATGACCTTCTGTGAATAGGAAAAGGGAAAACATAAAGCAACTGTTTGTGATTCATTTATTTTCCGAGAAAAAGTTACTTCTGATCATTTATAGTACAGTTCGAAGCCAGTTGATCACTTGATTGCAACTTTTACGACACGTTAGGTGGGAGCCTTCAACCCATCTTCTAAGGAAAATCCACTTGGCTTAGGTTTCAGCAGTTTGACAATTTATAGATCGAAAACTACATTAGAAAATGTTAGCCAGAGGCGTATGGTCTTACAATCAAAAGAACTTGGTAACGGTTGAGCTATAGACATTCAGGGTCATGATGTAGAACGTAACACTAGTCTTAGTTACGTACTCAGAATCAAATGTGAAAGTAAGTAAAGGAAGAAAATACGAGAAATACCTGTTTTGCTATCCATAATTTTGAATCAGCTTTTTGATGCCAAAACTTCTGAGTTTTCACAACCTTTACGAAAGTTGATTAATTAGATGTCATTAACATCTTTCTGTAATTTTCTTAATGCCTGAACCTCTTAACGAGTCACTGAATCTGAACGTATGTGTCTTACTTAAGTAGAAGAAAAAGACCTTAACCTTGTATATATATCATTCATATTGCGGTCTACTCATCATAGATCCAATGCATGTTTGACCCATGCTAATTAGAATCTTTTTTTGCTGGACTTTAGCACATTAATATTTTTTTATTGGGTTATTTTATTATCTTTGACCAGATCAAATTCGATTTGATTAACCGTAAACTTATTAAAATTGTAAAAACATAATTAATCATTCTCTGATCTTAGAAAAATTACTAACATTCTCCTATTTGGATAATAATTAATTACACTAGTTGTAACTGTAATAAAATCAGTAAAAATGGTTAAGCCAAATCACTATCTAGGTCGACCAAGTTTAAAAAATCATTCTATTGCTGTTATTGCTATTTTATTTTTACTGCTACCATTTTTAGTGATTTTATTGTAATTAACATTTGCAAGATGTTATTAATTGATATTATGATGATTTAATATTTTGTTGAATATTTGAACTTTTAAATTGAGTTACTTATGTATGGATATTAATTTTTAATAATAAAAATATATTTTTAAAGTTTATATATTTATATATTATCAATTTATTAAGGCTCTTTTTTTGGTTCACTCAGAACCTATAAAATATTAAAAACGGACCTAGGTATGACTACCGTTTAATGCTGATAAAGTCAAAGATTAAACTTACCAATTGAATTATGTTGATTTAGTATTTTACTAGATGGAATTTGTTTGGGTCGTGCTTGTGGAGCCACTACTCTTCTGTAAGTGGTACAAAGAATTGTGGTTTACAGCTGGGAACCTCGTCAGCGTTAACTCCACTGTTTGAACACATACGTGGCCTCGACCATTGAAATGACCATTACTCACTTCACCAATCTACTAGTTTTCGTTTAGTAAAAATATGGAAAATTTTAAGCTCGATCACTGAAGATCGGGTCTTGGGAAGGGCCAAGACAGATGGATTAGGTTATTTTTCCTATCAACTCTACAAGTCTGTACTTCGTTATCAACCTAGTAATTAATGGTTAAATTCATGGGACGCTGATTTATCTTGGTGATGGAGTGAATATGCCATTTATCTATGTTCGAACATGGTGCAGACTGATGGATCATATCAGAATAGTTTGCTAGGGAAAAGCAAGTGTTGCATGTAAATATTTGTATGCTAGCTGTTCATAAATGCCCTGTAGTAATAACCAGAGTGAAATTCTTGTGGTGATTTGTTGGAGATCGAGAAGAAAATCATTGACGATTGTCGTATTGTGCAGGTTGCCAGGAAAAGCATATGCAAGAAGACAACACGTCTGGCTTTCTGGTGCAAATGAGGTCGACAGCAAAACCTTTTCGAGAGCAATCCTTGCCAAGGTTATACCTACCTGGCTTATTATCGTCTTCCATAACTTATCATTCACAACTTAAACTATATTCAACTCACTAGTTCCTAAACCAAATACTTTTTCTACATGTTAAGCTGCTTGGTATCTACTGTATCTTCCTTCTATTACTAATTTATTAACTTCAGTTCCTTTTTGTTTCTAAACATTATCGAAACATGGATCAGAGTGCTCGTATACAGGTAAATTATGTTAACCAACAAACTCGTGTAGTTTGACTATTTGTTAGATAATGCACTTTGTTTTCCTTAACTTCTTCATGATTATTAATTAAGTTGGTCACTCTTTCAGACCGTAGTGTGCATTCCTCTCCTTGACGGTGTCATTGAATTTGGCTCAACCGAGAAGGTGAACCAACAACAAATAGATTTATTGAACTTTTGATGTACATACGTACACTTACATTTGTTTGGTTGGTCGGAAATTAAATGCCCCATAAACCACATATTACAGGTCCAAGAGGATGTTGGATTAATACAACACGTAAAAGGATTCTTCACAGATCACCACCACCCTCCCCCACCAAAACCAGCTCTTTCTGAGCACTCATCTTCCAACCCCGCCACGTCATCTGACCACCACTCTCCTCCCATTCCCACCATGTACGCAGCCAACGACGACGAGGAGGATGATGAGGAAGAGGAACACGGGTCTGATTCAGAAGCCATAATTGGTCTGGGGACCGCTCGGTCGTTCCACCCAAGTGAGGCTCAAATCGGCCTAGCCTTAACAACAGCGGCTGAACCAAGCGAGCTGATGCAACTGGAGATGTCTGAGGACATCCGCCTCGGCTCGCCCGAAGATGGTTCGACTAATATGGACTTGGATTTCCACTTGACGGCTACAGTGAATGCTGCAAATGACCAGAGACGAGTAGATTCGTTTAGAGCCGAGTCGGCTCGGAAGGGGACTCTAGATCCGTTGAACGGTAGCTTTCAACTACCGGCCTCTGGTTAGCATTGAAAGTCTATCCATATTCTTACCACTTAGATTTTACTTTTAATGATGATGTCGTTTTGTTTTAGCCAGTAATAAGTGTTAAACTTAAACTTGCAGGGACCCTGCAACTTGACGATATGACACAAGAAGACACACATTACTCTGAGACGGTCTCCATCGTCCTACAAAACCAACCAATTAGGTGGGCCAAGTCCTCCTCAGCATCCTCCACTCAGTCAGCGTTCTTCAAGTCGACAACCCGTTCCGACCACCTTATCCATGTGGCAGTCGAAGGCACGTCCCAGTGGCTTCTCAAGAACATCCTCTTGAGCGTACCCTATCTCCACAAGAAGTACCGTGAAGAGAACTCCCCCAAGCTACGCTACGGCGACTCCGCCAGTAGTTTTAGGAAAGGCACGGCTCAACATGAGCTCAGTGCCAACCACGTGCTCGCCGAACGGCGTCGTAGAGAGAAACTGAATGAGAGGTTTCTTATACTGAGATCACTAGTACCCTTCGTGACCAAAATGGACAAGGCTTCCATATTAGGTGACACAATAGAGTACGTGAAGCAGCTGCGAAAAAAAGTACAGGACTTGGAGTTGCGAAACCGGCAGGTGGAGATAGAGAAAAGGTTGCCTGTCACAAGCCCTTTACAGAGAACGAATAGCACTTCGAAAGAGCAGAGAAGATGGCGTCAGAAGGGTTGGTCAAGGTTCAGAAATCAGGAAGTTGAAGTAGCAGAGGCTAGTACCGGTGCTACGAAGGCCAAGTCATTGGACGCGTCGCCGCAGTCGCAGCTGGGGGAGGAGGGTCCAAGTGTACAAGTGTCGATAATAGAGAGCGACGGATTGTTGGAATTGCAATGTGGGTATAGAGAAGGGCTGTTGTTGGATATAATGCAAAAACTGAGGGAGCTCAGGATTGAAATCACTGCGGTTCAGTCTTCATTGAGCAATGGAGTACTTGTAGCAGAGTTAAGGGCAAAGGTGTGTCTATGGCTTAGCTTTTGAATGTAAAGGCTCGAGCTCTCCATTTTCGTCTCCATTTCTTTTGAAGCTAACAAAATTTCGTTTGATGTGCAGGTCAAAGACAATGTTAATGGAAGGAAGATGAGCATATTTGAGGTGAAGAGGGCAATAAATCAAATAATACCACATGACTAATGTATCAGAATTTCTAGATCAGTAGAGTTGGATAACAATCCAAAAAGAATATAAATGAATTTTAATATTATTTTATTTAGTTTTGTATTTTTTAGCTAATTTATGGTTGTAGGTCAAGAGATGAAAATAACCAATGTTTTAAAAACCGGACCAGACATTAAACCGGTCGAAGGAAAGGTTTAAGGTTTAGAGATTCAACCGGTAGTGAATCGCTATAAAACCGGTATGTAATAAATAAGAAGTAAAATTTATAAGAATAAGTAAAAATAAAATATATTATTGAAATAAAAATACATCAATGCCTATTATTATATAA
>JANIHY010000009.1:31661034-31671216 GCA_027479065.1 Erythroxylum brevipes
CAGATAGCCTGCAGAGGCTAAGTGTGAAAGAATACTGATTGTAGAGACCTGAAGAGGCTCGTAAAGAATACTTGTAATAGTTGAAGAGATAGTGAAATCTCAAAAGGAACTCTGAAGACTGGACGTAGCTCACGGTTTGGGGTGAATCAGGATAAATCGCTGTGTCAACTACTCTTACTCTATCTCTCTACTTCTAGATTCAAGTTTTTATCATTACTTAGTCGTAAACAAGTTTTTTTTTTAGTTTTGATTAATTAGAATCTATCGAAAGTTCTGTAAAAGAATTTTATTTCTGACAAATATTTTTGAAAGAATTTTTCAGAAAGGGGAATACACAATTCAACCCCCCTTCTCGTGCATTCTTATATCGTTTTCTAAGATTGTATTAACATGTGATTCACCCTATACCTATAGAGATATTAGGGGTAAATGATGCTAATGAAGGAGGTGGCCTCTAACCTGAAGCTGAGAGGGAGCTAATGAAAGAACTTACATCACAATTATCAACAATCTACAAGTGAAAATACATGAAACACCATATGTTTATAATTAAGTTATAGGTTTAAATTTAAAAAATGTTATAAAATTAATTGTTTTTATATTAGATTGATTTCATCCTGACCGTGCTCAAAAAACATGATATCCAAATTCAAGGAGAAGATTGATCTTAAGGGTTATATATAGAAGAATATCTCTCGGGCGACAAAGGAATTTTACTATTAAGAGTTTGAGGTAAAAAAATTATTTTCTTTTTTAATTGATTTTTATACATTAATTAGATAATATTATTACAATATAAGTACTTATCAAATGTTTTTCCTTTTATTTAAAGATTTTTTTATTTTGAATTTGACTCGATTGTTTATAAAGTCTAGGAGAGACGAGCACGTATACGTTATCGAGACTTTGTTGGTATGATACACAAGGCTGGTGTACGACCACCTTATATTTCTAAACATAGAGTCGTTGACAGTAATATTAGACATCACTTGAGGCAATGTCCATTTCAGAGCTTAATTTTACCAACAGATGTAAAGGACCAGGGAGAGAGTCTTCCTATACACACTAGAGGATGTATTACCCATCTCAACCATACAAAGAAACTTGTAAGTATCTAACTTTCCATTTATATTCTGATTTTTTTTACTTTGCTATATTTCAATTTAATTTGATGTGTGAATTTATAAATGTCTGGTGCCATATATGATTGTGTTGTTGAGTTTTTTTTTTTGTTCAACAGGGGGTAAATATCATAAAAATAGAGAAAACTCTACCAAAATTTTTATAAATTGTAGCTCACTTATAACATTTTATACTGATGCAGGAAATATCTATAAGCACGAGGCCTACACCCTGCTAGCTCTTTTTGTACACTCACACTAAGAAGCATAATGGTGTGAGTTTCATTAACACTCAATGTAAAGAACTAAATGTATGTGAAATTTATGCTTTAATATTAATGCTTAATAATTATCACTACTGACATAAACATTGTCTTTTGATAGGATCAAATACAAGAAAGCATTCAACAACAGTCTCAGCAGTCTGAAGATGTTGATGAGACTCAAACCTATCTTCATACAGTGGGTCGTAGGGACCTTCATGGAGGGATATTCGACTCAAGTTTATTTGCGAAGACATGTTATTCGCAATCCTCCACGTCTAGTATAGCAACATCTAGCAGGCAATCCACAATCAATGAAGTCCATGCACTTCGAACGACAGTATAGACATTGGTAATTCAGTTGCAACAATTGATGGAGTACATAACTCAGCTCTATAATAAGATGAATGAGTTGAATAGGAAAGGTAGCACATCATCGCAGCAATCAAAGCATCCGCGGTCACTAAATAAATAGCGTACTTATAGTCATTTCGTATGAATTACAAATACTTATTATGTGCAAATTAATTTTTTATTATCAATTAAGATAATTTTTACTTTATATCATCAATCAACTTTCTGTTTTAACAAATTAAATGTTATACACAGATAACTCATAACTGTTTAAATTATGCATCAGCTATAAGATCATCAGATAAAATTTAATGAAACGAAATTAAAAAAACTTTTTTTGTAAATTTACCTATGAAAAAACAAAGTTCGTCGATAAAATCTATTAGATTTATCGACGGATAACTACTAACCATCAGTAATATTGACATTAACTTACTAACGAAATAACCAATTCCATTGGCAACTTTACCGAAAGAATACAATACAAAATAACCGTCGGTGTATTCACCGATAGAAAACTAATAACCCTCGATACTATTGCTACTAACTTACCAACGGAATAATCAATTTCGTTGGTAGAGTTACCGACAGAATAACTTATCTACGGCCATTTCTACGATGTTTTTATCCGTCAGTAAATTCTGTCACTAACTTCGCTTGCCAGTGGAATATTTAAGTTTTCCGTCAGTAATTTTTATTGCTAAACTACAATTTTTTTTGTAGTGTTAACACTTCAGAAAGATTTGACTTAATTCCATCAACCATTATCCCATATTTACCAACAGTATGGTGTACATAGACTCTTTGCATCACTAGTCTGCTTATGTTACATGAATTTATTTAATATTTATTTAATAGAACAACAGAACAAGAGCTTTTTCCTTGTATAGGTTGCAGCTCCTATTGAGAGCTAGTAAGTCCATTCTTTGGGAAGAAATAGCTCTGGTGAAGAATTTTCATTGTGTGGCAAACCCCAGCATTGTTTTGGAAAATCTTTGGTGATTCTACCGTTGCATGAATTGTACTGTCTGCCGCTTGAGCTATTCCTGCAATCTGCATATGTCGTTATTACAGTCAATTAGTTGGAAGTTTACGGCACAAGTAAAGAAAAGACAATATGCTTTCAGAAGTTTAAACCTCTGCCCCTTGATATTTCCATGCGTAACTCTTGCACGTTGAGTTTAAGTGCTTGAACAACCCTAGCTGGAAGGAGAACAGGAGAGCAAGCTGCAAACACATACCAAGTGTTGACATCCACTAAATTCACATCTTCTTTTCTTTTCCTTATATTGTAATACAGGTATTTGCAGAGAATCAGGTACACATACCTGGCTTCTTGTTGTATTGGTAATTCGTACCAGCCCTTTGTGGAAGGAAAACTCCTGTACCACATGACTTTTTGTGACCAGCATCTAGAAATATTACTTGCATTCCCTGTTCTCCATATGCCCAATTAGAACCGTAGAATCTTCTTGTACCATTTCTCCTCTGGTTACCTTTTGAGGGCTGACGCATAGTATATAAAAGGCAAGAAACTCCATTAATTAGCATAATGTGTGAATCCTGATGATGCTATAATGTTCAAGGGATCAAATGAAGAAAGGTCGAAAACGAAACATCCCAAAGTAATATGTTCTTGCACAGCCATTCTTTGCGTGTGTCTTCTTATTTTCTCTTCAACTTCTTATATATTGTGAACTATAAGGAATCAATGAGGCACTAACTAGTAATTCATGTTAGTCTCGTCACGTCATTTTCCTACAAAGCAAAAAGACTACCATCCAACTAATTTTCATTTTCATTGATTACCCTTTCTCTTTTCTTTGGTGTGTGGACCATGTGAAACGTTGTCCGTTAAGCCTACGGCGTGCATGCAGAAGAAGATAGATCGTAAACATTCATGTCAATTCCAAGTACCCGTCAGTTTCTATCAATCTATCTCCACATTTTAAAACACGGAAGCTCATTAGAGCAACGCTCGGTGTCGCAAAATTGACATGGAAAGCTAATTGGAGTGGTCGGAAACAACGTAGCTAAACCGATAATGTACTGCATCCGCCCTCCTGAATATGAGGAAACTAACAGCTAACAAGATACGCACTACTCCGCCGTTCATCTCTTTGCAATTTACAGCCAAAGATTCCAACAAAAACTCTAAAACAATGAATATAAATACAGATTACAAACCCGACTTACCAGTGGCAGAGGCAATCTAGGCAGGCCGCGATGCTGTTGAAGTTGTGGGGGGTACTTAACACATTCCTGTTACGAAAAGTCAGCTTGCATAAGTCATTCTGACAGATTCAGAAACGAAACATAGCAAGAGTGTCTCGGGCTTTAGAGACTAAACCAACCTTGCCGTCCCATATTGCCTCGTCCAGAATATGAGAAGGTAGCCATGATATTCCTTCTTCAAACCCATCTTCACAATCCACTTTACAAGCCATGATCACTCAGACAACGGAGAGTCCTTCTTTTCGGTTCTCGTCTTTGTATTTGTAGTAGAAGAGATAGACCATGTAAGGCTTTTAAGCACCAACTTCTAACCTGAAACATAGCTACGATGCGGGTGTTGAGAAATACTAAAATAGAACTGATAATAGATTAGATAGTTGGGCCCTACTACGTGATGACGACGACGGTGGAGATAATTATTGACTAATTGAACATGATTTTCGACTCAAATTACGCATACAAACCACGTTACCTTTATGCAGTGCCTCTATATACGGAAACTTACACTTCTTTTAGTTATATTTATGTGTTTACTTTCCAATATATCTGACTTTTTTTAAATATTTTAGGATTAATTACCATTTGTTACTTTTTTTCAATCTTAATTTATTTTGACCTCATAGCCCAATTTATTTCATTCCCTTTCTTATGTATGAAGAAAGAGATGTCAAAATGTCTTTTCAAACTTGGCCTTAAGAAGAAACAGTTAATATTCATTGTAGAAATCTTCTTTTTAATGGGTTGACAGTCCGTCAAATAAGGTAATATCTAAAATTTCCTAGACCAAATTGAGAACATTTGGATTCAAATTTTGGAAGCGAAAAATCGCATTGAATGTTTACTTGTGGAAAAAAAAAATATTGTCCAAGATTAGAAGGATAATTCAGTAACTTTATGATAATCAATGGCAGGGACGTGGGGTGGGGCGGGGTGGGACGGGTTGGGTTGGATTCGGTAAACCCCTTGTTGCGCGGTTGGCGCAGTTAACGCTTCACGTAATGATGATAACAAAAACATCCTCTCTGCTACTTGTACTCTACTTTTTAAGTTCTAATAATACTTTTTTTAACCAATCAGGTATTTGAAGAAGGCCTTAATTTATGAGAAGGCGTCTCAGCCACTTTCAGATTAATCCATGCTCCTATGATCAACCTGTAAAAAATAAAATATTGATCAAACATATTTTTCTATTCTCAGGACTTGAACTCGAAACCTCACACCAACCTATTTAGTTTCTAATAACACTAGTATGGTATCTGTAAGTGTGATCAGTTGAACATGTCACAGGTGATGATTATAATGACCTTTTCCTGTAATGTTAAATACAACAAACGCATGATAAAGCTAAGCACCCTTTTTAAGTCTTAACCACCACACCAGCTCACCAAGTACCTACGTCCTTGGATGTTTTGGAACCCCTCAGATGTAAGCATGTCGCCAAATGTCAAATACGGTAATTTTGACGGTTTTTATATAGGCACCAACCTGATCTACATTTGGATTACCCCATCCGGAAAGATAGAGGTACTGAAGAAGTATGTGGTGATATTGGTGAACCACTTGTACCTGCTATCCATGTGTTGCTTGGAGACTTGCCTTGGGAAAACTGCTGCTGTTCAGTAACTAATTTCTTCTCCAAGACACATGAGTGCGAAAATTGACAAAGCATCGTCAGACCTGTGATGACTTGGGGGTTCGATTTTCATCTGGTTGTAGGAAACTAAAGAACTGTGCTTGCTCTTGTTGATATGATACGTAATCAATTGAACATACAAAGGAAGATGCATTTTCAACGAACTTTTATTTCTTGTCTAGCTCGGAATTACATCATTATTGATTGAATGTCTCATAACGGATGGTCTGATTTGGTCCCTGCAGATTATCCTCCCTGTGAATGTGAAAGTGCTCTAACAGGATTGTATTCAATAGGCATTGTTGGCATCATCGGGACTTTACGCTCATATGTGCTTGAAGATGAGGTGGCTGATCATTTTGTCCTCAGTTTCACCACTTTAAAGATTTTTAGGGTCCTTTCAAACGGTTGACAATTCCAGGATAAGACATGATCTTCGAGAGGCTAGCCTGCCCAACCTCATTTCCTGAAATAGTGGCATAAAATCCTAATCAATAGTTACTCAAAAACAAATGCATAGTTACATGTTCAATAATCAAATAATTTACAACCTTTGAATAGCGTAGAGACTTCACTGCTATCTGGCGATTCCTCCAAATGCATCAAGTTACAGGACATCACCAAGGATGCTAGAATCAAACTGCTCACCTTCGTGCTAATCTCAAGTTTTCGAAATCATTATTACAGGGTCAAACATGAACTCATCAATTAATTAAAAATCATGGTTCCATTTCCTGGCTTCTCTAGAAACTGACGTTTACATGGAAACGACAGAAGCAAAACAAGGAAGAAATCAGGATCCTCAATCTCCAGTAGTTTTTTTCTCTCACAGATCAACAACAATTTCAGACACACACATATGCTTGGTAGCCTTTATGAGCTTGCGGGTCTCTTCATCCATCTCAACATTATCTTTCCTCATTCGCTCTGCAATTATAAGGGGCATTTTTTCTGCTTTTGCATAAATTTGCAGAAGAGAATTATATATCTGAGTACTCAAATGTCCACCATTCCGAAGTATAACCAAGAACTGTTCAGCCCCTTCAATATTCTCTTGCTCCTCCAGAACCTTAAAAACTTCTTCAATTAACCTTTTGTCAGGATTCCACTTCTTAACGCTACCAATAGCTTTCTTCAAAAACTTTAAGGCTTTCACGGTTTGCTTTGTTTTCAAGTGACCCCAAGTAAAGAGTTCCCAAGTTGTGTATGAAGGAGTGATGCCCTTTTGAATTATGTGTCGGTAAAAGTTTTCCGCTTCTTGCATCTTGTCACTATTAATATACGCTGCAAGAAGTACATTTGAAACCCTAACATCACCAGTTCCAGACTCTGACTCCCACTCTTTATAGAGATTTTCTGCCTCTTGAATTTCCTTCAGTTTCACCAGTGAAGATATCATGCAAAGATACTCCGAATCATTAAGCTTTTGAAAGCATGCTTTCATCTTCTCCCAAATTCGATGTACACCATCCTTATTTCCCATGTTTGTATGTAAACTCAGGAGGGAAGAAAAAGCCGCACGAGATTTCCGAACAGCCATCTTCTCCATTTCCTTCAAAGTTGAAACTGCTTTTTCATGGAGTTCACTTTTTATGTACAAATTACTTAGAATACTATAAGTTACCCAATCTGGATCCAATTTTGCTTTCTTCAGGAGTGTAAAGGTTTTTTCGGCATCTTCAACATCATGTCGTTGTCCACATGCAGTCAATACTAGATTATAAGTAACAAGATCAGGTGAAGTTTTTATCCTTAAATCCTGAAATACTCCTTGAAACTTCTCCAACTTTCTATTCCCTATGTATAATGTGAGCATGTGGTTAAACGGAAGGGGAGACTTCAAGAAACCACATTCAGACATCTTCATCAAAGCCTCAGCTTTCACTTCCAATTTATTCTCAACGTAAGTATGGAGAAGAGCTGTACAAGTTTCATGCCCTCTCATCCTATCAGGAAGGTCTTCAAAAAACTTCTCTGCACTAGCGAGACCTCGAACTTTTCCAACCAAGTCCAAGTGAACAGCATAGTCACCTGGCACAAGCCTCATATCTTGCTGTTGAGTCATCCATTCACACACCTAGAGAAGATACCAATGACATTGTGGTGTTGAGTTCAAAGATCACAATATTCAATTTCTAATCCGGTTCCAATTAGCAGTTAGTGCCACTACAAAGCATCAAAATAACTATAAGTTAAAGCAGAGTACATGTTTCCCACCTCACAATATCCAATCTTGACCAGAAAACACATAAACGCACGTCATACTCATTTAAAACAAATATTAGCAAGAGAGGAATCAAACCTCAAGCGCGTGCTTGTAACGCTTGAGCTTGCGAAGCTCTCTAACAATCCGATTAAGCTGATACTTCTTCACGCTGTTTCCCTCTTCTTGCCATTTCCTTATAGCAACCACCGCACTTCGCTTTGTATAAACCAACTTAAACAATCTCTTCCCTAGCGAGTCTTCTCCACCACAAATTCTCGAAGACACTTCTTCAACTGTCACAGACTTCTCTGCCGTCGCCTCCGCCCTTGAGAAGTAGCGCCGCACGGCAACTACAAGCGTTCCACGAACTGACCGGAGCCACATAGCGTAGCTATCAGGGTTTTAGTTTACGTGATAGGTCACCGTTAGTTTGGTCCTCATTTTATGAATTGCCGATTTGGGCGTGGGCCCAAAATTAAGGCCCTAATTGAA
This sequence comes from Erythroxylum brevipes, assembly GCA_027479065.1. Classification (NCBI taxonomy): domain Eukaryota; kingdom Viridiplantae; phylum Streptophyta; class Magnoliopsida; order Malpighiales; family Erythroxylaceae; genus Erythroxylum; species Erythroxylum brevipes. The sequence continues at coordinate 31,669,339 of JANIHY010000009.1, forward strand.
ATAAAACGTTCTCGATCATCTGATTCAGGTTTCTGTGGAGGCCACTTTCTCTCTGTCTCCTTTTTCCCCTGCTTCAATCTTTTCGACCTTTAAAGCTTCAAATGTCTGGCCGGAAGTCTGTTACCGGCGTCAGGAACGGCGTCAGAGTGGTCGTTGCCGGCGACCGTTTCACTGGCAAATCTAGCTTGATTGCTGCGATGGCTACCGACTCTCTCCCAGAGAACCTCCCTCACGTGCTTCCTCCCACTCGCCTTCCCGCCGATATGTTTCCCGATCACGTGCCTGTCACCATCATCGATACTTCTGCAGCGTATCTTATACTACTGTTTTATCTGTATACTGTAAATTTTTTTACGTTTGAGCTTAAAGATTACAGCTCGGTGCTTAATTGTATAGGTTAGAGAATAGAGGGAAGCTTATTGAAGAATTGAAGAGAGCTGATGTCGTGGTGTTAACTTACGCTTGCGATCAACCTTTGACCCTTACTAGGGTTACCGGTTTTTGGCTTGAGGAACTCCGTCGATTAGAGGTACTTCGCTGTTTTGGTTTCATCTTCAATTATCTTAACTAAGTTTGTTGACACATTCTGTCTTTGTATTGCTGGATGAAGTTTAGATATTTTTGGGTTGGTGTTTAGGTGAGCGTTCCTGTAATTGTGGTTGGGTGCAAACTAGATTTAAGAGATGAGAATGAGCCGATTTCTTTGGAGCAAGTCATTGGTCCAATTATGCACAATTATAGGGAGATTGAGACCTGCATAGAGTGCTCAGCAGTTACACTTATGCAGGTAATAACTATGCACTCTCCTTGATCACTGAGAGTTGGTATATTTGGTTTGCTGTACAGTTTTTGATCTTCTGTTTTTCATTTTTCTAACTCACAGAAATTTCCCACTTTTTTTTTCTTCTTTCTTCCTCTTTATTTCTGGGGATTAATTGCAAATGTAGTAAGAGGGCTAGATACCTTAGGCCCTAATGGGGAGGAGAACATAACTAGTCTTCTATGTGGAAATGCATGAACATGAGAAAGTGATAGGATCAACAAGGAAGAGGGTAATTAAGACAATAGGAGGGATAACAAAAAAGGGAATAAACCATTGGTATGGAAAGTATACTCTAGGAGAAAGAACAATGGGCCAGAGGAGAGTTAGTTATTAGCTGAGGTGGCAAGTAGTTAGTTGTAACATAATGGATCCTAGCTGGGGTTTTGTGAGGGCAGAGAGGGGGGGAGAGAGTAAGGGGAAAAATAGAGAAGAATTTATGACAGAAGGATAGTGAAACCTTCTAAGGAGCATTTAGCTCTAGGTAGGGAATCGTTACATATCTCTACTGTAAGATACTATTGATATAATTCAATTATATTACGTAACTCTAGTGTTCAAACACTAGAGTTCTATCATTGGTCCGACCTATCAGATAATCTCATCGGAAGGTAGGAACCTATTTTTTTTGGCACCTCATTAATTGCGGAGGTCCATATTAATGCCACCCAAGATGTCTGATAGGGTAGACTTGTTGGAATCTCATATGGCTAATTTGGAGGCTGGGGTTGAAGATATCCAATCATCTATGAGGATGGCGATGCGAGAGATGCAGCGAGCATTGCTGCTGGAAATGAGTAAGATGATGGGTAAGCGACCAGAAGAAGGACAAGGGAGTGCTACCTCGGAGAGGAGGGCAACTATGGCTGGTGAAAAGAGTACTCAACATCCTCAACAGTATTTTCAGTCGGAACAGTCTTTGGGTAATATGAAGGAGTACAAAACGTTTGTGAGAAAGGTGGAGTTACCCATGTTCGATGGCTCTGACCCTGTGGGATGGATCACAAGGGCCGAAATATATTTCGAGGTTCACGGTACTTCAAAAGAGGGGAAAATTA
>JANIHY010000009.1:31671316-31686863 GCA_027479065.1 Erythroxylum brevipes
CTCTGACCCTGTGGGATGGATCACAAGGGCCGAAATATATTTCGAGGTTCACGGTACTTCAAAAGAGGGGAAAATTAAACTAGCGCTCTTAAGTATGGAGGGGTCAACCATTCACTGGTTTAACCTCTTGAGAGACACCAAAGATGAGCATACATGGGAGAAGTTGAAGAACGCCTTAATCGATCGATATGGAGGGAGACAATTTGAGAACCCGTTTGAAGAACTCTCTGACTTACATCAAACGGATTCGGTGGAAGAGTACATTGAAGCCTTCGTATTCGTGTCTTCAAAGGGGATGTTTACCTGAAGCACAATTTATGGGTTATTATGAGTGGGTTGCGAGCTGATATTAGGAGGAGGGTGCGCACGTTCAACCCAGCCAACAAGTTCCAGATGATGGAAATCGCAGGAGGAAGAAATGATTGATGAACAAAGAAGTAGTGAGAACTTAGCTCCCTGATATCGCCCTTGGAATTAGAGGCGTGATGTTAATTTTAGGAGCAATAGTCGGGTTAACCCAACGTATACAGAGACGGGCCATGTAGGGTCAATGGGTTATGGAGCTATAAAATGAAAAATCGGGTCGGGTAGAACCCGAAACCCGTTTGGCTACCGTTCCCACGCTAGCTCACAGAACAGAGCTCCCATGTCTCACACAACGGCCCCGATGAGACGATTGGAAGGTGAAAGAAGGGGACTGTTAGAAAAAACCTGAGGGCTACGACACATTTCGTACCAAGAGTTGATGGACTGAAAGGCTAGGGGACTATGTTTCAGGTGTGGGGAAAAATTCCATCCCTTATACTAGTGTTCTGAAAGACAATTAAGGCTACTCATACTAGATGATAATGAGACATTAAATGAAGATGGGGAAATAAGAGCCATCGAAGGGGATGATAACGAAGAAGAAGAAGTAGCTCTGGAATGCAGAGCTATGGGGGTGTTTGGGATAAATAAGGTAGTGTTATCCAAAAGTAAAACTATGAGGATAGATGGAGAAATACACGGGTTCCCCATTGTGGGGTTGGTGAATAGTGGCACGTAACAATTTTATCTCTCCGGAACTCGCTAGCGGTCTGGGGTTAACAATAGAACTTACCAGGCGGTTGGGAATCCGATTGGGGGACGGCCATATGGTAACCACAAACAGGAGGTGCATTGGAATTCCTATTCGGTTGGGGGTGCTAGAGTTGAAGGCAGGGGTGGCTTGGTTGCAAACGTTGGGTAAAGTCATCGTAGATTGGAAAGAAATGACTATGCAATTCCAATATGCTAGATGAAATGTAAAATTATGTGGCAATGGACGCACCAAGTCAGTCCAGAAAAGAGGAGTTCAGTGCCTAGAAGAGCCAGCACCCTTGCATAGCCTATTAGAGAGTGTGTTTGGCGAGCGGCAGAAGTTATTGAGACAATTAACAGGAAAGAACAGGAGGAGATGAATATTGTGCTGACACAATTTTCGGAAGTATTCCAAGAGATTGGAGGATTACCTCCCAAAAGTAGCCATTCTCATGCTATTGTTCTGCAGCAAGGGCACGGTCCAATTAGTGTAAGGCCATATCGATATCCCCATCATCACAAAGATGAAATTGAGAAATAGGTCCAAAATATGTTGCAAGTAGGCATCATATGACCTATCAAGTGCCTATTCCAGCCATGTCATTTTACTTAAAAAGAAGGATACTTCATGGAGAATGTGCATAGATTGAGCATTAAATAGAGCACGATACCAGATTAGTATCCTATTCCAGTGGTGGATGAACTTTTAGATGAATTGCATAATGCTCATGTTTTCTCTAAGCTAGATCTCAAGTTCGGATGTCACCAAATTAGGGTTGTGGAGGAGGACATACACAAGACAGCTTTTCGGACACATGATGATCAGTATGAGTTCCTAGTGTTGCCATTTGGATTGACCAATGCATCGGCTATTTTCTAGGCTGCAATGAATGACATTTTCAGTCCTTTTCTTAGAAGGTTTGTTCTGGTGTTTTTTTATGACATTTTGGTCTATAGTGAAGATTAGGATACTCATCTAGTGCATTTATCAAGAGTCTTGGAGGTTTTGAAAAGAAATTAGTTTGTGATTAACAAACAGAAGTGCAGTTTTGGGAGATGAACGGTGGAGTATTTGGGGCATATCATTTTGGGTAAAGCGGTGGCTGTGGATCCTGCAAAGATTAGTAGTGTGTTCACATGGCCTATTCCTCGAAATGTTAAAGGAGTTCGAGGATTCCTTGGATTGACAGGGTATTATCGTAAGTTTATTATGGACTATGGGAAAATAGCCAAACCACTCACTGAACTAACAAAGAAAGAAGGATTTCATTGGAGTCCTGTAGCCCTTGAACCCTTCGAGGCTCTAAAAAAGGCTTTGACCACATCCTCGGTGTTAGCCCTTCCTTTCTTTTCACAACCCTTTGAGATTGAATGTGATGCTTCAGGAAAAGGGGTTGGTGGGGTCTTAATGCAGAACAGAAGACCAATAGCCTATTTCATTAAAACATTTTCAGCAGGAAATCTCTCTAAGTCAGCCTATGAGAAAGAGTTAACGGCTTTAGTATTAGTGGTGCATCATTGGCGTCACTACTTGCTTGGCAGACCATTTGTGGTCTATTCTAACCAGAAAAGTCTACGCCATCTACTACAACAAAGGATTACTACGACAGATCAGCAATGTTGGATAGCTAAACTATTGGGTTATCACTTTGAAATCATTTATAAACCGGGACCAGAAAACAAGGCTGCAGATGCACTGTCACGGGTTTATGAAGAGGGGGAGTCCAAGTCCATCGTTTCATACCCGCTTTGGGAAGAAGGCAAAACACTTCAGCAAGAGGTGAAGCAAGATTCGATATTGTGTAAAATTATACAAGATCTGCAACAAGATCCCAATTCCCAAGCTAGTTTTTCATGGCATCAAGGAGTTCTATTGCACAAAGGAAGGCTGGTGGTCTCAGCTACATCCCCATTTGTTCCACTCCTCCTAAGGGAATTTCATTCTTCACCTATTGGAGGACATTCAGGATATCTATGCATGTAGAGGAGGATTGCAAGCAATATTTACTGGATTGGTATGAAGAAGTCCATTCAAGACTTTGTCAAGTCTTGTGACACATGTCAGAAGCAAAAATATGCTGCCACATCTCCTAGGGGTCTACTGCAACCCTTACCAATTCCCAACTAGATTTGGGAAGATATCGCAATGGACTTCATAACGGGACTTCCTAAATCTAAAGGATATGAAGCAGTGCTGGTCGTGGTGGATAGGCTATCTAAATATGGCCATTTTATTATGCTAAAACATCCTTATACTGCTAAAAGTGTGGCTAAAGTGTTTGTTAAAGAAGTAGTGCGTCTACATGGAGTTCCATTATCAATCATAAGTGATTGTGACCCTTTGTTTGTGAGTTATTTTTGGAGGGAACTGTTTCGACTATAGGGTACCATGCTTAAAATAAGCTCATCTTATCATCCAGAAATGGATGGAGAAACCGAGGTTTTCAACAGGCGTTTAGAAACCTATTTGAGGTGTTTTGCTTCTAAACAACCTAAGCATTGGTCATATTGTATTTCCTGGGCAGAATTATGGTACAATACAACTGTTCATATCTTAACGGATTCATCCCCGTTTGAAGTGGTGTATGGGAGGAAACCGCCCATGCTAATGCGGTATTTACAAGGCAAAACTAGAGTGGAGGCAGTGGCTAGGGAGTTAATGAATAGAGACAAAGCATTGAATCAGCTAGAATACAATTTGAATAGGGCACAGGAACAAATGAAGAGGCATGCAGACAGAAAAAGAACTCCTTAATCTTTCCAAGTAGGAGAGTGGGTTTTCCTAAAGCTACGCCCCCACAGACAACTCACTGTGGCCATACGCATCAACCAAAAGCTTGCAACAAGGTATTTTGGTCCCTTTCAAATTATGGTGAAATTGGGAGTAGTCACCTATAAACTCAAACTACCCCTACATTATAGAGCTCACCCAATATTCCATGTGTCTCAAGAAGGTCGTGCGTAATTATTCGGTGGAGGCCTCTCTCCCTGAAGGATTGGAAGTAGAATTGGAAGACATTGTGGAACTGGAGAGTGTTCTAGCTAGCAAGACAATAACTAAGCTTGAGGACTCAACACATCAATGGCTGGTCAAATGGAAGGGCAAAACAATGGAACAAGCTACATGGGAGGATGAGTATGTGATCCGTAGCCAATTTCCTCAATTCAACCTTGAGCACAAGGGATCAACAGGGAAGAGGGTAATTTAGAAAATAGGAGGGATAACAAAAAAGGGAATAAACCGTTGGTATGGAAAGTATACTCTAGGACAAAGAACAGTGGGCCAGAGGAGAGTTAGTTAGTAGCTGAGGTGGCAAGTAGTTAGTTGTAACAGAATGGATCCTAGCCGGGGGTTTTGTGAGGGCAAAGAGGGGGGGAGAGAGTAAGGAGAAAAATAGTGAGGAATTTGTGACAGAAGGATAGTGAAACCTTCTGAGGAGCTTTCAGCTCTGGGTAGGGAATCGTTACATATCTCTACTGTAAGAGTCTATACTACTGATATAATTCAATAATATTACGTAACTCTAGTGTTCAAAGACTAGAGTTCTATCAGAAAGTCACAAGAGCAAACAAGAATGAGGAAACATGCGTAATTTGCACATGCTGATAACTCGTAATCTTGTCTCATCCTTTTCTCATGTAAATTGAAATAGAGTAGTTTTTGCATCTTGATTGTTCTTGAAATTTTCATTTTCTGTTTGCTGGCAAACATAAATTTGCAAATATCAAATGTTGTTTATATAAGAAACATCTGGGCAATAAGAAAGTTAAGTGATTTTTTGTAGGTTCCAGATGTTTTCTATTATGCTCAGAAAGCTGTACTTCATCCAACAGCTCCATTGTTTGACCAAGAAAGTCAAACTCTAAAGCCCCAGTGTGTGAGGGCACTAAAAAGAATATTTCTTCTTTGTGATCTTGACATGGACGGTGCACTCAATGATTCAGAGTTGAATGGATTCCAGGTTATTCCACTCTTAGTTCCTTTTTTTCCGTTTCCTTTTCCTTTGTTTTCTACCGATGTTGTTTAGTTTTCTTGTTTATTGTTAGCAGGTTAAATGTTTTAATTCTCCATTGCAACCTGCTGAACTAGTGGGCGTGAAAAGAGTTGTGCAAGAAAAGAAGAAAGAAGGTGTTAATGACCTGGGTCTTACTCTTGAAGGGTTCTTGTTTCTCCATGCTCTTTTTATAGATAAAGGGCGTCTTGAAACAACTTGGGCCGTTCTGAGAAAATTTGGCTATGATGATGAATTAAAGCTTAGAGATGATCTTCTTCCAGTTCCATCCAAGCATGCTTCTGATCAGGTGCAACTAGTTTGCTTAAGGGTTGTCCAGAATTTCACTTTTTATCCTTCCTCTTTGTTTTCTCCCCCTCCTTTTTGATGGATTCAAGATACATGACCTTGTATTCTTTAATTGTTATTCACTTATTGATTTTGCTTTTTGTTTTATATTACTTATTCTTACATGACAATTCTTATTCTTTGTTCTGTCTCTATTTCAACATAATATTATTATTTTTTGTTTGTCATCTTGCAGAGTATAGAGCTAACTACTGATGCCTTTGAGTTTCTGCGTGGGATCTTCAGACTGTTTGATATCGATAATGTATGTATTTGTTCTTGCTATACTCTTGATTATTCTTCACAATTATTTTTTTCCTTCATTTTTTTACTTGAGGCATATGTTTACTTTCATAATTACTAGCATGGAGCCCTACGTCCTGCCGAGATTGATGAATTATTTTCTACTGCCCCAGATAAGTAAGTTTCCTTCCAATATCTCTTTTCTCTATGGATTTTCTAGTTTCTTTAAATGCTCCAGGAGCAGCTTTTCAGTTGATTTTGGAGCAGGTAGTTGTGCAAGCTTTCAGTATATGGTATTAATTTTTCCTTGCCAGCTGCATTGTTATGAGACGCATGACTAATCCCTGTCAATTAAAACTTCTTCGTTACTTTGTGGACTATAAATGTTATGGTTTGTGTCCTCATCTTTTTATAGCTTATCTGAAGTCTTACCTCTCTATACCATTTAAGTGGCATTTTGTGTTGCTAAAGCATTTGAACCATTCTTGGCCCTCACCTACTAACTTCAGCTTTTGGGTTGAATTGATTCTTAAGATGATAATGCTCTTTGACATTTCAAATAAATGTCATGTTTTCAAAGATAGTTGAGCAGTTTGTTCGTGTAACTAAAAAGTCATATGTAAGGAACCGCTCCTAGAAATACATAACCAGGATAAAACACTGTGTAAATACACGTCCAAAACAAGTTTGTATCTGCAATCTTGATCTTTTATCTTATCTGCTTTCCAGTTTGAAGCTAATGATTTGTATAGATTGCTAGTTGGTGTCTCATTTATGTTAAGATCTATGGATTTTGATGAGTATTCTGGTTCTGAAATTGTATGTTCTCTAATTGTGTTGTACATTTGCGTATTTCAGTCCTTGGAATGAAGCTCCTTACAAGGATGCTGCGGAGAGAACAACAAGTGGAAATTTAACTCTTAAGGGATTTCTATCTGAGGTATGAACTCCTTTGTCAATTATTAAAGTTCTCTCCCAGGTGCCTACTACATTCCATTGTGGTAGAAACTCAATAGAATAATAATGTAATAATGAGGATAAGAGGATAAAAGGAGAAAATGGGGTCTGGTGGGTGCTGTCACCAATGAAAAGCAGAAAAGAATTTGACAGTGCCAATTTTTGAGAGGTGCCTCTCTCCCAAGATCAATACAAGACTAATTCGATGCCTGCCCACTCTCTCTTTGCCTCTGATATACTCACGCATTCTGATAGATTTGTAACTACCTTGATACCTCATCATTCTAGAAACATACTAACAGACAAAACGTCAGGACTACATAGACACCTCATCATTCTAGAGACATACTAGTAGACAAAACAATGGGACATGGACCAAAATACTGTGGTGACAACTTCTCATTTTCCTGCTTGGCCAATGACTTGCTTTGGTAAGGCCTAATTTTGAGATAAACCAAATTGCTTACCTGAACTGAGACATCCCAATGGTGTTGGTCCACATACTTCTTCATGTTTTCTTATGCCGGCCACAGTTGTTCTTTCAACTCCTTAATAATCAAGTCCCTAGCTTGTAGTTGCTCTTCCATGTAGAGTTATAAGTACCCGTTGGCTGGTACCATATGAGAGGAAGGGGTGTCCCTTCCATACAAGACCTTAAAAGGTGTCAATTTGGTGGTGAAATGAAGGGCGATATTATACCAATATTCGGCCTAAGGTAGCCACCTACTCCAATGTTTAGGCTGGGATTGATAGAACAACGTAAATGATTCTCCAAACATCTATTATGATAGGAACCTGACCTTAGAACACTTAGAGTTTTACTATACTATTACAATATACTAACCACTACCTTAGAGAAATGTAATATTTCTCCCCTAACCAGAGCAGATTTGCTCCTAACCAGAGCTGAATAAGCTCCTCAGAAGGTGATAAACCTTCTGTCACTCTTCTCACAAATATTCTCCCCTTTTTCTTTCCTCCCTCTTCTTTCCCCTCTTTATAACCTCCCTAGTTACATTCTGTTATAACTAACTAGCCACCTCAGCTAATACCTAAATCCTTCCTCTGGACTCTCTCTCTCTCCCGAAGATCCTAACAGAAATCAATCCATGGAGGAAGTGAAAATGTAGCTTATGTTGATTCGTTTTAAAGAACCTTGAGCTCTTGCTTTTGCACCTTACGATGTTCCGAGGAGCCATTAACATGCGAAATATCCAAGCTTTTAGGGAAACCAATGGCTTGACGATTGCCTGATAAAAGCTAGGGCTTGCGTTTTTATCGATTGAATTGACAGAATTACTGCAGATTTCAGTTTATTGTAGCCTAAGACATGTAATGAAAGGTTTCTACCCATATCTTGAGTAGGTGATGATGAACCAGAGCTAGATGCTTTTTGTGTTTGTGTTTGTGTTTGTGAATTTAGTAGGGAAATTGTTCTGATCAAGCCTTTAACAAGGCTTCACTAAATGACATCATTGAAGATTTGGAGTTTGTCATGATATTCAGAAAACACTCCTATTGTTCATGTGTTTGGGAATTTGGTCTGATCAAGCCTCTAACAGGGCCTCACTAAATGGCATCATTGAATGTTTGGAGTTTGTCATGATATTCCAAAAACGCTCCTATCGTTCATGCGTTTGGGAAGCACAGGGATTGAACATCTATTTCAGTAGCCACCAAAGAACTTAAATTGGTTGTGTTTATTGACAGCGATATATTTTATGCTTATACTCTTTTGTTTCAAGTATATGTGCATATAGGTAGAGAGTATGGACACCAAGCAACTAAGTTTGTTGTCTGGGAATCATAATCTCTATGCAAAGGGATTGTTTTCTTAATACATCATAACTCGGAAAATTTAGTTTTAAAGAGATGTTTGGTATTAGAGCCATAGTCCGATGATGCATGTGTTGTTGCTTCGAAAATTGCTCTTAACAATTGATTGTTGTATTACCCTTTGATTGATCTTCAGGAAATGCTGCGAATGATCTTGTTGACATCATTAACAAGAATAGAACGGCGCACAAGCTGCCACAGTTGAATGACAGCCCCGGTCTTGGCTGCATGGCCCTGCAATATGTTGAATTATGCAAGGGTAACTGCACTGGCAACAATGCTGTTAACTGCAAACCACCTGAAGATGACTTCACTGAGATTTTCGCTCCAAATTGTGGCGTAGAACTACCGACTTTCGGCACAATAACAGGCCACATAGTGGCGTGTCAATCCAAGTATCTTGAGCCATCAATAGCCTTTTCAAATGTTCTTGTTAAAGACAGTAAATCTTTATCACTTTTGAGAAACAAGTCGCACAGCCAGGTAGGAGTAGGCTTGATCGGGTTTCATAAAGGTCCCTTCTTTTGGTCTATTTTGTTCAGCGACGGTAAGACAAACTCTACATTTGTTCTGGAAGATCGCGGCACAGGAATTAAACAGAAGGAAGGGTGCTATAGCGGAAGCACATTCCCGTGCAGCTCCGGACATAGCGTATCTGTGCTTCTGAACATCATCTTCGTCATCAGCTTGGCTTTCCTGCAGATCTGTCTTCTGCATCATTTGCACCAAGCGTGATTCTTGACAGTCTTACACCTGCTGAGAAAGAAAGACTCTGCTTTGAGATTCTGAGGAAAAAGACCAAGACATCCCATTGTACAAGCTTTCATTGTAAGAGATTCAAATTTTGTTCAATCACTTTCCACTTCCACAATTTCTTGGTAACTCAGTTTGGAAAAATGGAGTTTCTTGAACCTCAACTTAAATAGTCAACTAAATGCTAGTTAACCTAACATTACTAAAACAAACTAATGCTAGCTGACCCTACTCCAAGCTGTTAACTTTTCTGCAGGTACCTCTTGACAGGGCATTATGGTTTTGTCCTTTTACCATCTGTTTCTTTTTCTTCTCCTCAATGTTAGATATGCATTCAATTTATGGTACCAAAGTACTCATTTTTGTGGCATGAAATTAATCATTATCTTATGAAATATTCAACTAATATTTACAAATTTTCAATATATTTTTATTCTTCACCATCTGTTTTCAATTGTTTTAAACATAATAACTAATTTTTCTGAAATTTGAAGAACAAGAACAAGATGATGAAGAGTTAATCCCCATTTAAAATCTTTCAAAAGTAATTAAAAAATTAACAAACTACTTTATCTACACCAAATTGACAAACAAATAAGTATTTTTTTGCATGAAATTAAGTATTTCTTTGCATAATTTTTAAATAAATTAATAATATAGAAAAAATGAATCCCCAATCAAAATGTTTCAAAAATGATTTTTTTTTTAAAAACTACTTTATCTATACCATGAATGGAATACAAATGAAGGTAGCCACATGTGTTATAATCGTTTCCCTTTCTTTATCCACTCCCCAAACTGCTTTTCGTTTACTTTGGCTGCTTGTTGTTCTACGGCTTGTCGTTTTTACAGAGTGGAAATAGTAATAATATCTAGTCAGTCCTCTAAAAAAAAATACAAATATGTATATATATATATTATTGGGAATTTAACCTCATTATGCTATCTATTTACCGTTCATACCCCTGAGAACCAACGGAACAGTTCGCTGATCTCCTCTCCAATGCGGTTGCCCTCCAGATCACACTCTACTCCCGCCACCGCGCTTCCTATCTCCGTCCGTCGACTGCTTCCGGTGAAGAATCTTCCTGAACTCCTGAATGAGAAAGCTCGAGACGACAGTGAGTTCGAAAGCCTGTCAACGTACTCCTTCAGCCAACTCCTTCCGCTCGATACGTCCGACGCGAGATTTGCTTGTTGTTCTTGCTGAGTCGCCTCCGTTCCTGTATCCTTATCTAATACGCTTCTCTGCTGTTGTGTGTGGTCCGTGTAAATCTCCGACTCTTCTTCCACTACGTAATCGAAAGAACCGAGCGAGTACGAGGCCCGCGAGTCGGGGGCGGAATCCGGTACGCCTTGGCCGCGGCGGCTGATGGAACCGATCTCGAGACGGAAGCTGTCGTTGTTGTTGGAGAGTGAGCTCAAGATGTTGGAATCAGAGACTTGGATAGAAGAGCGGCAGAGAGGACAAGTGTGATTGGATTGGAGCCATATGTCGATGCAAGCCGCATGAAAAGCATGGCAGCAGAGCGGAAGCAGCCGCAGCTGGTCCTGCGGTTCGAATTTGGACAAGCAGACGGCGCAGTCTGCTTCTGAGGAGGAAGAGCGACGTTTGATGGAGCTGAAGGTGAAGAGCGGGAGGGCATCCAAAAACGAAGACTGCGGAGTGTCAGGAGAGACTCGGTGGGAGTGGCGGTTGGAGGAGGAGGTGGTGGTGGTGGAAGTCGGGAGACTGATGGAGGAGGGAGAGAGGTGTCGGAGGCAGCGGTGGTTTAGTAGGCGGAGGAGGAGGCAAAGAGTGACGGAGAGGAGAACGGTTACAGAAAGAATAAGAAGAATGATGAGAATGCTGGGCTTTAGACCCTCAAACGGCGCCGTGTTCATGTGATGACCATTGTTATCATTGATAGCTACTATAGAAGGAGGAGAGTAAGCAGAGTAGGAAGAGGAGGAGGAGGACATTGTTGGCTTTGCTTTAGCTACTGCTACTGTTACTACTGTTTCTGGTTAGTGTTAAGAATTAAGAGAGAGTGGGAGAGAGAGCTTTATTGGCTTCTATATAATAAGAGAAACAAGCAAGAATGAAGGCAGGGAAAGAGAAGGCATGTGAGATTCACGCAAGCAAGTAAAAACTAGTGAATGGACATTGCATTTACATGGAGGAGTTAGTGGCGGTGGTGGGTGGTTGGCGTTAAATGTGGGAGGAGGAGAAGGAGGAGGAGGAGGAAGGAGAAGAAGGGTCAATGAATTAACTGATCAAGAGAGACATCACTCGAGTAAGACCAAACTCACCCTCACCTTCTCTCGTTTCTCATTTATTTATTGTGGTGGACCATAAGATAAGAGAGGACATATGCACTTCCATGGCTGCTGCTATACAATACAATACATTATTAGGAGGAGGCTGAGGTAAGGAAGATCTAAACCACTGAAACCATTTAGTATTTTATCAGTTGACTTTCTTATTAGATAAAATTGAAGTGATCATCAAGAGATGCTCTTGGGGCAATCACGACCTTGTCACTACTCCATAATCTTGTCATTATCTACTTTGACGATTACTATAATAATATCCAATTAATTCCACTGTTTTTCCCTCACATTCCTTCCTCCACACTCATCTCATCTCATGCTTTTTCGTCGGAACCCCTTTCCTTTTCCGCCAACACACCTGCATTTATGGGTATTGAATTTCTTTACATTTCATGAAAATAAGTCTTTCAAGCTTAGTTCATTTTAGACACAAAAGATTATGTGTCGGTGGTGATAGTTTGTGGCAGATGAAGTCATAAATATACCAATACCAATATCTACTAGTATTTGTTACTGTATGTCTAGTTTATATCCATTTGCAGCTTTCTTCAAATACCATGGTGTGTTTTGGAAGCAGGCTAGACTGTTCTTATGATAAATTGGTACTAGGAAAGTACTTGAAACTAACATATAAAGCATTGTAGACTTCATGATAGGTGTCTTATTATTTACAATGACTTCTAATGACTTTCTTTCTTTTTTCTACTTTTTAACTCTTTTGGAAGATTTGCATTTCCTTTTATTTGTTCTCCTTAGAACCGGGCTATCTTTTGTTTGCTGGCATGATTTTGCACGGAATTTGTTAATCAACTTTTGACAAAAACAGTGAGAGTGGAATTTGTGGCATATTGACCTAATTTTATAAGTAACAATAGAAAAGGAGAAACACAGGATTCATGTTCTAATTGGGGGTTTTGAAAGGTAATCAAGCTGCCTACATACATGTACATTTTCTCACCTAACTTATCCATTACAGTCAAACATCGATTGCAATCGGATGATTAGCTCAGCTAAACAGATAGTTTTCGTGTATTGTCCTTGAAATCCTTGAAAAGGGACTCGTGAAACGAATGAACTTTAGGTTAACTTCCATCTGCTGAATATGCGTAGCCAAGCATACATTTTTGTTTTCTCCTGATGGAACAGGTACTGAACTGTTCAAAAGGTGTTCAAGGATGACACGTAAACCTCAAATCAAAACTACACCGAGGTAGGCCGCTGTTCTAAATGACTTTGTATGTAGATGCATGTAATGTTTGAGAAACATTAACTGCTCATGCTAAGATTCTAATACTACAGTTTTACATTTAAGACCGATGTATACCACTTAACCCCAGCCAACTTCCTTCCTTAGATATGGGTAGTGGTAGTTAGGTAGTACATAGAGTAATTAACTAAAACCAGGTGGTGTGCCTTCTGGACTACAACAGAACATTAAACACTGGAATTGAAACCCACGACCTACCCCTCATTTAAGTTCCGACACTCGGCCATTCTTTCTTACACACTTCTCAAAATGCTTAAAATTTTATTTTTAATGCACAACAAATGTTGATTTGCTGCACACACATTGTAGAAAACTGCAATGCCGACATGGGGCAAAATAATAAGAAAAATGACCAGGCCTCTGGCATTGGCTCTATTACTGTCCCTAACTTTGCTTCATCTGCACTCTTGGCATGAAACCCCAAAAACTAGTTCAAGAGTAGGACCCCATGTGTTTAATGAATCCACATAAACAACCTTTAGCTTTTGGTTTCCAAAGTGAACTGCATAAGTGTCCTTTGTAATGACCTACATACAAGGCAAGCAGGCATGACCAACAAGATTCCTACTAGCTATTCGATTTTAGCTACATTGGGATTTGGAAACAAGTACTCTTCCTTATAAATGGTCTCTAGTTATGTACTCCAAATCATCGTATCTAGCAGCTTACATAAGTTATTCTTGCCTTTCGGCTAAAATCGAAGGTCTTATTGACCGAAACAAAGGCAGAAATTCCTCTTTATCTTTTGTTTCTCCCCCCTCTTTCTCTTTTGTTTCCCTTACAACTTCAACTTTACTCCTTCTGCACGCCTTGATAGGAGTCAACCCTTTTCTTGATTAAGAATTGGTGACATATAGATTACGCCGTTCTAAATGTTAAATCTAAGATTAGTTATGTTGATTTTATGGTTTAAGCGATGTGTTCGCAAGTCATTTATTCAACAACATCCAATCTTTTGTCTGTGGTTTAACTCAAAACTTGTGTTCCCATCACCCATCTTTCTTTCAAGCAATGACTTTAACCTATTAGTGATCAGTGCCAATTTGAAATCTTCCATGCACCAAAAGTCTTCACGTTCTATGCATAAAAAAGAAAATTTATGAACTCTCATTCAAAGGGATCCTGTTGTGACTTAAGGTTTGGCTTTCATGCAGGAACAACCTTGAACAACATATCCACCGACCTTTACAACGCCGTCAGTTTAATGCATCTGTCATCCCCTACAAACTAATTCAGACACTCGTACCCTTAAATAAGGAGATATAAAAAGAAAAAAGGATCAATAGCAACAGGAAAGACTTCATAATTCCCATTTTCAAATCCTTAATTTGTGTCAAATTTAATGGGATTACGCATTAATTAGTTGCAGATTATATATAGTTCACTGACTTCAAACTCTTGCATCAAAAGCATATATAGGTCAAGAGTTGAGGGGGCTAGGCTTTATATTGACCTCTATTAACGGTGACAGCCTTGTTAATCCATTGATTTAGGTCTAAGTACTGACCATGAATCATGTGAAGACTAACATGTACAATATCTTTTTCCCTCTTTAGTGTTCCTGTTTAGTATGTATCAGTGTGATCATAATCACAAATCAGATTAAAAACAGCAGCAGAATCTTTCTAATTAGTATGTGTCATAAATTACAAATCTGTTATTGATGAATAAATGTTTCAGAGATTATGATTCCTCATCACTTACCTTATTAACAGACTAACAGACGAAAAAACAAAGATACATTGCCTATGTATCTATATATATATATGTATATATATGCACGTATAACTACCACACAAACTTGACAAAGAAACTCAAAACCTGGTGTCTCTGACGAATAATCAATCTGTGAAGGCGGTCATGACGGATAACAACAGCCAACCTAAGAAAACGCAAGGCCGCCGGAAAATTCCCATCAAGGCCATAGAAAACCAAAGCAAAAAGCTTATCACTTTGTCTAAGCGCCGTCATGGGCTTATGAACAAAGCAAGCGAACTCAGCATCCTATGTGGAGCTGAAGTTGCGTTTATCTCCACCAATGTCGGCCATAACAAAGTCTTTGGCTTTGGCCACCCCAGTGTCGACACCGTGTTAGACCGGTATATCAACCGGAATTTTAACACAGAATCACAGGCGGAGAACAACGAACGTATACAGATACTAAAAGAGGAGTACAAGGAGCGCCTGAAAATCCTAGAGGAAGAAGAAAAGCGTCTTGCCATTGTTGAGGAGCAGAACAAGAGGACTAATGGAT
Organism: Erythroxylum brevipes; assembly: GCA_027479065.1. Taxonomy (NCBI): domain Eukaryota; kingdom Viridiplantae; phylum Streptophyta; class Magnoliopsida; order Malpighiales; family Erythroxylaceae; genus Erythroxylum; species Erythroxylum brevipes. The sequence goes on from JANIHY010000009.1 coordinate 31,686,339, forward strand.
TCTGGTGGGAATGGGATGAGCCTGTAGATGATATGGGGTTGGAGGAGCTTGAGTACTATAAGCTCCACCTTACACAGCTGAAGAACAAGGTAGTTCGGAGGAAGATGGAGTTAATTGCACCGGCAAGTCCATATATCTCAAACAACTTGCTTGCCGGCGGTTCTAGTTCTGGAATTCCATAGTCCATAACAGCATTGTTTTTATATTACTCTTCATAACTTTTGAACTAAGTTATAAATCTCGAAATCAAAGCTTATATTTACTCATTCGAAGCACATTGGAGGAGTGTTATTGTTCTAGCTCAAATTGAATTTAATATATTAAAATCTAAATTAAAAAAATCATATAATAGCATTTAAATAAAACCTAAATTAATTTTGAGATTAAAAAGTGTCTAATTCTTTGAGATTTTTTTATTTAGTGTTGAACTTTTGAAAAAAATTTAATTTAACTAAAGATTTTAAAATCTTAAAAGATTAGATCAATGTTTTAAAAATCAGACCAGAAGTTAAATTGATAAAGCAA
>JANIHY010000009.1:31714972-31734019 GCA_027479065.1 Erythroxylum brevipes
AGATATTTCGTATAAAGGCCTTTACATAGAATCCCAAAAGAAGGTTATGTATAGCTAGTATTGTCATGTCTTGCTTATCATTTTGCTAAAAGTTCTTACCTGTCTTGGTTATCTTTATTTCTTTGTTATTTGTAGGTTGAAGATTTATTGGAGAAAAATAATCAGCTGACCAATAAGTTGGAAAATGCTCTAGGCAAACTTGAAGTTGTATGCTTTTTTACTTTCAAAACTTGATACTTTCTGCTGGTTTATGTTTTTAATTGATTGCGATCTTAATTGCTATTATCGAAAAGAGGATTTGCTTCTTCTGCATCTGAGTCTTTTTATCTTCTGCAAGCTCTAGTTGAATGCATCAGAATAACTTAATGTTCCTATTTTAAAATAAGTTTAGGTGTTCCATGAGTTATTAAAATCACTTCCATTTTTTGACCAGCATCATAACTTAGCATTGTAATGGACAATTCTCCAAATTATTTCAATAACAGTCAATGCAAATCATAGAATCAACTGAAATTTTTTGTTGAATAATGCAAGGATAGAATCAATTGAAATTACTATCTAATTGTCACTTTTGAAGTAGAGGTTAGGTATTAGGATTCAGACATGCATGCTTTATTAAGGTACTGTCTAGTAATTTTTGTCCACAAGAATGAGGGCATAAACAACTCCTTTGTTTTTGGCAAGTAAAGAGGAACAAACCCTTCATTTTACTTCTTTTCTGCAGTATGAGAAACAACATACTGTATGCTTTGAAATGTTGGAGAAGTGGAAAGATATGCTTGTGCTTTCAAGTCTTACAAAAGCACATGAAGTAGCAGTTAATGCATCATCTGAAGCAATCCAAGGCACTCTTACTGCATTGGACCCTGGCCTCCAACACAAGAAGTCTGCTAAGAGAACAAGACTTTCCTCAGACACTGGAAAGCACTGATTCATGTTAGTGTTTCCAAGTTTCTCATGTTTCATGTCAAAGCTTCTATACTCTAGGTTCACAACGATGTTTGTGTTTGTCACAGAGATCGTAATGTATGTCAAGATGTGGGCATGCCCCCTATCTGTTAGTGATATATCCCACAGGCTTGTGACCTGACAAGCAATTTTGTGAACTGTTCTGTTTTCATGTTAATCAAGCAGTTTGATTTTAGAAATGAGCCACGAATTAGGTGTAAAACTCCGTTCACGTAGATGTGGTGTGGAAGTGGATATGCACTGGGAGCAACTTGTTGTAGAGTCAATTTGTGTACTTTAGGATGTTTGAAGATGAGAGTTACATGTTGGAAATTTAGTTTTACATCAGTTGAGTTAATCTAAATAACTGGAAGCATCTCTCTCTTGATGTATGGAATACCCTTTCAGGCAATCGTATGCAGCTCCATTTGTCCTTAAGCCTTTAATTTAGTGGAGATGGTCTGTTTGTAAGCTTTTAAGGAAAAGGGCTTGTTTCAATTTCAGAAAGAAGAAAATAGACTGCTCTGGGATGACAACTTAACGAGCAAAGAGAGAAGAAAATTATTCCAAGCTCCAAAAGTCTCACTTGCTTATTATTTTCACACTTGCATTCAAAGACAATATACAACACCCCAAAATTGGGAGAATATACACAAATTACTTATATAAGCCTCCAAGTCCAAATCCAAAATTGGGAGATAGATATACGTGAGCTATCCCATTATATCCTGCTCGTGTAAAGTTTAGCTTGGAAGTGAAGCTGAATGCCGAGTCGGATGATTGAAGTATTCGGCAATTAGATCCTTCCGGCATCAACAACGACTGCTATTCTTTTTCAAATAACTCTTCAAGATAAGTAGAGAAGCCAAATATATTTGTCTCAGGAGTTTCTGCCTCTCCATTATTATCCGCATTATGTGCCTGATCGGCTGTAGGACTTGGAGAAGAAAAATCTAAGCATATTCCCCGCATGATTTGCTCATATGATGCAGAGAGATCTTGAGTGGTAAGTTGGTGGTACTCCACAAGCTGGCGAAGGCACTGGTTTTCTCTTACAAGGTTTGCGTTTTCATTAGCTAACCTTGATTTTTCTGCAAGCAATGCCTCCATTTGAAGCCTCATCTACAAAAACCAGTCTTGATTAACAATTCATACTGCTTGCAGGTTCTACTGTTAATTCAACAAGTTTAACATAATTGTTCATAGATTGATTTTAACGTTCTTACTATCATATAATGAACTTTATATAATCAACAAGCGATTTTCCGTAATATAGAAAGAGCTTTACCATGTCATCTTCTTCAGGTCTAATGCCATCGGCAAACCCTTCTCTGAGTCTGCTGTTCTCTTCTTCAAGCAGAGCACATCTTTCTCGTACAAAACATAAATCAGATTTGATGGACTTCAATTCCCTAGCAAGTGAAGCAGCTTTTGATGCCAAGGAAATTGCAAGCTGGGAAAGACATCCAATGATTGCCAATCAGCAAACATTTAAAGCCTAATACTAATAATAATAGATGAAATTACAGTATACAAAAAGAAGAATATACAAAAAGAAGAAACCAACATTTTTGGCCTTCTTAAGCTTCCTAGCTTTGGGACTTTGGTCATTTTCCTTCTTTGGTTCATTTCCTTGATCCACACCTCCATCATCACTTGAATTAAACTTCCTTTTCAAACCTTTCTTTTTCTCTCCTTCAGGTTCCTCACGTTGTTGCTCTTTTGCATCCCCTTGTGGAGTCTCCGAACTCTTGAGGTTGCAGTGGAACATTTCACTCAATGTGGGTGGTTCTGCCAAAGTTCTAGCCCCCTGAAAATATAAATAACCGAGGCAGAGTAAGTTCATTGAAGTTTGAATGGTCAAAATACAGTCGGATGGGAACTAATTGTCCTTGATGCAAAAATCTTACAGATACGAATTTACAAGATCCAAATCTGCTCTGACTGATAGACCACGTCTTTTATCTCTTTAAAGAAGCTTGCAAATGAAAAGAAAGGAAGTGGTATCCTATTGTGCATGAAAAATTTGACCCTAAAATCACAGAAACCTAAACTTTTGATATTCTTAGCCCAATTCGACAAGTAGTAAACAAGTTTCAAAGGTTAAACTGGAGCCTGAGTTTACCTGAAGAGCGCTGTCAATATTGTTGGAGAGCTTAGAGAGAGTGTGGGCAATGGAATCAAACCCCCTAAGCAAAAGCAACGAGTCCTCTTTCATTTTCTTAGCTCTATTCGACACTTCTATGCTCTAAAAAATTTGAGAAAGAAGATTACTTTATAAGGGTCCCTACCAAACTGGACCAGAAAAATCAGAACTTGAATTGAAACTCACATCTTTATCCAGATCGCCTAGTCCTGTTGCGACCCTGTTTTGTCTATCTTCAAGCAACGCATCGACTCGGTTCCTGAGAGCGCTCCAAAAACACTTGTCCGATGATAGGTTGGCGAGAGGAGAAGAACCCATCAAGCCTGTGTCCTGCAAGCAAAAATCCAATGTAAACGACATGTAACGCAGAAAGCTTACAAATTTGTGACAGCAATAAGTGGTAAGAAGACGAAAACGTACATGACTGACGTTAGAAGGGGATGGTGAATCCGCAGAAACTGCCATTGAAGAGGACTAGGAAGCAATAAAAGAGGAAGCAAGAGTTTTAACGGCTAGTTTTGATGATGAAATGGAAACTGATGATGGGGGATTTTAAAAGAGACGGACCGATTTGGTACAACGTTCTTAAGGCCACTTGGAGGAACTGGCACCTTGGCTTTCTTGTACACGTACTTTAGTCTTGTCCTTTCAGATCATTAAAGTAATAGTGCTTTGGACGCGCCAGGTGGGGCTAATCAAGGATCCAATGGTCCTGCTTTATCCGAGAAGATTTCTGTGCTGGCTTCAAGAAAACCCAATTTATAATAGAATAAAAGATTAAGATATTTTTCTTTTTGTAATTTTCTCCTTTTTTTTAATAAACATTGTTTTAAATTATGCCGAATACATTATATGGTATTAAAATGTTAAAAATAATTTTTAATAAATTTTTATAGAGTTATTTAAATATAATTTGTTATTAACTTTATTACATTTTTAATAATTAAACAACAATAACAATCAGTAAAAATCTTACTAAGACGTAAGATTTAGGAAGATTCAGTAGTATGCACTTTTACTCCTAACTAATAAAAAGATTCTTAAAAATGACTCACAAGATTTAGGAAGATTTAGTCTTGTGTATTTTTACTCCTAACTAATAAAAAGATTATTACAAATGACTCACGTGACTGGAACATGTTTAATAATTAGTTATGCAACAATTTATATTAAAATAATTTAACAAATTATTATTAAACATATTTTAAAATAAAATTTATAGAAAAAAATTTCACCGGTTATACATTAATAAGACTTCCTGATTGGTGAGAAACGAACGAACAAGATTTTAAGATGTTGAACTTTTCAGGATTTTGGTTTGCTAGATCAAATGTGGAATTAGATTTCAATTTTAGAAGGGGTTGGGAGATTTTAAAGAACCAGTTTTTGGCTCCTCCTCTCGTTGCTTCTCTTCTCCAACCAATCAGCTTGCTTCACCTTCACATTTTTCCTCAGCTTTTTTCAAATCCTGCACTACCCTCTTCCCTCTTTCTCTGTATCCCCTTCTTTCTTTACATGTAATGACTTATTGTACACCCACTATGAATTTTTAAGTACTTAGACTCTTGAAATAACTACCAAAGAGAATACATAAAGGTAGTTATATGGAGGCTATTTTAAAACAAACGGATGTATATTTGAAGAGGGTTTTACATATGTTTGAAGAGGGTTTTACTTCTTCGATGCAATAAAGAGAAGAGTAGAAACAGATAAATTATCTGCAGTGAAACAATTAAGTAAAGTTTTTTAATTAGTAAAACTACAACAAAAATTTAAGTATGCAATTTTTATTTTATCTGCATATAAAGCGATCTTATGTTTCAAATGATATTTGTGATTATATTTTATCATGTTTAATTTTTTTAACAACATGAACCAACCAAAGTGCCAAGCATTGTTAAAGCTAATTTGAATAACATTAATCAAGTCGTGAGGGGCTATAGCTATAGGGTGAAAGTTCCTTCACTGCTTACTTCTGCCTCAGTCTTCCCTTCGATTATAAGGTGCTCATGGTCTATCCCCCCTTGCAAAGTCTTTTTTTTGTTAAACTCACGTGAGTGCTTTACTTTTAGAATAAATGGTTTTATCTAAAAAGATGATACATATGGTATCTGAAATTTAAAACCTTTATTTATAAAATACATATTTTAAGGTCTAAGGACCGAACATATTAACTTGAAGTTGATATCAGGTTTCATATTGATAACGTAATATTATTGCCCAGTATTTGAATCATATGAATTTGTTATGTTATGTCTATTGTTATTATCATGACGAATATTTGCTTCTTATCTTTTAAGGATTAATCTACTCCAACACCGAAAAAAAATCTCCATTCAACTATTTAAAATTTTGTTTCCAAGTTAGTGTTCCTTTTTAAAATGTTAAATACGTAGAATTCCTTTTCAATTTATGCATGTCATCATTATATGAAAGCATGTATCATCCTCTGCATTATGTGCTTTTTAAATTAAGGAAGTGTGTAGCAAACAACTGAGAAGTTGTTTTAAAACTTTTTGATTAAAAGTTACCTTTTTTATCATCTTAAAAAGTTATCTATATGTTTGATAAATGACTTATTGGTTAGATTATTTAACTCCAATAATCTAATTTCTAAAAGCTTCATTACAGGAACTTTTAGGATTAGCTATTTGTCTAATGATATTATTGCCCTCTACTTTACTCTCTACTTTTACTTTGTGTATTTTCAAAGTTAACTTTTTTATCATACAATTATGTTGTGAAGTTTAGAAAAATCTAATAAAGTGGTTAATTAAACTTTTTAAACTTTAATTAATTGTATAATATTAGTTTACATTTAAAACACCATAGTATTAAGTTTTTGAACATAAAATGTTATATCAAATTAATATTTTTAGTATATAACTACTATATATCGTATCTGTCATACTATAATTATAAATATTTTAATTTATTTAATACTAAAATTCATACATATTATATAAAAAATACTAATACGATATAGTTCGTTGCATCGTTCATATTAATAGAGAATTTAAGGCTAAATTGTTAGCAGCAACAACAACAGTAATAGTAGTAACAGTAGTAGTAGTGATAGTATTATTATTATTATTATTATTATTATTATTATTATTATTATTTTATTTTATTTTATTTTATTTNNNNTTTTATTTTATTATTGTTGTTGTTATTATTATTATTGTTATTGTTGTTATTTTGTTTTTTATTAAAGTTATAAACTTAATTTTTGTAAAATTAAATATCAAAAATCTAAATTCTTATAAGAATATTCCGCGAAATAATAAAAGATATAATATTCATGCCCTTATAATTTTTTAAAAGAATTATGCCCTCATAAATCATTTTACGGGTATAATTTTTTAAAGAATTATGCCCTCATAAATCATTTTATACATCAACAAATAATACTAAATAGTTAATTTTACTAAACAACTTTAATAAATAATTGATGTTATCCGCTAGTCAAATTAACTGATAGAATTAACTAATAGCTAATGTAATTCGTTGTTTGCCAAACACAGCCTAAGTCATCTTCTATAATTTAATACCTACATTACTTTTAGTCGTTTTCCAATTTCAAGCAAGTATTTCTATAATGTTGTTAGTCCATAATCATAATCAATGTACATCTTATCTTCTCTAAACATATATGTTTTTTACAATAATAATGGTTGCTTCATACACCAACTTATACATAAAACATGATGTATAGTAAATGAACTTAAGAGGACAACAAAATTGATGATAAACCATCTAAAGCATGCTAGAGACTTTAAGAATAAACAATTAAAAATTTGTAGTTATAACTTTTGGTGAACCCTGCCAACTCATGACTCAAACCACGCTCTTACATGCAACTTAGCGATTTACTGTAAATTGTGACAACTCCAACTACTACCAGTTCTTCCCATTTGGAAGATGAACATAGGAGCAATGCATCACCTTTCAATCGATTAGCTTTTTTCCACCTCCACTCTTCTTTCATTTCACTTAAGTACCTACATACATTCATTTTTGTTACCTAGCTCCCACCTCTGCTCATCTTTTCACTTCATTTCACTACCTCCATTCAGCTTCTTTCCTTCGTTTGACCTACAATTTTCTTTTCTTTTCGCTAAACTTTCTACTTTAGATCTGGGTTTTGTTTCACAATTCCTCAGATCTAGGTTTAATTTTCCTCTCTTTTAAAGACATTTTGGTCTTTCCTGCACCTACTTTCGATTTCCTTTCCTTCCCCCCTTTCATAATTATGGCTATTGTCTTCTGTACCAACTACCTAGATCCTCTTCTTTTTGCTAAACTGAGTCTCCTAATCTCCAAACATGTCTGTTAATAATTTTTCCTCCACTAACTTTCATCCTTTGCCCTCAAATGAAGTAGAAGACTCCTCTCTTCCTCCTTAAATTGCCCATGCAGTTCATCACAAGTAAGGAAAAGTTGGACATAAGTTATAGGGGAGGGGCAAGACTATACCTTGCATTACTGCCCTCCTAAGGAGAAGGATGGTTGATTGTTGGTTTCCCCTGACTTGGATTTCTTCCAGCTGGTGCAAAAAATTAGGAAGTTTTATTGGTTGGCTTCTTTTGGGATAAAAGACCTACATTTTTAGTTATTCAAAAATGGCACAATCTATATGGAAAAAATAGAGGTCTACATAAAGTGCTTATAGTAGAAGATAACATGTATCTATTTACCTTCTCATCTAAAGATCCAGCTATGAAAGTGGTGGAGGAGGGTCCTTGGCATATTCAGAATCAACATTTATTTTTATAGTCATAGAGACTAGGGATCCAAGTTGATTCCATTAAACATCAAATTTTTCCCTTATGGGTACATATGTAAAATGTCCTATTTGAATATTGGACTACCAAAGGCTTTACCATGATAGCAAGCTACCTTTGGCATGCCTCTTTGTATGGATGAAAAGACGACACAAAGGAAAATAGTTGGATATGCAAAGTTGTGTATTAAAATGGAATTAATCCAAAATCTTCTAAACAGTAATTCAATTATGCAATTAGGAGCAAATGACTCTTTGTTTAAAGATAATGTCTATATTAACCAATAGAAGCCTTCTTTGAAAGCTCAAGGGAAACAATGGATACCTACGGGTAAGAGGTTTCTAAGAGGGGATTATGAGGAGATTATGGGATTGGATGCACAAGCAAATTAGGAGAATACTCAAAAGGAACCTCTCAAGAGATTGTGTAAGAGGTACCCTTGAGTAACGCACAGTGGGTTGCTTCTCTCATTGTAGATCCTAAGCCTCATATGGAAATTCCAACTAAGAATGGGGAAAGGATAAAGGCCTCAAAGCATTAAACTCCCCTTCCATGCAAAACTAAAGTGGATCTCTTGACACTTCCTCATCATTTGTAATGGGAGATGATCTGGGTAATTCTCTGGAGATAGTTATAACAAGTAGGAACAAAAAGAAAGGCTCCAAATCTACTACTTCTTCTTAATGACTTGGTTTACATAGAATGTTAGAGGTATCAATTACCCTAAAATGCTTTTAACTTTGAGGGATTTTGTCTATCAAGAAAAGCCTTGTTTAATTGCTATTTTGGAAACCAAGATTGGGGTAGATAATATTATGTAGCTGAACAAATTGGGTAGGAAATTCATTACTAATTGTTTTGGGAAGAATCATTGCTGGTTTTGATCTTGAATTTTTGAAAGTCGATGTCTTGGAAGTGGAAATGTAGATGATGCATATGAAATGGCATTTTAAAACTGAGAATGTGACTATCTTCTCTTCTATCGTTTATGGCTCTAATTATGCCTTCCAAAGGAAGGATTTATGGAAGAGTTAGGTAGATTTCCAGCATAGAGTAGTTAGCCCCTAGGTTATCAATGGTGATTTTAACTTTACTTTATAAATAACTGAAGCTGAAGGTAATGTTGTTCTGAGGAAGTTCACATCAGATCTTAGGGATTGTGTGGAGACTATAAGCAAGCTCGAGACTAGTCTTTATGGAAAATTTTGGATCGATTGCTAGTTAATCATAGTTGGTTACATTAGTTTCCTATAAGGTTGTGGTAGCATGCCAACTTGAAGGTTGTGGTAACGTGCCAACTTGGGGTACGCTGGGCCTAATTCGCCCCGGTACACAAAACACGGACCTAACAGAAGCTCTACTGTTGAATCTATTGAAAGATCTAAAAGTGATCTCACTATCATTCAAGGGTAACTTCCAAAACACCCTAGGGGACCCTTAAAGAAAGAGAATCTAAACCAATACCTCTCTATCGTTCATAATCATGGAAGTCTGATAAAGTTAAGAGCAAGGGTTAAATGGCTACAGAAAGCTGATAAATGCTCTAAGTTCTTCTTCAACTCATTGGTAGGGCTAAGAAACAACAATAGAATTTTTGTTATCCAAGTTGTCGATGGCAGATTACTTAACTAGTAGGATCTAATCTTTGAAGAGGTAGGGAAATATTTCAACAGATTTTATGGGAACTTTACTTAGACTTTAGTCACTACACACTTGCTAAACTCTTTCATTTCAAAGAAGTTATCACATGAAGAGGCTCTTAATTTAGATAGGCCTATCCATGATGTATAGTTTAAAGGAGTTATCTCCCAAATGAATCTTAATAAAGCCCCTGGTTTAGATGGCCTAAATGGGATTTTTTTTCAAAAAGCTTGCGGTTAGATTGGAATGATTGTGAAACAAGCTGTAGGTGAATTCTTCTCTACTAGGGTATTGTTGAAGGAGATTAATAAAACCTTCCTCTGCTTAATTCCTAAAACCAGTAACCAAAATTCCTTTGATGAGTTCAAGCTTGTTGCTTTTTCTAATTTTGTTTATAAGGTGATCTCTAAAATTATTACAAATAGATGCAAGACAGTTATGGGGACATTAGTTAGTAATAACCGAAATGCATTCATACAAGGAAGGATGATAGGTGATAGCATTTCCATTGTTTAGGAGCTCATTAAAGGGTATCAAAAGATGAATTCTTTGCCAAACTATGCTTTTAAGATTGATTTCAAGAATGAAATTGATTGTGTGGAATGGAGATTTTCCCTTATGGTGATGAAGCTGATAGGATTCCCTTCTATTTTTATTAAATGGATTGAGGCATGTATAACCACCTCGTCCTATTCGTGTTAGTGAATGGTATACCAACTAGATTATTCAAAGGAGAGAGAGGGCTTCGACAAGGTGATCCTATGTCTCCCTACTTATTCATCCTTTATATAAAGGTGGTCACTATATTATTGAAGTATAATGAGGATAAGGAAAAGTGTTTCAAGTTCCACAACAAATGTAAGAAGGTATCTCTAACCAATCTTTGTTTTGCTAATGATTTGTTACTTTTTTAAAAGACACATCCATCTTTTATTCAAATTTTGATGTCCTCTTTAAAACAATTTGGAGAAATGTTATGTTTAGAAATTAACCTACCAAAAAGTCATTTTGTACTAGTCAATAGTGCATATGGATTGGAAGCTGAGATAGCTACAATATCTTTTAGGGAAAGGAAACAATATCCTTTGAGTTATCTAGGACTACCTATCACTACAAGAAGACATCTTTTTTTTAATGTTACCCATTAATGGAATGAATAAAGCAAAGATTATTGGTCTGCTATTATGTTTTTAGCTAAAGGAATAGTGAAGACAATTGAAATCATATTTAGGAGGTTCTTGTGGGGAAAGTATAACTCTGAAGGATAGTTAACAAAAGTTAGATGGGATGAAATTTGCAAGTTTAAGAAGGAGGGGGCCTCAGGATAATTCATATTCTGACCACTAACAAGATATTATTGCTGAAAAAAATATAGCATATACTGTGCAGTGAAAATTCTTTATGCACCCAGTGGGTTCACTCTTACATACTAAAAGGAAAATCATTATGGTCCATTTCTCCTAAAGACTCTCAATCTTTTTTCATCAACAATTTGAAGAGACTCAAGGACACTATGGGGCTGGGTGTGTGACATGTAGAGTTGGCAATGAAAAAAATGATCACTGTTGGTTTGATAATTGGACGAATCATAGTTCATTAATTAGACTTCCTAGTGCAATCTAATGGTGGACGCATCTACCACTTAATGTAAAGGCTTGTGCAGTCATAACTTACAACTCTTGGACTGATTTTCTTGACTAGATGATTCACTTCATCCCTTCTTATACCCCTAACTGCAACATTTAGGAAAAATACTCATGGTTAAACCAACCCCATAATTCCTTTTCTAACAAGGTATGTAGGGAGTGGCTATCACAGTGCCAATCCTCTGTTGATTGGTAACCTGTCGTTTGACATAAGTCCTTAAGACCTAACTCCTCCTGCTTATTATAGTTGGAAAATTGCAACACTTAGGAAAAATTCTCATGGTTAAACCAACCCCCTAATTCCTTTTCTAACAAGGTATGTAGGGAGTGGTTATCTCAGGGGCAATCTTCTATTGATTGGTACCATGTCATTTGACATTAGTCCTTAAGACCTAACTCCTCCTGCTTATTATGGTTGGCAAATTTGAACAAAATGGCCACCATAGATGGACTATGTTTTCTAAATTTGGATGATACAAATTTACTATGCAGGAATGATTACGAAATTAGATATCAACTTTTTTTCCAATGCCCTTTTACTGAGAGTATGTGGAGAAGAATTAAAGATAAGTTTCATTGGAGATCAGATGGGATTATACTTACTGTCATATTGGATAATTTAAGAAGTCTGACGACTGGCCCTAAAGGGGACAGAGTGTTATACATTATCTTCTCTATTACTTATGTAATGCTCTAAGTATCATGAGTAAGGTCTTCTTCTCTTATTCAATAAAACTAGTCAAAGGTGGAATTGTCTTAAAGTATCAACAACAACAATAATACACAGTATGAATTCCGCTAATATGTGAGATCTGGAGAGGTCCAATAGTACGCAACCTTACCCTTAATTAGTAGAGAGGTTGTTTTGAAAATGTCGTAAAGTACAAAGTAGCAAAAGTGAAGATATGCACGAGTCAAAAACAATAACACATTATAATAGAAAAGAGTATTTTGACTAATAATTGTCAATTTTCTGTTAAATCTCATAGACCATAGTAGCCATAAAGGGAGAAGGTTTTCTGTAGCATTTTTCAAATGTTTATATACCCTTAATGTAAACACTTAAATTTAAAAAAAAATTATCTAATTGTCCCCAATAAATCAAAATATGGTTATAATACAAATTACGATCAATCATAATATAGCTAGAATTCCACCTCACATATACATTAATCCTCAATTTCTTTATCACATTCAAATGAAACTTTTAGGACAAAAAACTAAAGTTTTGGAATAGAATTATTCAAATTCTTAATTTTATTTCAAGTTTAAGCAATAGAGTCATCAATCATTTTTAGTCATGCTTACATAATAAGATTCAAAATATGACAAATACATATACTTGAAAATCTTACCCATTGCAAATTAATGAATCATTTGTAGTAAGGTGAAACTTAAGAAAGTTAATAACTTTTTCATTACAAGAAGTATTGTCTAATAAGCTCAATAAAATCTTTTTATCAACTTTCTATTGAAAGAAGCAAAGAGTTACTTCATTGATAAATGATAATCCATTATAAGTAGGATTTAATTCTTTAAAAAGAATTATTCTTTTCCTTGTATCTTTCACTTGCTATCAATAAAAGGAGCAATAATCCATGCATATTCATCCCTTGAAACTTCATTTTTTCAATTATCAAAAGTCAAGCAAATTACAACTGTGAGATTTAAATTACTTTTGATTGATTCTATTTCCTAATCAATATACGATGTTATATCAAGTTTGAAAGCAACGTTGAACAAGTGGCAGAGCTCATCACATATCTAAGTCCAGATAATTTAATAAACATAAAAGGAAGATTAATAGCAATAATTATCACGTTAATTGTCCAATGCAATTCAATATGATCATATTTTGTGTTTTTAATGCAAAAATACTATCAAATTTTGATATATTTCCAATCACATGTTCATTTATATGATTCTACTTTCTCATTGGACATTTTTCTAAATTATAAAATAACTGAGAAGTATTACTTGTAGCTTGAACATAAAATTATTTACCATAACAATTGCTTTAAGTTTTATATTTTTCCCTTCTTAATTTTAAGGTTCCATACAATAGACCGCAACTTCTTTGTTTCCAGTTGTTTTTATGGTTTCTTTATTAGAATTATCATGTAATAACCAAAACATGTCATTATTGTTACTTACTTTAAAAATAATTAATTAGTTTTATATAATAAAAATAAACTTATAAAAATGACAATTAAAATTAATTGTCATTATTACAAGTTTTTGAATTTTTCTATGAGAATTATCATATAATAAACCAAAACATGTCATTATTGTTACTTACATTAAAAATAATTAATTATTTTTATACAATAACAATAAACTTATAATAATGACAATTAAAATTGATCTTATTAAATAAAAATATCAGTTTATCTAAATTTATACTACCTAACACTCCTACTTTTCGTTATTACCAGGAATCATACGTTTAAGATTAATGACTGTCATGTATAATTGTACAACTACATCTTCATGCTAGGTTTACATTCATCTTTTGTCATTATATTGTGTGTGTTGAAAGAAACGAAATACGTTGAAGTCAACCACCGATTCGTTTGAAAGTTCAAGGAAAAAGGACAAATTAAAAAAATGTTGAAATTTATTCAATTTTGTAATATTAATATAAAATTTTAAAAACAATGTTAAAATATTCTATTTTTCAAATTTTTATAAATATAACTTATCGTTAACCATCCAATTAACAATGCTAACATGGCTTGGACACATGACAAATACGATATATTAGTGTCATTTTAGAATTAATATTAGAATTATAAAACAAAAATATGAAACATGTTCTTCTATCCCTAAAATCTTAAAAAGTCTAGCCTTTCCTTAACCCATTGAGAGCAAAACAACCTCATCATCATGCTCCGTCAATTCCTAAAGCTCTTGGCTCTCCATCAAAGTCAGGCTCATCAATGTCCTTGAGATTAGCTCCTCCAATTTAGGTTTCTTGGACTTTCTTGAAATAGCCCCTTCTTCGAAGATGGAATTGGGATTGAGGTTATATAGATCAAGATTGAAGGACAAAAGAGAGGATCATAACTTTTTTTTTTGAAACTAAAGAGATTCATTAAAGCAAAATGAGAAATCAAAACTGAGGAAGCAACTAAACCCAAAGCCAATAGAGGATGATGATTCTTAAGATGTTAAATGTAAATTCTAGAAATCTCGAGATTGAGTTTAGAAGGAAGAAAATTAGAGGTGACAATTGGAACATTTATAAACATAATGAAATGTTTTTGTTAAAAATAACGTTACTTTTACAGGTTAGGGGAGTCAAGTTCAGCTCGGGTTAGGTTGTCTTGTGATCTCTACTATTGCTGGGGCCTGGGCCTTCTGCCTCGACCTAGTCCCAACCTGAGCTCATTACCTATCTCTCGAAAAATCGAATCAATATATGAATGTTCTCAGTCCAACAAGATTTTTTAATCAGCGGGTTGGAGTACACTTTTGAATCTATTTGACGATTCTAGTGACTATATGCTTTGACCATCATCATTTTTAGCAGGGGCCATGAGGCATGACTATAGATATACATTAATGTATAAAAAAGATAATTATCATTATACAAATATAAAATTAATAATATTACAAAATTTTTAAAATATTATAATAATACAATTTCATCATTTTAATAAATAATAATTGCATCAAAACATCCAATAAAAAGAATAAATATACTTAAACAATTTACAAAAAGAGTTTATGACGAAGAAACAATCAAGTAGAAGTTAAACTTGAAACAAAAACATTAACAATTACACTACATATATAGAATTTAACATAAACATCAAATATAAGTAAAATTAAAATAAGAGGAAAAATAAAAACCTAAAACGAAATTCAATGGTCAACAAAAGGATATCCTTTATAACTGTACTAACCCTAGTTATTATTTGGCACAAAATCCCCATCATTGAAAGGGGCTTCATCATCATTATTATTCAAATTTAATACACCAAATGACATGTCAATGCTTTTCATCCAAGATTATTTTCCAAGTCATTCACATCTATCAAATTTGGTTTTTTAGAAACTCAATCTGTCAAAAGATCAATATTATCAATGAAAATTAGATCAGTTGAACTACTTGTGTTATTAAGACTCCTAGTAAACAATTAAATTTAATTATTAGAAAATTATAGAAAATTATATCAAAATTAATAATGATAATAAAGAAAATAACTTATCTTTTTTAAGTTTTAAATTGTAACGAATAAAAACCAAGTCATTCAACTTCTTGTGCTCCAATCTATTCCTTTTCTTTGAGTGGATAAATTCAAATGTGTTTCAGTTTCGTTCACAGCCTCTTGCACTCATACATTAACTTAAAATTCGAATTGCAAACCTTTTCAATTCTGGAACACCATTTCTAAATTAATCCCACCAAGAAACTGTAAGTCATAAGATAACAAAAGTAATGTTATAAACAAAAAAATTGATAATTAATTTTCAACAAATAAGAAAAAGGAAATAACTAATACTTGAAGAAAGTTTTCCTCTTTATTGAATAGCAATCGGCATTTCAAAATCTCCATAAGACAACTTGTAAAGCCACATTTTTTAGCTTAAAAGATCTTGTATCGCGTCAATGCTAACAATTATTGTAATAGTTAAAAGCGTTCCTCTATTAACTTTAGCTTGCTTAGTAAGATCCATTCTAAAATAGACACTATGATTAAAAAATGTCCTAGCTACAAACAATAAAGAAGAAAGTTGTCTTTCCCTTCTCTTACTAATGATTGAAAGATATGATGTATATAAAGAAGGACTATGTTTCAAATTGGTCTTGATTGCTTCTGTCACTATCTCCATGATATAAAAAATATAACCCACTGTTAGCTTTTCTTCATTATCTGCCAATCGAAGAACCCTCACCAAAGGCTCATAAACTCGTATAACAAATTGACATTGAGACCAAAATTCTCTATCTTCTAATATAATATTACAAACCCCCACTCCAGCATTAGACCTAGTATGCTGAGATATAATCCACTTATCACTTGTAAACATTTGTCTTAATTCTTTCTTTATCGAAACAAAAGACTGAAGTGATAAAAAATGTGTTGCAAATCTTATCTCAACAAGACAACACAAATTCCCACCATTGGTAAAGTTCTTTCTCATCAAATTCAATACTCATGCATGATTACAAATGAACTTTGACACTTTTTTAGCTTTCTGCATAGTCTCATCAATAACAGGAAAATACTTAGGATCTCATATATTCTCCAACATTAGGTCAATGCAATGTGCAACATAAGGAGTCTAAAAAATGAATTATATGTATTCGAGAACCTTTTTCTTATCGTTTTATAAGTGGAATCATTGTCAATAATAAAATAAACAATGTTTTCTAATCCAACATCATTCACAACTTTATCAAATATCGCAAACAAAGTCACAATATTTCTAGTAAGGCCAAATGCATCAATAGATTTCAAAAACATATATACCAAAAATTTATAATAGGCTCTTCTCTCTTATTTATCCAACCGTCACACATGATTGAACATCTATAAGTACCACAATTCACTCTTCTTTCAACCAAATAACTTCTATTTCAAAAATATCATAACTCAAAAGTTTACCTCTTAAGTCATCAATCGAAGGACCTTTGTATCATAGACCATAAGAGGCTATTGCATCCATCATAGGTTAATAATAATAAGACTGAGAAGCATTAAATGATGAACCTGTACCATACCACCATCTAGCTACTGCTATATCGACATTATGAGTTGCATCTTTTGATTGCATTGTACTACAAATTAAAGGTTAGGCTCTAAGAGTTGTTCGTGATGCAAAAAAACTAGTCACCTACCTTCTTCTCTTCCTCACATTAGGTTCAAGTAATTCTTTTTGAGCCTAAGATGGAATACTATCAGTACTAATACCACCACTACCACTATCATTTCCACCTTCAACATTTCCAAAATCACCACGACAATTAGAAAATGAACTTTCACTACCAATTTTAAAATTCAAACTTTTCTTTCTATCTCTCTCATATTGATATTCATCAAGCAATGTTTTTATCTGTCACTTTACATCATGACTTACTTTTTTACAAGGCTCCACATCTCCTTTAACCCCAACTAAATAATTTTTTAATCGGGTGATTCATCTACCTTTCAAATGCTTGTTGTAAAACAAACAGATAGTATGGTTCCTCATATCGGAAATCAATGCAGCATGAGCTTAAGCTGGATCATTGTATCTTCTAAAAGTGGATTGATCAAGAATACTTGAACTTTCTTCCATTTATCTATAAAAATAAACGAATGCATATATCAAAATAAATAACATATAATTTCAATACACAATATGCATAATCGTCTTATATAATATAACTCATTCTCTATAATTACATTACACACAATTCAATTTCATAGAACACAATTCACTATAAACCAAAAGCTAACAATTCAAAGCATTCAACATATATGATTACACAAAACATACATCAACAATTTTCATTTTCAATAATTTTTGACAATTTCCATTTATAATATTCTCAAAACATTCATAATTCCATTTCCATTTCCAACAATTTTCACTTCCAACAATTTTCAATAATTTTCATTTCCAATAATCACAAAACATACATAAATAAATTTGGTTTCCATTAATCACAAAACATTCATAAAATAATTTCCATTTTAAACAATTTTTCATTTCCAATAATCACAAAACATTCATAATTTTATTTCCATTTCTAACAATTTCTATTTTCATTTCCAACAATTTTTAACTATTTCCATTTCCAATAATCACAAAATATTCATAATTTTATTTCCATTTCTAACAATTTCTATTTTCATTTCCAACAGTTTTTAACTATTTCCATTTCCAACAGTCATACAACATTCATAATTCCATTTCCAACAATTTCAATTTCCAACAATCACAAAACATTCATAATTTCATTTTCATTTTCAACATTTTCCATTTCCATTTCTAACATTTTTCATTTCCAATAATCATAAAACATTCATGATTCTATTTCTATTTCCAACAATTTTGAACAATTTCCATTTCCATTTCTAACAATTTTCAACAATTTCCATTTCTAATAGTCATAAAACATTCATAATTCTATTTTTATTTCCAACAATTTTTGTTTTCATTTCTGACAATTTTCAACAATTTCCACTTTCAATAATCACAAAACATTGATAATTTCATTTCTATTTCCAACAATTTCCATTTTCATTATTGACAAAACATTCATAAAACAATTTTCACTTCCAACAATCACGAAACATGCATAAACAATATCCATTTTCAATAATTTTTAACAATTTTTATTTCTAATAATTACAAAACATTCATAATTTCATTTCCATTTCTAGCAATTTTCAACAATTTCCATTTCATTCTCCATTTCTATTTCCAACAATCACAAAATATGCATAAACAATTTCTATTTTCAACAATTTTTAATAATTTTCATTTCCAATAATCACAAAACATTCATAAAAAAATTTCATTTCCAACAATCACAAAATATGCATAAACAATTTCCATTTTAAACTATTTTTAACTATTTCCATTTCCAATAATCACAAAACATTCATAATTTCATTTCCATTTTTAACAATTTCCATTTCCATTTCCAATAATCACAATACATTCATAAAATAATTTCTATTTCTAACAATTTTCAACAATTTCCATTTCTAACTTTCATAAATCATACATAAACAATTTCTATTTCCAACAATTGCAATTCAAAGTTTCAAACATGAGGATCAAGTTGAAGGGTATGATACGATTTGCATAATTGCCAAATAATGAATGACATATCTTATACAATTGTTCATATACATATATTCATAACATGATGATCAAGTTG
>JANIHY010000009.1:31742244-31758002 GCA_027479065.1 Erythroxylum brevipes
CATACTTGAGACTAAAGTGTAGACCAACCTTAGGATCTTGTGTGAGGATACCTAGAATTAACGAACTTAATTTTAGGTTTATTGTATTTACCGCCTTTTATTCCTAATTATCTATGGACCAAGTAGTGACTCAGATTTAAAAGAGAAGGGAACACCATGAAGATTGGGTTTGACTTGCTTAAGTGAAGTATTTCTTAAATTAATCCATTGTTACAGTTTTATTTTAAATATCCAATCCAATTGAAATCTGATACCTTAATCGATTTTTGTCATTTGATTAAATCTAGTCGTTTTAATTAATACCTTGCATTTTTTATTTTCTTAATTTGCTTACTTTATTTTATTTTAATTTCAAATCAATCAATCTTAGATTGTCTGAGTAATTTTTAATCGTTTAATTTAATTGTCTTACTTGTTGAAAATTTTTCCCTTGGGTACGATATCCGATTCTTACCGATTTATATTACTTGTCGACGGGGTGCACTTGCCTCTAATTGGTTTAAATAAAATTTAATTATTTTGTTTAGACCACAACAGAAGACTATTAAAGGAGTTCTACTTTGGGAATATGAGGAGGCTTTACAAATGCACAATTTAATCCTCAAATAGATATCAAAAGTGTAGTGGTTGAAAGATGGCTATATGAAGAGTAAGTTTTTTCATGCCTCTCTTTCGGCAAGGAGAAACAGCAACAAGATAATGGAGCTGAAAGATAATTATGGTGTCTCCCATTTTAATCAGACCTCCCTATTATCTCTAACATGAGCTTAATTTGAACAATTGGTGGGAACTTCATCTCGCACCTCTCAGATAGACGACATCAAAAGGTTTTTTTGAAGATGTACTTTATCACAACACTAAAAACTTCCTGATTGCTCCATTCTTCGATAATGATATCAAGGTAGTCTTGTTCAATCTAAATCTTTCCAAGGCACCAGGGCCTGATGGATTCATAGTCTAGTTCTTTCAAAAAACAAAGAAAATCACTGGTGAACTATTTACTCAAGCAGTTAAAAAAAGTTTATTATCTTATAAGCTGCTAAGGGAAATTATTCATGCTTACTTATTTCTTGTCCCTAAAAGGCAAAGCCCTTCCTTACTAGAGGATTATAAGCCCATTTCATGTTGCACTGCCATCTATAAGGTACTTGTCAAACTTATAGTGAAACCATACCCTTGTTTGTTTAGGTTAACTAAAGAAATCAAATTCACACGCAAATCATGAACATACTACGTATCAAATGTTATGATAATTCTGTCATGCATGTTAATCTGCGTTGAACCACTACCCTTTACACTAAGCTCCTTATTATCACCCAACTTTACTATGTCGTTCCACTCTTTGAATGAATGAAACAATTCGCGTGAGAAAGTCATGTGATAAGCTGCACTAGTGTCTATAACCCAAGTTTTTGCAAAACTAGAAGAACTACTAACAGTCAAAACATCTCTTCTTCATCGGAGATATCCTGTACTACTGCAGTACTATCACTACTACTTAATTCCATCTTCTTGTTTCTCTCATTTCGTTGTGGATAGTCCTTTCTCATGTGCCCCTTCTCTTTATAGAGAAAACACTTAATTGCTTTAGCCTTTGATTTGGAGCTTGACCTACCTCTCCTGCCACCATCTCTTTCAATGTTCCTACCCCAACTAATAATAAGACCTGCTTCTACACCATCTTCACAAGAACCGGAGATCTTTCTCTTTAATTCTTTAGACTGCATAATATCCTTCTCATTGCTAACAAAAATACTATCTTGCCCATACAACATAGTATCATCAAAATTCTTATAGGAATTCAACAAAGAACATAAGAGAATAATAGCTTGATCCTCATCATCAATATTAAGCCCAACGCCTTGAAAATTTATGACAATTCGATTAAAGTTATCAAGATGATCTTTTACTTGCATATTTTCTATGATCCACAAGATATACAAATGTTGCTTCTTTTAGAAATGATTTATGAGATATTTTTTCTAAAATCTGTTTTCCAATTTCACCCACAATCCTACAACAATTGTTTCATGCACCACCTCACACAACATTTCATCGCCCAGACTCAACATTACTATGCTATGCACCTTCTCCAAATTTTCATTCTTCTCCTCCGTCGATAGTTTCTTGGGTAGTTTACCTTCTCCATCTAACATCGTCGAACATCTCTGTTGAACCAAAAGAGCCCTCTTCTTAATCTTCCATATAATGAAATAGTTCATCCCATTGAATTTATAAACATTGAACTTATGAGTCGTCATCTTCCCAAATAGCAAACAAAATAGCCTCCTAAAAATTGCAAGAAAAATTCGAACGTTGAAAATAGAATCAACAATTATGAATCTTTTAAAACCTTGCTTTGATATCACTTGTTAGAAAAATGCAACGCAATAAAAAAAACATAAACAAAAAACACACAAGAGTTACATAGTTCAGCAAATGTGACCTACATCTATGGGAAAGGGAAGAGCAATCTTATTTCGTCAAAGAGAACTGTTAAAAGTGATAAAATCTAGAACTGAATACATCATATATATATATATATACCTAATGAGTTTCGGCAGCTCCAAAAAATATACAAACTGAGCTATGTTCGTAAGCCCTCGCCCTGCTCGTACCACTAAGCCACCGAGAGCTTAAAGCTCAACGTAATTGGGCCTTAAGCCCACAGTAATCCAGAGCCTCAGGCTCAACGAATAACGTGCCCTCATTGGGACAATATAGGCACTCGGTCACAACAACGAAATAAATTGAAAAAATGGTCACATATGCATTACATGTGCACTTGATTGAATGTTTGATTATGTGAAAGACAAATCGCCTTGGTACCATATAAATTATTCTGTGTCTGCTTGAATGAATTATTACGTGATAATTGTGTTATACTTGACAATGCATGAATTGGGTGAACCATCGATGATGGTTCCTCACTGAGTTCGCAAACTCACCCAAAATTGCAAATTATTTTTCAGGACCGAGAGAGTAGACTCCTAGCTCCAGAGAGACTTTTCCTGCCGTGTAGATCGTGTTGGCAAGAGAAGTCATGGCACACAGGTCGGTCAGCTGGGATCTTTTGGGGATGACCTAGTTAGATATGTGTACTAGATTTCCTTTGGAGTTTTGTACTGATAATGAGAAACAGACAAATATGTTATGACTGTTTTGGTGTTATAAAATGAAAAAGTTTATGGTTTTAAAAAGTAGTGATTTTCAATATTAATGCTTTATGATTGATGCCATGTGAGGTAAAGGAACAATTGTTCGTAGTTCACTCTTATCGTAGGATATGTATCGGAATGACCTGCGGGCATCCCGATGTGTACCCTATGATAAGGGGGTGCTACAGTTTGAATCTTTGATCTCAATAAAAACCAAAAATAGCTTGCCTTTGGGTTATGTTGGTTATGAGAAGTTCGTGGGATGGAGTCTTTTGAAACTAGAGCTCAAAACTAATTAAAAGTATGGAGAAATTAGTAAAAAGGGAGCTAATGCATTTTAAGATCTCATTAGGAAGTTCATCTTAATAGTGCTTAATGGGAGTTTCTTTTTTGGGTTCATTTATGAATGTGTTTTGTTTTAGTCGATTAAATGTTTTAGTTACAAGTTTCTCAATCAAGTATGGCACTTTCATGTTTTTATCCCTTCTCAATTATAGAAGTAGATCATTTTGTTATACCAAACTTTCATTATTTATCCATTTACTGATTTTCCTTTTATGTATTGTTCTCCTTGTAGTTAATCTTTGAGTGCCTATTATGTCGCTTTAGTACATATTAAACTTTTATTATTGTATTAAGCCTTTTGTTATTGCATTAAAGACCTTATTTTAGTTTATTTTCTCTAATCATAACTGCTAGCAAATTTGTTGAACATTTTACAGACCATAAGAACCTGCATTAAATGGTTAAATTTATTAAAAATTTTGCCAAATATCTTGAGAAAAATAAGATTTTTAATTAGGTGGGAAGCACACTTTTCAATATTGATTGAAGCTAATTGATTAGTCACAATTAAGTGAATTGTTACTGGTTAGTTTAGATTTACCTTTAGGAAGGATTTTTCAAATGTGATTCATTTCTTCATAACCAAATAATAATTTTACTTTGAAAAAGTTATGGTTTTAATGATGCACTTATTTTATCAACAAGTTGCTTATCACTTGATTAAATTTCTTTTAATAGATCAATTTACTAAGGAATGGTGATAAGTAGATTTTCATGTGTGGATTAAAGTGAATCATACTTTTAACTTTAACAGAGATGCTGAACAATCAATCAAAGAAGAAAATCTACACAGTAACCCCTAGAACTTTAATATTTATGAAACATTTAATTATGAAATTTAACATAATGATGTATATTTAATCTAATTTTGACACTTTGGTCCGTTAAACCACTTATGCTATTTTTAAAGTTAAAACCATATAAGTACTTTACTTTACAATTCTTAACGATTAGGGTCATGCTATTTAGTGACCTCTTCGTTCATCATGGATTTTAGCTGCTTACATAATTTGACTATGCCACTTGCCAAGTTAATTATTCTCTTTTTTGCATTTCTTTACTCAATCTTCTTTTTCATGTTATTATTGGGTCACTTAACAAATACTATGTTAATTTTTTTTATTGGGTCACCTTATAGTTAAGTTTCAGTTTTGGCATAGTGGCACCTTCAAATTTACATCTACCATACATTATGAAGGAGGAAAATGTATCACTTTGGCGTAGAACCAGGTCCTTTGGCCACGTTTTAATTCGTATATATAGCAAATGATTTAGGCTATTGAGAGGTTCTAGAGTTTAGTTATAAATCTCCTCAAGCCTTTAAGGCTAACATTAGATGTTGGCCCCGAAATTTTTTCTTTAAGTTAAGCATGATTTAAATAATTGTTGAGGTTCTGATTGATTAATTATTTTGGAGTTATTTAACTATGTCAAAGTTAGTAGGATTTATTAAATGGGTAAGTGGAATTAAAGTGTTAAGGTTATAAGAATGTTTAAGGATGTTTTGGGCAAGACACTTAAGGTTAAAAGAACACAAGCCTGTAAGGAAAGGTAAAATGGACTTTTTGGACTCATTAAAGGTAGAAATGGAAGAAGAAATGTTGTCTTGTTCTTTTAAGAAGAGAAAAACGTGAATTGAGATAGAAGAACAAAAATAAAAGGGAGAAAGAAGAGAGTTCAGTGGAATGGAGAGAAAAGAAGGAAAGATAGTTAGGGTTTCATCATTTCGTGGTTTTTAAGAGAGAGTCTGAGGTTATTCAAGAAGGAAAAAAGGTAGAGGAAGAGAAGAGTTTCCATTTGAACCAAAGATTTCTTCATTTGATGAAGAATAAAGGTAAGATCATTTTGAATCTTTTGGATTTTTAGAAAGATTTTAGTTTATGAAGTTTAGAAAATGTATGGATTTAAGAATTCTAGGATCAATTTTAGTGAATATGTCTTATGAGTTCTCCAATTTGAATTCTTATTGAATGAAAATTTTGTCTTTAATAAAGAGAATCAAGAGAGGCCAAAGGAGCAAGAGTAGAGAAATTTTTGAGCAAGTCTTTAAACAAGAAATTCAAGGTGGGCACATGTTTATAATAGAGTAAATAAGCCACTAATGTTTTCTTTGAATTAAAGAAGTTTAATGATTTCAATTGCATCATAAATGTTACACTTATTGCTTTTGAATGATTTGAGATATTGCAATATGTTGTTATATGAATTGTGTGATGATTTATGAAAAGACTTTGAAATTGATTTTTTGAAAAGATAACATGTTTATGAAATCATGTTTTCGAAATATCTCATGTTTATGAAAAATCAAGTTTAAGAAAAGTGTCATTTTGGGCAATATGTTTACAAGATGTGAAATACATGTTATATGGGTTTGGTTTGATCCATTTTGTATGTCAAGTGCACTTCAACTAAAAACTTCTCCCGCCTGCCCGCTAGTGGCATAGAGCTCCTTCATGGACTCCCCTAAGTTCACGGCAACGCAAAACCATTATTTGAGATTGCGTTAGTACGTTCTGTTCACGACTACACATGACTATTATTTGGGAATGTGTTAGTTCGTTTTGTTTATGGACATCCCAATTCTGATGTGCTTATGTGCTTATGTTATGTTAACGAGTTTGAAGCATTCATGTTTTGAAATTTGTAAACTTTGGTTAAGGTTTTGAGAACGATACAATTTATGATTTCAATTTGAATTTTATATTGACAAATGAACATTTCAAAGATTTTGCTTATTTTTTCATTATAAACTGTAACCTACAAACTTTCAAGCTCACTTCTTTTTTTGTCCCATCTTCAGATAAAGAGAATGAGATCAAGTAACCAAAAGTCGAGACATCATTCTACTTTTACAATGTTTTTGTCAATTAAGTTAGATTTTGTAAAAGCAAGACTTTAGACGCATTTCAAGAATTATTGGGGTTTTGTATCTTTCGTATTTTGGATTTTGATATCGATAATGTAATGTGATTCGGAATGCCATTAAAGATTTGCAAACTCTTATCCTTGGTGTTAATGAACTATGAATTGTGTATAGATGATGTGAGTTGAAATTAGATATACGTGAAGAAGTTATTAACTTGAGTTGATGATTTTGAGATATTATGGAAAAGAAAGATAGGAATTATAAACGATGAGATGTAGTTGAATGTGATGAGTCAAATGAATTGAGATATTGAGAGTTTAATGAAGTCAATCTAGTAGTTGAATGGATAAGAATGATGATGCATTAGAGGAAGCGAAATTGGAAAAATTTTCAAGTCTT
This sequence comes from Erythroxylum brevipes, assembly GCA_027479065.1. Classification (NCBI taxonomy): domain Eukaryota; kingdom Viridiplantae; phylum Streptophyta; class Magnoliopsida; order Malpighiales; family Erythroxylaceae; genus Erythroxylum; species Erythroxylum brevipes. Next base: position 31,749,013 of record JANIHY010000009.1, read on the forward strand.
TCATAAGGGTAAATTTGTGTTCTGACTTATGGGAAAAAACTGTATTGATCTAGGCTAAATTAGACAAAGTTTTTTAAAAAAAGTTGTAGCTTATCTTTCTAACTTTCCAACGATATATAGTATGAAATTTTTGGACATCGGATTCAAAAGTTATGATCTTTATAAATGGAGATGCTCTAGAAAGTGTAGTTAATAATTTTAGAACTTTTGGTGATGTGAAGAAGACCCTGTAGAAACCCCTTCGTCTGATTCATCTTAGACTGAATCATCTGGTTCATCTTAGACTGAAGCCTATTGTCTAGTTCAGTCTTAGACTGAAGTCTTTTGTTTGGTTTCGTCTGACCTTTCATCTGACTCAATTATGACCCTCTAGATGACAAATTATCACTTTAGTGTCTTTATGAAAGTTATAGATCTAGAAGTCCTATTTCAAACCATCTAAGAATGACCTTAATCCAATATCTCTAGTAAAAGTTATGTCAATTTTCCCAAAAGAGGTCTTAGATTGAAGCCTTTCGTCTAACCTTCTTTTGGTTCAAATTTGACCCTCTAGATGACAAAATCTCTCTTCAAGGTCTTCACAAAAGTTGTAGATCTCTAAGTCTTCTTCAAAATCGTCCTAATATGACCTTCAATCGACATCTTTAGAGAAATTTTAGAGAAATATATGCCAATTTTCCTGAAACAGATTCAATATGATTGAGGACAAAACCTTATTCAATTCTTTTGGCCATAACTTTGTTATCAGACCTCCAAATGAAGTGATTCTTTTACCAATAGATTCTTAACACATTTTTCTACCTCTCCATAAACTTTTATCATTTTTTATGTTGATTTGAAAAAGATTGATTGAATCAAAGTAAGGGTATGAGTTGGAAGAGTATGAATTGGATATTTTACTGAGCATACTTTGGTATTTTGATGATATTTTAATCTGTAGAGTTTCGAATAAGATAATTCTTATTTCAAATATATTAGATACATAGAGCTACAAATTATCTGAAGGGATCAAATATTATTTCAGTCCCTAAGACTTTCAATTTCTGGATATAAGTTGGGTATAGTGTACTGTTTCAATTAAATAACAATCTGAAAATGTTTAGTCCCTAACTTTCAAATTTTTGAACCAATTTGAATGATTTTAGTGTCATTATAAACCTAAGACAATAGGGAACACATGTTTTGAAGAAGTCAAATTGTAATTCCAATTTGAGGCTTCCCAAAATCTGTTTTGAAATAGGAGAAATGAGTTTGTTTTAATGTTTGACTGGTGTGGGCACGTCACCCTTGTGAGATAATGACCAATGAGGATTTTTTGAAATAACCCTATAAGATAATACGCACACTCAAGTCTTATGATCCTCATGCAAGAGTTGGGCTCTGAAAGCGGGATCCAACATTAGAGATCTAAAAAGTGAGGTGTACATCATTGACATTGTTAGTGTAATTAAAAATGACTATAATAATGCGAATGTATTTGTAGATAATGTTGATTATCCCTTACTGAGACATAAAAAAAATGCTTAGGGAAAGGTGAATAAGTTGATTATGATGCTATTGTTTTTGCTATTAGAAAGGGTGAAGAAGGTGATTTTGATACTATAGAGGATCAATATCTTATTTCTAAGGAACCCTATAAATGATGAAAATAATAGTGGACTTGATGATTCAAAGTATGAGGGGTCACAAAAAAGCAATTAATGAATTTGATTATTTAAGTTCATTTCATTTAAAGGTCATATTTAATGAGGTGGTTAATGAAGAGGCTACTAAAAAAGTTAATAAGTTTGTTTATGCTAGTGCACAAGATGTCCCAATAGATAACATTATAGAAATGCAAAAAAATTCATCATATGAAGACCTAGATGATCTTAAGTTTCTAAAATTTAAAGCGCGTACTGATACAATAAGGCCAATTAATTTAAAAGGATGGTAGGTTATTTGATTCAGTTAATGCATTTAGAGAAGCTCTAGTCTAATATGCTATTTAGATATATACGTGTGAAGAATGACAAATCTAGAGTAACTATAATTAGTAATAAAGGATGTAGTTGGAGAATATATGCTTCTCCATCACAATATGGTACTGCATTTCAAATCAAGACATATCAGTCCATTTGTCAATATGTTCAAAAATAATAAAACAAAAAATATATGGTGTTTTGGATTACAAAGAAATACTTCTCATATTTTAGAGATTGCCCTATATGGGATATTAATGAGCTAAGGATGCACTTCTAAGGCACTTTAATTTTGAGATTATAAATAAGAAGGAATATAATGAGAAGAATTTTGCATTAGAGTTATTGACGAGTAAATAGGGTAAGCAATTTGAGAAATTAAGGAGCTATGGATTAGCCATATTAAAGTACGACTCAGGTAGTTCTTTTATAATAAAGCATGCAAGAGGTGTATTTGATTGGATATATAAGCTTCAATGCATATAAAAATGGTTTTTTAGCTACTTATAGGCTTGTAATATTTAGTGATGATTATTACTTGAAAGGTATGGAGGCAATTGATATCACTTGGTTGAGATGAAAATAGAAATATATTTCCAATCATATGGGTTATAGTTAAAATTAAGAATGAAGTCTCATGGAAATGGTTTCTTGGATGTCTACAATAAGATATCAAGCACTACACACTTCATAATTAGGTTTTCATTTCTAATCGTCAAAAAGTAAATCTTAATTTTGTATTACCATATGAAGGTTCATTTTGTAGACATTCATTTATAAGCATTAACCAAGTGCATTAACATATCCCACATGGTTTCCTTTTAACAAAGTTTTAAATATATCTTCAATGTTAAGACGACGAATATTGAACACAAATATTGTATTAGACATATCTATGCAACCTTCAAAGCAAATTTAAGATAAGGAAAGTTATAAAAAGTATAGTGTGGAATGAGACAAGATCAAATACCTTCAATAAATTTGAAAGGTATATGATTGTTTTATTTTAGTGCACCTGTGTTTGACTAATGTCATGCTTATGATTTTGAATGTATATGATTGTTTAAGGTTTGTTTATTTTGAATTTTTAACTTGGACAGGTGCATGAAGAAATTAGAAGGTACTGATAAATTGTTTCATGACTAATCGAATATAATACTAAATAACATATAATGTAGGCATATTCATAACTCTGGACTCAAATATGACATGTTGAACAACTATCATGAAAGCTTTAATGCTTACATCAAAGAGGCTAGGGATAAGTCAAACATCACAATGCTTTAAATGATTAAAAGAGAAACAATGAAGAGATTTAATATGAAAAAGGAGGGAATGAAGAAACAAAATTCCTAAGAATAAAAAACCCTTGAAGAACTATAAAAAATTTTGTTAGCAATTGGATGCCATACTTTAGTGGTGGGAAACTTTTTAAAATAAAGTATATTAATTTTCAATAACATTTTGATTTAGATAATAAAACCTACAAATGTAAGAGATGTGATTTGATTGGAATTCCTTTTTAACATACTTATTGTACGATCAAACATCATGGTGGTAAATTAGAAGATTATGCAAGCTTCATATATAACAAAAAAAATTCCAAGAAATTTGAGAAAGTCAGATTTTTCCAATTTCTAGTAAAGATTTATGGCAATCCTGAGTGAAAACCATAGTTATAAAATCTTTCCACTATAATATAAGAGAATATCAAAAAGGACAAAAGGCAAGGACCAAGAAGTAGTAAAGGAACAAAATCCTTATATACTTATTCTAAAAGGACTTCAGTAATATGGCCACAATACAAGGACGTGTGTTAAGAGAATAAATGATAATGCCTAAGAATGACGAAGTGGCCAATTGATATAAGAACCAGTTTAGAGGCAAAAAAGAAAAAAAGAAAAAATAACTAACTAAATTGTAAGTTGTTTTATTAGCTAAATATTTTTGTATATGGGGCTCATTATGGCTAGTTATTTTTATAGGTATCATTAACCAATATGTGGCTTTCTTTTGTATCTGGTGCTTATTGTGATTAGTTATTTGTATATATGATAACAAATCATAAATGGTTAATGAATTTTTTTTTATAAATGGTTATTGTGTCTTTTGGATATGATGTATTTAATGTGTATTTAAAAGTACTTTTATCTTATGAATTCTCTTTTCATTGATGTGTTTATTGGCTAATGAATTCTCTATTGGATGTATGCCTTTTTTTCCCATATATTGCCTTCATAATATAGTTGACATATCTGATTTATTAGTGAAGTTATGATGAATGTGTTTGATGAATTCTCGTTTGGATGCATTTTGGGTTTTATATATTATAATGTATGTTTGTATGTTAACTCAATTTGGGAGAGTTGTCATTTATGATTGGGATTGTTGCATGTTAATAAATCTCTTTATTCTTGTACAGGAAATGTAAAAATTTGAATATTTATGATTAAGCTTTTGTAAGTGTAACGTTATCTAAACAAGACCATTTGAAAGTCAAAATAAGATGACACCAATTTATTAATATGATAGATTTTTATACAGAGTAATATGCATAATTAATATAGACTAATTGACTACAAAGCGAAATGAAATCTAGAGTATTTCAAACATAAACAAAATTATAATGTTAAGATACTAAAATTCTAGAATACATATATTTTCTAAAAATAAATTACTAAGTAAGACCTAATGAAGAAAAAAGAAACAATGATCATATTACAAATCATTGACCTTCATAATAGTAGATGATCCTGTTGATCTCCTAAAACTCATCGATTACATATTTATACTTCTTGTAATTTTTTCATCATGCCATACAAAATAATCACATTTGTTTTGCTCCACAATTAGCATATATACAATACCATAAGTGAATAACTAGTTTAATAAAGTAATTTTATCCTAAATTGAGCACAAACATAAAATCGCCTTCTTAGGTTAGACTTTGTCTAATAAGTTATCATGGGTGTTATCAATCCATATTAACAATAATGTTAGTAGTCTATAAATTTGTTAGTTATACTGCTAGAAGAATTTATATTCCTTATTTTCTCAACTATTAAGTGAACACAACATCTAAAAATAGTCAAATACATGGTTGCCACTAAAAAGACAGTCACATATAAACCTTAGTGTAAAAACAAGCATATACATTCATTACTCATTAGAATAAAAAGACAAATAGCGAAAGCAAAATAGCAATATGTAAATAAAGATGGTTAACTACAAGTATATGTTTCTACTGTTCATTCAAAGTTGCAACACACCTTATGTAACTTGCCTAACCATGACCATATTTATTTTAAAACATTTCTATCAGGGCTTTCATTTTTTGTTGGTAAGGAGTGTAGGAGCCAAAGATACTAGCTCCTCATAAAAATGATTGAATTATAATCTCCGTCTATAAGCAGATGAATCCCAGGAGGGCGAGTCAGCCAAAAGGACCACAAGGGCTCCTGCGAAGACCCAAGTTTAGCAAGAAAATCTGCGCATTGATTTCCCTCTTGACTGAAGCAAGCAACACCATTGCCTAGCTAATAGCTCTTGGATGTCCAGAATAAGAGCAAGGTGGGGATAAAAGTATTGTGTCAAGCCTGAAACAATGGTTAACACATCGAGGCAATCAATCTCCACGATGACTATGCATTATCCCAAATTCCACACAAATTGAAGGCCATTTTTAAGCCCTTGTAATTCAGCAGTCAAGTTTGTCGTAATGCCTATAAAACCTAAAAATCTTGCAATCCATCTACCATTGTTGTCTTGAATGAGCCCACCAGACCCAGTATTTAGCTTAACAAACCCATTAGGGGGCTTTGTCCAAGAAATCCACCTAGGAACACGGTAGGACTCTTGAGTGGCTACAGACCCAAATGCCCTAGTACAATCCTGTAGAAGCGTACGACGCCATCTAAGTTAGGTCATGGTATTCAAAGAAGTATCCTCGATGACCTCTTTATTATGTACACACCAAATAACCCAACAGCCAAGTATAAACCTAAGACTGGAAGATGGAGCAGCGTGAGAACAAAACACATTGGACACCACCCACTTGTCCAGTTAACTAGTAAAGAAAGAAGTATACATAGTTTGACCATGTAGGCGTTGCCAAAATGCTTTAGACCACATGCAGTCACGTAACAAATGAAGAGTGGTCTCGGGGTAGCACACCTAAAACACAACTGTGATGCAGCGATACCACGATTAAACCGAAGAGCATTGGTCATTAAGCAATCCCCATGAGCTTGCCAAAGAAAGAATTTAAGCTTTGTAAGAATGCGAAGCTACCATAGCATTTTCCAACACTTTCTACCATCCGGACAATGAGGGACCTTGGAAATAAAGCCATAACCTGATCTAGAAGAGTATATACCGGACGAGGATTCTCCCCACACCCGCAGGTCACTGAAAGTATCAAAAGTAGATAGAGGAACTACATGAATTTTCACTCTAATATTCGCTGAAAGAGGGGTACGAAGCAAGTGTAGATCCCAATGAAAACCATTCAAAAGAACATCTGCAACTTTAACATTAGAATCCTGCACATCAATATAAGAAACATGGAACAAAGAGGAATATCCTCAACCCATCTATCATGACAAAAAGAGACATGTTCACCATTCCTTATTCTCCAAGTAAAGCCATCTTTAAGGTAGGGGCCACCTGTTAGATGGCACGCCACATAGGAGACGCCTCATGGAGGGTTTTATTGTTTAATACCAAGGGACCACCCCAATAATTAATACTAAGAATTCAGGTCCACAACTTATCCTCTCTAGCAACCAAAGACCAAAGAAGTTTACATAACAATGCAATATTGTTGTCTCTTCCCTTACATAAGCCTAAACTACACATAAACTTAGGGCTACACATCATGTCCTAATTAACAAGATTTATCTTACGAGTATTAGCATAGAAATCCCAAAAAAAGCCCCTGCAAGCTTTATCAATCCCAAAACAAACCGATGAAGGGAGCTAGCTAGTTTGCATGGCATATAGGGGAAGAGTAGACAACGTAGATTGTATCATCATATGTCTCCCAGCCTTATTTAAGGGTTTTGATTTCCAAGTCTGTAAACGAGAGCTCATCTTATCCATAATGTGCTTATAAGCAGTTTTTCCATTACAACCCCTCAACGGGACACCTAAATAACATCCCAAATCTGAAGAAAAATGAAGACCAAAGTGATGCTTAAGCACATTTATATGGGCAGTTGACGTATGAGGAGAAATCAAGACTCTAGACTTTGGCTCATTTATCAACATACCAGAACAATCATAAAATAGTCGCATAGTGTCCAAAACCACACAACAATGATTGACAGAAGCAACAGAAAACAAGAGAACATCATCTGTGAACAAAAGATGAGAAACGGGCAAAGAGCCCTGAGAAACTTAAATGGGCTTCCAACTACTAGAGTTAACCTTGTTAGTGATAAGGAGAGATCATTTCTCCATACACAATAAACAGGTAAAGAGAAAGAGAGTCCCCTTGTCGTAGCCCCCTCTGAGGAGAAAACCCCAAAAGAGAGGCTCCATTCCATTAGATCGACATATGAGACTAAGAAACACGGGATATACTAAGGTTTATTATCCGAGAAGGGAACCCAAAATCCTCCACGGTCTATTTGAGAAACCTCCAATCCAACCTATCATAGGCTTTGGCAAGATCAATCTTCATTGCGAAACAACTAGTTCTCCTTTTGGTTCTTCGAATACAGTGAATAAGCTCCCTAGCCACAATAATATTATCTGCAACAACCTTACCAAGTACAAAATGTAATACCCACATATACCCCCTGGAAGGATATTGCAATTGCCACACACACAGAACATACAGAATACAAAAAATTTCAAAACATACGAAACACTTCATACATGCATTTCCATAATCTTAAATAAGCATACATTATATCACATTAACTTAATACAATTTATTCTAAAAACAGAAACCAGCTTGAAACATAGTTATTACAAAAACTTACAACAATCCATAATCATACAGTTTATAAACAAGCCAAAATATACTCAAAATACATTTTTATCAAAACAAGACTCAGACTCTATTGTTCATTGCAGTTGACTCATTCCAATCTTTATAATCCTCATTTTGAACCTACACGGGGCAAATCCACCATGCTAAACATATAGCTAGTGAATAATAACTAATCTATATATAAAGTGATAACTCATCATACTGAATCATGTAATAGCGTAAGCATGCATTAACAGATTGTTTAAACAATAAATCAGACATAATGCATTTTAGAACAGATTTTATAGTTAACAAAATTGAATATCCCAAGAGGGTATAAATCCTGCAGAATCAAAACACAATTTTGTTTATGTCAAAATTAAACATATATCAGAGCACAAAATCAGATGACTGCTAAGCCATTTACAAAAACAGGTAACGAAACTTATACAGAAGAGACCAAAGTCTCGATATCGAAGAGTCACAGGAGAGACCAAAGTCTCGATACTAAAGTATCACAGGAGCAGCTGTAGACCCTTCTAGACATGCCTATTTACCCACAAATAGGACTCAATAGTTGTAAAAAAAGTCATTTTAGACATTTCTTATGCAAAGCAAGTAGTCAATCATAATCATAAGCAAGTAGCACTTCCAATGATATAATCATGCATCAAACGTTTTAGACAATCATTATCCGAAATTCAGAACACAATTAACATAAATCAATTTCAACAAGCAGAACAAAGTAAGGTATGACCATCTAAGATTACTCACAAAAGCTCCGTTATTGCTTATTGCCTAGAAGTCTCGACAATATCTAGAAGTGGTCGCTCTATGCTTTCCTCTATAACATTTAACACATATACAAATCACTATTGTGCATGATTAAAAATTCATTTATATATACTGTGTTGGACCCCGCTGCCGGAGCCCAACGTCTGACGTGTGAGAGCGTGGCGGGAAAACCGTGATGGTATCACTTGATACATTTCAAAGGAAAAACCCGCGGAAAAGTAATGGGCCTGCTGGAAAACATACTTTAAACCCGCTTT
>JANIHY010000009.1:31763709-31777479 GCA_027479065.1 Erythroxylum brevipes
CCTAATTCTGCCATTTGCGTATCTTGACCCGGATCAGAGGATGTGGGATTCGGAGGCAGGACAGGATCAGGGGGTCGTGGAGGGGTGGCCTCGGAAGGAGGCCCGCTGGGTAGAGGGAGGGGCGAAGAGGCTTCAGGATCGCCGGAGTCTTCGTCCATTGCTCCATCAGCCAAAAGAACCGGCCGGGCCAAAGGAAGATCAGGGTCGGAGACTATTAAATCTGCATGGGAAGGGATGGAAATGGCTTGATGGCCGGTAATAGGCCCGAGAATGCTGGGGTTTTAATATAAAGCTTTTAGTTTTTACTCTTGGGAACAGAATTCTCGCTTTTCCTTTTACACGCTCAAGAGCACACACACAGTCATCTGTCGGAGGAAGGATTGGATTAGCCCATAGAGGTCTAAAGTAAAGCTCTTTCCGGGAAGAGACATGGCATAGACAAGATCACAAGAGAGGTTGACAAATCTGCATAAATGTAAGACTTTGTTTTTCTTTTTTGTCTCTATTCATTGTTCAGTTGTATGTTCTTTTGGCGCCTGAATTTTCTGTAGCGACCACGGTTCCTAAGAGATAGGTATTCGACAATTCTGTAAGTTCTTTGCATTTCTGATTTTTCCCAGTTCTTGTTTGTATGTTGTTACGGTGTTTGTGGTTGGATCTCTTGTTTAAAGAACTGGGCTGGGATTAATGGTTGTGCTGTTCTTGTTTCTTGGCTTTGTTTGATTTGAATGCTGTTGCTTCTTTTCTTGCGTTTCCTCTGATGGGTCAATATAATTGGCTACTGTAATTAGAGTTTCAGTCTAAAGTTGTTAACCTCACCTCCAGCAAATTTAGAAAAGTGAATTTTGCCTGGTGAAACGATGGGGGACTTGCTTGCGAATTTTTATAGTTAAAAAAGAGTCTTCAAGGAAAACGGCATTCATCTTAGTTGATGTTTCAAGTGTTCAACTAGACCGACCAGTTGTTTCTGCATACCTTCTTCTTGAAGTGCATTTCTGTTGCCTGGTTTAACTATGTCTAACAGTCTGTAAATCCAAAGAAAAACACTAAATGTTGGCTGTTTCATGTCAGCCTCCCTGTACTTAGGCAATTGCAGAAATTTTACAAGGCCCTTTATCGTATTCTTAATTTTAGTCAAGTCTGTCAGCTTCTTTGGAAAAATGTAAAGGTAGCATTCTCATTGAAGGATTATCATTGTCATGAAAACATTTACTACTTTAAATTAACAACTGTTATAAATGGAGTTCATCTAAGGCCCACTATTAGCTTTATATCTTAAGATTCTTATTTATTAATCAAGTTTTCTTTTCCTCTACCACTTGTAGTCTGCCTGCTAAATGTGATTCATTAGGCGTTTCATGATGATATAAGCTTTTACATTGCAGCTTGGATATGGGAAGTCTGACTGTTGATAATGGGAATATATATCCAGAAGTATACCGAAGGTTGGGATTTAAGGAATTAAAGAAGGGAGCTTCAAGGACACCACGGGTGTTAACACTTCTGTCTTCTATTCTTGAGAAAGCTGTTGAGAAGAATGAGAAGCTACGAGAGACGAGTGAAACTAAAGATATTACAGTCTTCCATGCATTAAGAGCTCCCGCAATAAGCATCTGGCAGTACATTGATCGCATCTTCAAGTACTCTTACTGCAGTCCTGCATGCTTCGTTATTGCACACATATATATGGATAGATTTTTAGAACAAACCTGTGTTCGTCTCACTGCCCTTAATGTTCACCGGCTCCTAATTACTAGTGTAATGTTAGCAGCAAAGTTTAATGATGATGCGTAAGTACCAACTCCCATATTGATCTGGCTTACTCCTGTATGGTTTTAATAATCCAATGCTCATTTGTGGCAGGTTCTTCAACAATGCCTATTATGCGAAAGTAGGAGGGATAACTACAACCGAATTAAACAGGCTGGAAATGAAGTTTTTGTTCACATTAGATTTCAGACTTCAAGTAAATCTAAACACATTTGGAACATATTGTTATCAACTGGAAAAAGAAACCTCTGAAGCGCTGGAGGTTGAAAGACTAATCAAGGCCTGTAGAACTGAGGAAAGTTGGTCAAACAACGATGATTCAACTGCTTGTGCCCCAACTGTTGCAAGATGACGACAGAAAATCATCTCGACATTGATTGTCGTCCCCCATTCTTTCTGTCACGGTTAGATAGGAATTCTTGTATTGATTTTAGATGAAGGCAATTTCGTTCAAGTACTCGAGAATGATAGCGTTATGTACCATATTAGATTTTCAAACATATCAATACTTTGTAATATCCGAATTTGGTTACATGGTTTTCTTTTTTGCCTGCCCACACCACTGCTTGCAATTTTCTTTGTCATGAGAGTATGCAAAGATTGAGCAACTGAATGGTTATTTCCTTCAGGTTTAGGTAATTACGTGTCCTGCTATTTCTTTCCTACTTGTTCCAAAACACTTGGATTTCGTTCTGACCAACTTGAGTATTCCTGCTTCTACATTGTATGACCATGCAGATACATTATTCTAGACAACAGCTGTTCCTTATCTTATGTGAGAAACACAAAGTAAATTTAGATAGGCCTCGAGCATAAACATGAAGTACAAAGCAGCATATCCAAGGATACGGCCAAGAATTAATACGAGGCCGTCCTATCCACTTATTCAACCTCTGAATCATTTGCCCTTTGCTTGTACATGGCCTAAATTGCAAGCATTTGCCTATACATTGCGGTCATTTTTCAACTTCCATGGGGAGGCAAATGTGATATTTGACAACCTGAACTTAGTTGTAGTACGTCACTTACTGGTAGTGTAATGCTAGGTTTCACTGTGGAGCTATATAATCCCAACATCTTTAGTGCTCATACAGATTTCCCATGGACACCATGAGCTTCTTCATTAGAAGTTTAATTTGAAGCTTTCTTGCTCTTGCCATACAGCACCCTAAAGTCCATGAAATCTGAGTTGAGGTCTTAATGGCCTTCAGCACTCAAAGTTTAGTAGCCTAAGGATACCCTGAGAAATCCAACGAATCACAGAAAAGCTGACAACAGCATCACCTGGGAGGCCTCTCCAATGCTACCCAACCAAACTTTCCTTTTCGAAAATCAGACAAGATGCGGAAAGCTGCTTGATGATTATCTCCATTGAACAAGTGAACTGCAAGCTTATGGATAAATCTGCATTTATGAAATACAAACCAAATTCAATTTGGGGCTATGAACTGACTCAGCTTCATAAATCCCAAGAAAAGATTCAGAGAGTATGATTCTCATTGTTTGAGCATAACTAGATGGAATATAACCTCATCCTGAAAGACCAATCAACTAGCAAAGTTATAATAGGATGAAGATAAGGAAGGTTGAGAGAAAATGTGAGAGGTCAGATCTCCATTTTCCCATACTTTCCCGGTCAAGTTTCCAACATCCATTTAGGGTATTAAATCAATTCCCAAGAAGATAGAAAGATAATAAGAAAGGGAAAGAAGATGAAGCAACAACAGAATGCATTAATACATACGTTGCACCACAGTGCCCCTCCACATCAATCTTGTAGCGACTCTGAAGAGCTTTTACACCTGGCAAGGACCAAAATGACAATAATTCAGGCAGTTAAAATCACAAGCAATAATCTCAAGAATTAAATCTACATACCCACTGCTGGAAGTCGATTTAGCATTTGTACAAGAATTGTGGCAACATCAATGACATTATAGGATCTTTCTCCAATGTCATCACAAATAGCCAGTTTTATAGCAGCCGTTTGATCGCTAATCCGCATTGGGAGTATTCCTGGGGAGTCTAACAACTCGAGGTCTTTCCCAAACTGAACCCATCTTTTTGGAGTAAAGGAAAATGCAATAGAAGTAAAATGTGTAAGTATGTCCAAAAATTGTTAAATTGCCTGAATAAAAGGTCTTTTCCAAGATGCAAAGAAGAAACAAACCAAAACAAAGTGTTTACTTTAATTCTCGTGTGACTCCAGGCCTCGGGGCTGCTGGACACATTCGACGCTTTAGCAAGCGATTAATCAAAGATGATTTCCCAACATTTGGATACCCAACAACCCCAGCTCGGACCTGAACAATAATGAAAATGGCTCATCACATATGCAAATGGGCCTTTATCAGGCATCAGAAGTTAGTTTTAACAGGTACTGGTCAAGTAGAAACAGATAATCATAATGAAAAAGAGTTATGCCACTTGCTGATAATCACTGTTGACAACATGAAAGTAGGGCCTGTTTCATATGCAAGTAGTTTCAAGAATGGAAGTCTCAATAGTCTTACCAATTATGAATCTCAAATCTTCATGTGAAATCATGCTAATCTAAGTGACGTAATAAACTCAATAACTTAGATGACTTACTCACGACTAGCACAATTTAAAAATGCAATGCACGATGGTTTCTAATGATGAAAATCAGTTCCAGGCTATGTCATACTACAATGGCCCAAAAATACTGTTCCTGTGACAGTGGGAAGCGAAGAGAAATAACTATAAACAGAACACAAGCACAAAAATAAGTCAGACCGTGTAACATGTCACAACAAAATGATTACAACTTATTAAAGCGAAAAGGCTAAATTGGCTTTGTTAATCATGAGAAACCTACAGGACGGGGAAGGAGTCCCTTGGCTCTACGTTTGTTGTTGACACTTGCCCCTAACGCCTTTGCAAATCTGCCCAGCTTCATGGTACCCTGAGAATGAGACTTTTTAAGTATCACACCACACTCTGGAATCTAAAATTCGCAGAAGCTGAAAGCAGGTTTTTTCTTCAAATACCATCCCAAGTTTCCCATTGGAAAATACAACTTTCACTCCTTGCCTTGCGAAGTAACTGGCCCAGGAATTACGATCTACCTTGGATATCATATCTTCTCTATTCAATACTAAAATCCTTTTCCTATTCCCAAGCCAGGAGTCCATCTGCAAAAGTTACATTTGAAGCTGAGACCATAAACGTTGAACTCATATTTAACTAGACCACAATTAAGAATATTTCGAAACCAGATGCAACAAAGTTCACACCAAAGCATACCAGGAGAAACCCAAATAGTTTAAACAATTAGTTAAACGAGAGTTGACGACCATTGCTTCTCAGGCAAACCATCTAGAAAGTAGGAAGAACATCACATGCATAGAGGGTGTAATTTCAACTCATAAAGTAGGAAGAACATCACATGCATAGAGGGTGTAATTTCAACTCATAAGAATGCAAAGTAAACGAAAGCCACATAAAATGCAAATTCAACCTGCTTCTTTTTTTCTTTGTAAATAGCAGGTCATTCACATTAAAACAAACCTGAGGATGAGTAGTGGAAAGAGGGATTCTGGCATCCCGAACCTCTATCACAACATCCATCAACTTAAGCTGCTCCTTAAGCTCCCTTTCTGATTTTGCAATATGTCCAGGGTACCACTGCACAATTCCAGCACCCAACAACAATATAAACTAAGTCATTCAATGACCACGGTAAAGCGGTAATTGTTTTCATTCAGTGACCTCCAGTAATAGAAAAAATTGTAAAAATCAAACCGTGAATTGCACCTGAACAGGCCGGAGTTCCTTAGTCCAATAATAAAGGTCAGAATCAAGATCAACCCAATCAAAATCACCTCCGTCACCATCAAGGGCAATGTCCAAATTGGCATTTCCACTCTCATATAAACTTGGAGTTCTCCTACCAACAAGCTGCCACAATTCCCTCCAGCAAATTACATTATCTCTTTCATTTCTGAGCTTACAAGTTCAATTATGAAAGAATCCCAAGTTCATTTGTCACGCTAAGAACGGAGACAAGTAGAATAGCTATGATAGTAGCACTACAACTTAACGGACAATAAGAGGGTACCATCTTAAAATGGAAAACCAAAACAAGAAAAAACCAAACATAAAAATGCAAAAGCAGTCAATAGAACCGAAAAAAGTTGCAGTCTCTACAATCTCCCGCTCATTTGCATCTTTCCCGTTAGAAAAAAACAGAGTTAGAAGTAAGGGACTTTGCTTCTTGCCTGTATTACGGGAGGTGGGGACGATACACAAGACTTAACTTTAAAACAAGTCTTCCGTGACAAGTGCTCCTGATTTCCGCAGAAATGAAGGTTTTGAAACCAAGTTGTGGAAACGGAAGGCCATTGCCCCAAGAGTACGACACCCATGTCCAGGCGAAGCTACGGCAGGAACTGAAGAAATCTGAAGGATACGATACGATGGTACGAACTAGTAAAAAGCGTCTAATGTTCTGTTCAGTTTTTACGAGCTCAAAATCTCAGATCCATTATTGGGCCCAAAACGTTTTGAGGTCAGGTTTTGTTATCCCTTTTGGGCTTTCAAGAATTTAATACTTTTTAAAATTGAAAACACCTGATTACAGTGTAATTTTGAGATTAAAATTTTTTTTTTTGAGGGAAAGATTAAAATTAATATTATGTTTCAAATTTCAACTCGTATAATCATTTTTAAAGAACCCAAAACGTCTGTCTCATTTATCCAACATCAACTTTGTTTCACTTATGTACAATTATAAATTTTAGTGAATCTAGATTTTGGTGGGATTCACTAAAATTTATAATAGAATAGAATTGGTGTTAGATTTGAAAATTGCATTTCATCGTGGAGATCTTAAAGAAGAAATTTATATGCTCCAACCAGAAGGTTTTGAAGAAAAAGGGAAAGAGAACTTTGTTTGCAGGTTGAACAAATCTTTATATAGTTTAAAGCAGGCGCCAATATGTTGGTATAAGAGATTTGATTCCTTTATCATGAGCCTTGGATACAACAGACTGAATGTAGACTCTTGTGCGTACTTCAAAAGGTTTGAAAAAGATGATTTTATAATCTTACTGCTGTATGTAGACGACATGTTGGTAGCAGGCCCCAATAATAATTGCATCAAAGAGTTGAAAGCACAGTTGGCTAGGGAATTTAAAATGAAGGACTTGAGACCAACAAACAAGATTCTAGGGATGCAAATTCATCGAGACAGAAATAATAGGAAGATTTGGCTTTCTCGGAAGAATTATTTGAAGAAGATCTTACGGCGATTCAACATACAAGATTGTAAGTCAATTTCTACCCCTCTTCTTGTTAATTTCAAGTTATCCTCAAGTATGAGTCCTAGCAATGAGGAAGAGAGAATGGAAATGTCTCAAGTACCGTATGCATCAGCAGCGGGAAGCCTAATGTTCACTATGATTTGCACAAGACCTAACATTGCACATGCAATGGAAGTTGTTAGTAGATACATGACAAATCCTGGTCGAGATCATTGGAATACTGTCAAGAGGATTCTTAGATATATCAAAGAAGTCTCTGATGTTGTATTATGTCATGGAGGATCAAATTTTACTGTCAAAGGATATGTTGATGCTGATTATGCAGGTGATCTTGATAAAAGTAATCCACTACAAGATATGTGTTTACATTAGCTATAGAAGCTGTGAGCTGGGTTTCAAAATTGCAGTCAGTTGTGGCTACGTCAACAACAGAAGTAGAATATGTAGTAGCTACACAAGCAAGTAAAGAAGCAGTGTGATTGAAGATGTTGTTGGAGGAACTTGGAAATAAACAAAAAAATATTACTTTGTATTGTGACAGTCAGAGTGCTTTGCATCTTGCCAAGAATCCAACATTTCATTGAAAGACAAAACACATCTGAGTTTAGTATCACTTCGTTCGTGAGAAAGTAGAAGAAGGAACGGTGGACATACAGAAAATTCATACAATAGATAACCTGGTAGAAGTTATGACAAAAGCAATCAATGGTGACAAGTTTATGTGATGTCGATTCTCGTGTGGCCTGACAGAGATGTAAGCAATATGAAGCGGCAAGGTAGAAAGAATAGTGTGAAGATCTGATTGACTCTCAATCAAATCTTCAAGTGGGAGAATTGTCAACAAAGGTGGTTGTCAAAAATGGTAGGCATCATTCAGAGCCTACCAAAATGGACAGCCACCAACTTTCAAAGTTGGCAGCCACCACCAACTTTCTCCTGCTTATAAACAGGCAGGAGCAGCATGAAGAGCATACTAGAAAACGGAGAGAGCAGAAAAATAGAGAGAAGTGAGGTGAGAGAGAAAAGAGAGAGGCAACAAAAATATTTTATATATTTTTGTGGGTCTAGTTTTTCCTTGTATTTCTCCAGTTTTCTCAGTAGTAAAAGTCTTCTATCCTTACCCGTGGTTTTTACCCTAATTTGGGGTTTTTCACGTAAAATCTGTGTGTTCATTACTATTCCCCTCAGTCTTATTTAGCTGCGAACCTGCTCTAATCCAATCAATATTCACAACATAAATGGCATGCCATTGATAACGACAAGGGTTATCGGGAATGATAAAAACCTAGTAGTAATACATGAAAGTCATTTTGTAGGTTCAAAGGCTTTTAGGGACCAATAATACAGAGTTGGAAGGAACAATTGAAACACTTCTCCTAATTGTGCAAAAGCAAGGGTGGAAGCAATTATTTTCTGGGTTGAGCATCAACTACTTGAAAGTAACAATCCCTCCTTATTCATTTTAAAAATTTTTGATTTTCTATTTCTGTGTTCTACTGTATGAATGCTTGGCCTGTGTCTTTTCAGGTTGTACCATCTGTGGCAATTGGTTTTACGGTTTATGATGTCATGAAATCGAGCTTGAGAGTTCCATCTCGAGAAGTGATAGAAGTTGTAACGGACAAAAGAAGTAACCAACCATCCCTTCATTCTTGATAAACGAACCTATTATTTATAAGCATTATGTGATAGCTCAACCCAATTCATTCTCAATTGTTTCTTGTCAATTCTTTCTAGCTATATAACGCTCCTATACGGAGTATGTCAAGATCCCAAGTCTTACCTTTCTTTCCCACTCTGCATTCTTGCAATTTGACCACAACAAAAAAGCCATTTGAAAGTTTCATCATTATTACGTTGGCAAACCTGCTGATAAAAATTGTACTAGTTCTGCTATACGCCTTACACTCAGAAGCTCACCAAAGGAACTTCCAGTAATAAGAGTGCCCTATGTTGTAGAAATGATTTGGGCAAGATTAAGATTGGAGTCCTCTGATTTGTGAGGAATAAGTCAACTACTGTTTTCTTAAAGAATACTCTGTAATTTGAAGTTGTCATTACAAACATACTATACATCTTAACATCAATTGGCATCAGTCGCATTCTGTTTGCTTGTTGCTTGGGTAAGCCTTGTTTCATAATTTATATTTTGTTTATGTGATGCATTTATTATGCTACTCAGCATGTATATCGAAGAGTTGAACTTTTTCGGTCACCATGACTAATTTGAATTTAGTTTGTTAAAAACAAGAAACCCAAATCAGATAAAAGATGAATCTCACCCCACCAGCCAATCACTTGCTTTTCTTGGAAGTGTAGATGCTATATTATAAATTACTTTCATGTTTCAGTGTGGTGATAAGTTAGGGCTTAGCCTGGGATCTTTTACTACGGAAGTGATGATATCAACAACTGATCTTGCTCAACATACATTTGAACAAGTAAGGCTTTTGTTGGTTCTGATTTGAAGGTACATATTGATAGATCTATCATCATAATCATGGAAGTTCTTGTTACTTGCTCCATAGATAAAGTTCTATGCAATTTCAGCAGTATTTTGCTGTGCAGGACAATGTCCATACTAAAGAGAAGTATTTTGTAAAGGCTCTCCGTTATTAACTTCTCTTTGTTCAGACATCACTGAAGTGTTGAAATAAATCTGGAGCTAATGGACCTTAAATCAAATCACTCTGCTCCTATTCTCGCTGATCAGTCAACACTATTTTTACTAGAATCACTAGGTTAGTAGACTTTACCTTGAATTTTTGTAAATAATATTGTTTGAGAGAAAATCATATCGTACCATTAACATTTAAAAACTGTTTCAGGATAAAACAATTGTAATGACGTGCTTCCAATTTATGTTGGAGATGACAAGACAGATGAAGATGCTTTCAAGGCAAGAGCATATTTTAGTTTTTTGGAATAAGTTGTGTGTATTATGGTGTTACATGTTTATCTAATTGATTAACCATGTGTCTGCTCAGTAGGTTTTGAGAGAGAGGAAATGTGGTTATGACTTCTTAGTAATATCTGCGCCTAAGGAAAGTAATGCATATTACTCCCTCAGGGACCTGTCAGAGGTACATATGTTCTCTTTTAGATGAAGCTCGTGTTCAATGAAGTACTTGGTGTTGGTTTTTCAACTTGAAAAGTTTTAGTTAGTATTTATTTACATTACT
Organism: Erythroxylum brevipes; assembly: GCA_027479065.1. Classification (NCBI taxonomy): domain Eukaryota; kingdom Viridiplantae; phylum Streptophyta; class Magnoliopsida; order Malpighiales; family Erythroxylaceae; genus Erythroxylum; species Erythroxylum brevipes. The sequence continues at coordinate 31,773,947 of JANIHY010000009.1, forward strand.
AGAAAGGGAACTATAGGTCCCATAGCACTCAATGCCACATCTAAAAATACACCATTTGAAGGTGGAAAGGATGGGCCTATTACTGCAGTATGAATAACTATAGTTACTGGGATATTGATTTTTTTTAAAAGGATGGGCCTATTACTGCAATATGAGTAACTATACTTATTGGGATATTGATTTTTTCTTTTTTCAAGGCAATGTCTAGGTGGTTCATGGCATGAAGTACATATTGTGACAGAGGCCTTGGAATGACCTCTAAATCAACCATGGAAGGCAACACAAAAGGTAATGAACACTCTAAATCAAATATAGATGGCAATGAATGAAATTACAAACAGGCAGGTTCAACATTAAGAGATATTCAGAGAAAGAAATTGTTGAGATTAATTCAATGACTACTGTGATTTTTGTTATATCAGTTTCAACTTTTTTGGTGCTACTGTACTATTTCATGCCAAGTTGGTTTGTCTGGATTTTGATTATGCTCTTCTGCATTGGTGGTATTGAGGTATTGAATTCTCTGCTTTCTCATACTTATTAATATATGCTTCTGCGAAACTCATATGCACACATGATAGTTGTTTTTATGGACTGGGCAAAAACGGACAATAAACTTATGCTAGGTGTAGCATGACATAATTCTTCAATCAAATCAAGTTTTCTAAAGTCGGTTGAATTTCTTGGACTTCAATTAATCAATATCTATCCATGTCATCTCTTGCAAGACTCTATCTATTAGACAACACATTAATTTTAGAATGGATGTTTTCATGTGTTAATGAGATCAACAATTAGTTACCGTTATGTACTTATATAACCACTTTTGTTAATTACAAGAGATTTGATTTTTCTAGTGGCAAAAGATATGTCAAAACATATTGTAGTAGCTGCTTTTCACAATCATTTTAATTGTTAGAATTCATTTTTGTACTTATCTATCCTAAGTAAATTTTCCCGATGCATAGTTTCCTTTTTCATTCATGGTATATCATGAACTTTTTTCCTCGCTCCCGATATGTGGAAATTTGTGAAAGATATTTATTTGAATGTCGTTTCTTGGCATAAAATTTTACACTAAGACATGTCCAAATCAAAGTCTAGCTTTTGACTAAAGAGAAAATGTCATTTCTTAGCATAAAATTGCAAGAAATGGACAAATTACCAAGAGAAGAAAATTGATATGCCTCTTTTTAGAGAAAGTTCAGTTCTTTCCATCATTATAACTTTATGTGATCTTGTATTTCCCACTTTTTGGGTTCTACATCGGCTTGCGTCATATTCATGGATTGGGCAAAGTTGGCTTCAAATAAAACAGAGAATCAGGCTACAGCTGCAACAATAATTCCCACAAAGTTAGAAGCAACGGTGCTGAGTCACAATGAGAGACCTGAAGGTATTAGCATTATTGAGAAAAATTAATTGGAAAATTAAATCGGTACAATGTGGAAAATTCTCAGCAATCATGCAGAGTTTCATTAAATATTCAGTGTAACTTTTTATGCTTTCGATGATGAAGGTGGTCATTTTTTCATATGCAAATGGTTCAACTTCTTGCTTGTCTTTGCTCTCTTTGGTGCATATTGAAGGAAAGCTGGAGTTAAGGCCAATACTTGTATTATAATTATTTAGCTTATGAATCCAAACATCTTTTGTGACAATTATACTTGTAGACTATGATTTATTCTCAAAGTTGACTAGTGTTGATTTGTTTTCAAGATTGTAACCTGTGAATACACATTTATATACAAGCTGGTTTCTTTTTGTCACAGCTTCATTTAAACTATAGCTTCATTTACATTTTCACTTCTGCTAATATTTTCCCCTACAATGTCATCCCTTAAAAAAAAGTTCAATACCATTATAAGGAGTTTCATGACAATTTGAAGAATTAAACATTTTGATCTTGGCACAAATATTTTTAAACATATGGATTCGTCATTTATAAACAATACATAATCAACATAATATATAAAAAGTACATAATAATAAGAGTATAAGAAAGAAATTTCCAATTTTCAGTAGAAAACAAAATGTGCACCTTGTTAATAAAAATGTACAAATTAACTTAAATACTCTACTTTTTTTCAATTTGTATTTACAAAATATGCCTCCGGCACATGGAGCTAGACAATGACATGTCTCAACAAAACCACCTATATATGCACCATCGTAGTTAACGTTACTGTTTTGTTGTGAGTAATTTATCATCATATTGCTCACACCATATGGTTGTTGTGCCTGTAAGAATTAAAAAACAATAGTATCCTTAGTGAATTATGAATAAGTTACTAAACATAATGTCATTAGTAATAGTATTCTGACAAAAGATAAATACCAATTGGGAGTAGGTCATGTTCATAAATAATGGAACACCTTCAATAGAATTTGTTTGACATGAATTGGCAGAGACAACCTATCATCAAAAAAGTCAAAGAGTATATAATCAAAAAATGAGACTAATTGTTATAACGTAGAATCTTTTTTATTAAAAAATGCACATGTAAGGGACATGGAATTAAAGAAAAAAATTTACAAATAAAACCTCAAGATTAAATGGTAATCTTGGTGGTGCAATAGAATTTGTTTGCTTGAATTGGTAGAGACAACCTATCAAAAAAGTGAAAGAGTATATAATCAAAATACTAGACTAATTGTTAAAACATTGAATCTATTTTATTAAAAAGTAGACATATAAGGGACATGGAATTGAAAAACAAAATTACAAATCGAACCTTAAGATTAAATGGTAATGTTAATGCTACAATTGTATTTGTTTGACTTGAATTGGTAGAGACAACCTATCATAAAAAAAGTGAAGGAGTATATAATCAAAATACTAGACTAATTGTTAAAATATTGAATCTTTTTTATTAAAAAGTAGACATGCAAGGGACATGAAATTGAAAAACAAAGTTACAAATCGAACCTCAAAATTAAATGGTAATGTTGGTGCTGCAATTGTATTTGTTTGACTTGAATTGACAGAGACAACCTATCATCAAAAAAGTGAAAGAGTATATAATTGAAATACTAGACCAATTGTTAAAATATTGAATCGTTTTTATTAAAAAAGTAGACATGCAAGGGACATGAAATTGAAAAACAAAATTACAAATCGAACCTCAAGATTAAATGCTAATGTTAGTTCTACAATTGTATTTGATTGACTTGAATTGACAGAGACAACCTATCATTAAAAAAGTGAAAGAGTATATATTCAAATAGTAGAATAATTATTAAAACATTCAATCTTTTTTATTAAAAAGTAAAAATATAAAGGACATAGAATTCAAGAAAAAAAGTTACAAATACAACCTCAAGATTAAATGGTATTATTGGTGCTACAATTGTAAAATTTACATGAGTCTAAACTTTTTAGGTTGATTTCCTTTTCTTCATAGCCTTCTCTGTAAGATCCCGTCACTGATGGGATGGCTACAGTTTACTTTATATGTATTTGGCATGTGCATAAATTATTGAATTGTACATATTTGGTAATTAGTAAATTGGTATTTGTACGTACATGCATA
>JANIHY010000009.1:31777579-31789226 GCA_027479065.1 Erythroxylum brevipes
ACGTCAACAACAGAAGCAGAATATGTAGCAGCTACACAAGCAAGTAAAGAAGCAGTGTGGTTGAAGATGTTGTTGGAGGAACTTGGGAATAAACAAGAGAATATTACTCTGTATTGTGACAATCAGAGTGCTTTACATCTTGCCAAGGATCCAACATTTCATTCAAAGACAAAACACATCCAAATTCAGTATCACTTCGTTCGTGAGAAAGTGGAAGAAGGAATGGTGGACATACAGAAAATTCATACAATGGATAACCTGACAGATTTTATGACAAAAGCAATCAATGGTGACAAATTTATGTGGTGTCGATTCTCGTGTGACCTGACAGAGACGTAAGCAATATGAAGCAGCAAGGTAGAAAGAATAGTGTGAAGATCTGATTGATTCTCAATCAAATCTTCAAGTAGGAGAATTGTTAACAATGGTAGGCATTCAACATTGGTAGGCATGGTAGCCAATCAATGTTGAAGCCTCCAATAGCCAACCAATGTTGAAGCCTCCAATGCCTCCAGAGTTGACTGAAGAAAGAAGATAGCTCTCCCATATCTCCTGCCTATAGCCTAACGAGAAGAAATGAAGCAGACGGAGAGAAGAGAAAGAAAAATAAAAGAGAGAAGTGAGTTGAGAGAGAAAAGAGAGAAAAAGAGATAGACAAAAATATTCTGTATATTTTTGTGGGTCTAGTTTTTTCTTGTAATTTTTCAATTTTTTCAATGGTAAAAGTCTTCTATCCTTGTCCGTAATTTTTACCCTAATTTGAGGGTTTTTCACGTAAAATCTGTGTGTTCATTACTATTCTCCTAATTTTATTTTAGCTACAAATTTACTGTAATTCGGTCAATTTTTACAACAGTACTAACTTTAGAAAACGTTAAACTAATAAGAATTTCGATTCACCTATTTATATTTAGCCCTGCTTGTGCTTGCATCGTGAAGTATACTTGTGGCTGTGGCTAAGCTAGTTGGTGACGAACAAAAGTGTGATGAGAGAGTTGGAAATTGGAAGACATCCTTTGGACCAGCGGCCATGTGGAGTCCCATACCAAAACATAAAGAAAATAAAAGATGCCAACTTTCACTAGTACCAGCACCTGTCAGTCAGGACAGGAGTGAGAGTGATTGCAATTTTTACAAGTATTATAATCAAAATGGCCAGAGAAACTTCCCATGGCCTTCAGTTCGGATTCCCTAACGACATCACCGGCGTATTCGCGGCTCCGTACAAGGCCCTTGTCGTAGTAGTAGTCCTCCCTCTTTACTCTCCGCCTCAGTGAATACAATCCTTTCGCTGGATACATAAATGACAAAAAAAGTCAATCAATTGTTAATTCGCTAGGGTAGGTGTTTGTCTTGATAATATAATACTCCTGCCAAAACCTTCACCACCTACACCTTGAAGCACATATAAACTCTACACTACAAAAAGCCTGCCAAGTAGCCACGTGACTATGTAGTCCTATTCTTGGATGTTGAATGCTCGCCGTGCTACGGTGAACTAAGATACACACATCTGTTAGTCGCCAATAAAAATAACATGCGAATCGCGATCCACCCACCTGATACAAAATCTGCTGCAAAGTACACTTGTCTAAAATCTCTGAAGTTCTCATTTTACAAGAAAAAAATATCTCAAGTACACCAAATCTCTTTTTGAGGTTTTGAGCCAATTAGTAATACAGAAATCCCAAATAAACAAGTGGAGTTGGTAACCATAGATAGAAGTTCGTGTCCATTATGATTCTACTGCTTATACTTTATGACGGGTATCCCTTAAAATCTGTTTAGAAGTAGAGCATTCAGGAAACTACAGGCCAAATAACCTAGACATCGAACATATTGACTTTTTGATACTGAGAAAGCATCCTAGAACCAAAATATGATGCGGCTGCCTGCATGTGTGCCAAGCGTATGCCATGTAATGAACCTTGAATTTTGCTGAAATTAATATCCGATCATGTTATTCAGCACCGGACTATCTTCTTCCTAGAATCCCCTTCAGCAATCTCAAGATCACATGAACACATTATGGCATTCACGCTTATTTCTTTCCCAAGAGCACGACCGTGACTTCTTGTTGGGTTTCTAATTAGCTTCAGTAATCAAAAAGGATCTGCTAGTTTCTCTTGCTCTTGTCACTGTAGCCCGTGTCATACACTTGTTAACTTTGTAGGAGTATCTGTCTTTCTACTGTAATTACTTATAACCATTTTCGATTAGTAAAGGTTTTCCAATTAACATCGCAGGCAAAGATTCCTTGGACATATCAATGGAAGCAAGTTAAGGAGAAAAAAGGAATAAGTTCTATACAAATTTTATAATAGAAGCTGGTACATCCTGGAAAGGAACAAAGTAATGGTTTGTACTTGTTTTTACCCAAAAGATGCCAAAATCTACTGAAAACAAATGGATAGAATGGCTGTTAAAACTTAAAAAGACCTTCGATGGAACGAGAGAAGCAACCAACTTGTGGTTTTCAGTGTCTTTTGCTTCCCTTTCTTTTTGTTTCAAAACTTATTGTCAGGGAATCTCGTGACACACTAGCCATGCACTGATTCTGCTAGCATTGTTAACGTATTCACCTTCCTAATACAAACAAAACCCCATAAACACTCAGATAATTTTTATAGGCAAGCTAATTACCCACACAGCATCAATGTCTCTATGTTAACTAGCTATACTCACCGCTGTCTATGTGTGTAAGTAACTTTCTATTCAGAACCACTGATGGTATCCTCTGGAGAATATATAATATGTCTTTGATTTTCTCATAACAGTAGCCACTACACATGAAGTAAATGCAAAGAATCGGATGGGTACGTACCTCCTCACTTTATGACGAAGTGCGATTTGATGACATGAAACAGATTACTCAAGACGAGATCAAGGAGACAAGATCTTATCAGAATCTAATATTATTTATACACGTTGAAGAGGGAATATAACACGTGTTCATAAGATCCATGGACACGGCAAGATGGGTTGGATTGATTGGAGTTCACTTCTTGCTGTTGTCACCATCCGCTGTCTAGTCAACAACTCACATCCTTGCTGATCAAAGTTAAGAACTAAGCATCCGTGACCTGAAAATAGACTACGCATGAGTGAGAGAGAGACGAACAAAACCCGAGATGGGTAACAGTATTGGAGGTAACCTTAGCAGCTTGCAATAATTTTTATTGCCCAAAATCAGCTGTCATCCTGTGAAATCTTGTGTCCTTTTAGGCAAGGACAAAACAACATCAATTGGCAGCTATACAGTATTCAGTGGATTCTTATAACAATGTTTTTGGCATCACAAGCAATAAATATAAATCTTCTAGGCAAGATGAATAGAAAGTACTTGCGTCATATAAGATTTCTGCAAGCTAATTAGTTCATCAGAAGCGGAATCCTGCTACCAACCAGATCGACAGGGTAAGGACTTCAAAGAATTACATGCTTATAGCACTTAAGAGAGTTGAATCAGATGAGGAACAATTGATGCACGATATTTCACAGATTGACGTTAATATATATATATATACACCCCTAAGTTCACATATCTTTAGCCTATGCGCAATCCTTCTCTATCCTTAACGGTCTGTATCGTAGTATGACGCTAAGCATTTTCGAGCTCGCATAGATGTTTGATGATCGAACTCTGTTCCATCATATCGATTTCGACGTTGATAATTAAATGCAACAAAACACAATTTGGGCTTGGTGGAATCTTTTCAGGAAGTAGCTAGACAGGATAAATATATTTAGAATTAATCTCTAAAACACATTAAACATGTCCCACCCTCGATCAAGTGGTTCTATACTTATCTTGTCTATTATCTAATTGAGGCCAGTACTCCATACAAAGCCGATACTAGATTATAAACTAGCATCACAGGATTAGAAAGAGTTAATGTAGGAGCAGAAGTTTTTTTTTTTTTTTTGGTGTAAACCATCCGGTTTCTGACACCACGTGAGTGTTCGACTAATCCGGACTCGCCACGGGAGCTCACACGAAATAATAAATGACTGGCCACAAGGAACGTTTCATTCCCATAGGTAAGAGTCGAACTCCCAACCACATAGTTAAAGGTCAGAGGCAAGCTACCACCACGCCACCCCTCGTGATTAGGAGAAGAAGTTAGGTTAACATCTTTTATTTCTAGCTGTCCTGTGCTTATCTTCGCACGAGCAAAACGGCCTCCTAATAGCCTTTTCCAACTTTTTTTTGGAAAAGGAATGGAGCCCTTTATCTTGAACGGCACAAATGCTAATATGTAGCGACGACGGCCCTTTTGGGGGTATATCGATTGTTGGGTGAGACGTTTCCATCAACAATGCAAGGTAATCTATTCGTAATTTTTGTAATAAAAACAGAAACGTAAGAGTCAGGTTAATAATAAGTTTTTAGAAGATCATAGTAGAATTTTGAAATTACTAGGAATGTTGTTAGCTCTTTTATAAATTGACAGGCTAAGGATAGAAAACAATATTTTGAAGATTAATTAGTGAATTAATTAATTTTAAATTAACAATGTGTGTATAAAAATTGGTCTTCTCTCTTTATATATAATTATATTAATTACCAAACGTTAGTAATAGATCATATGTTCTATTCTTGTTACTGTAATATTAGAAATTCAAAAGTCTCTCTATTAATGTACTTTAGATTGTAATTAATCAAAATTTTAATGAAATTTTTGTATTGACATTTGCAATTTTTGTGTTTCCTACTTAGTATTATGCACCCGTAAATATTGTCATACAAAATATATATATATACAGGGACGGAGCTACCTTATATGAGAGGGAGATCATGACCTCCCCTTTTAAACTTTTTTTTAATTACTTATATAATTAAAATTTTTAAAATTATAAGTATAAGTGACCCCTTTTAAAAAAAAATTCTATTAGATGTTAGCCTCCGACTCCCCCCTTAGAATTAAGTCTGACTCTATTACTATATATATAAGTAGTCAATTTTTTTTAAACTCACTTTTCTTTCCAATGATTAATTGGGCTATCCGTGCGGACAACCAGTTTCCTTTTTACCAGCCACTTCGGATTCTCATCGACAAGGCCATTAGCTAGGTGGATAGCATCTAAAATTCAACTTGGAACACAAAATTGGACGTATTTGTTATGTCTTATTATGCGTGGCCACGGTCCTAAGTTGTCAAAATACGCGTCACAACGTGACTCTTAAACAATTCGGATATATACAGTATATGTACATATTTTTAATCTTACATTACAAATATATTTTTAATTCGATAATCATTTTATTCTTTCCTAGTAATTTTACATGCATATTCATTTTTCTCTTCTAGTTGGCGGGCTCCACCTGAACAACAGCTACGCTACCATCTACTTAATATTAATTACCTTCTACGAGTGTTATGCTTCCAGTCTAATCAATATTACGGTCTTGTTTTGTCGAGTGGACACAAGTACAAAGGCACTCATGACTCATCCTTAAGCTTTGAATAGTTTTTAATAATGCTATAAACTTAATACTCAAGAATGCAAACGAAATCTGACCGAACGACACGTACTATGCATGAAGTGTGGGAGAAAGTTAAGTCCTAAATCCTAATCGAAATAAAAGTTTAAAGAGGTTTGGTGGGTGTGACTTTGATTCTTTGGAATTTGGATTATAATAACTTGGACCTTAATCTTAATTGCTTCTGTGATTGATGTCGCTTGAACAATACACAACCTTGTAATTCTTTTGACGAGGACAAATATATTTTTAGTACTTTAATTTTCTGTTAATTTTACCAATTACTCTGGATTAGAGAATTGTATTAATCTAAATTTTATGTGATATCATCCTACTTCAAAGAAAAAAATAATATGTGTTTAGTTTAAGTATTATATGAGATTTTTGTTAAAGAGGATATAAAGGTCTTAATATAAACAGATTTCAAATATTGAATTAAGAGGTCATAATGATTAAGATTGAAATAAAAACTAGTGTTAGATTAAGAAAGGAACCTTTTTTGGTGAGTTTGGTCACCAGCTAACCCACCTCAGCAGTCTCACTCTCAGCAGTCTCACTCTCACACCCTTTTTGCTCTAGATATTGTCGTCTTGGTCGTCGTTATGTGATTACAGCTGCCAAGTAATTATTGGATATATCTGACCTCAATAGCCTTTTGCTTAAAGGCATAAATAGGAAGCATCATAACTATAGCCTTCGTCCTTCGAGGGCTTGTTATAGTTTGTATAGAATGGTGAAAAGTCCAATGTATTGTGACAGGATTGGTTCTGGAGACATGTCATAATAAGAGGTCCAATTATTTTGTAGCTTAACTTGTATGACTTGATCATTTACTTCTTTTTATAGTAAGTAGTAATTCGACAATATTTCGTAAAAGTTACTTAAAACACGTTCGAATTCGATAGTTGATTAGGCCACGGAATCTACTTTAATAAAAGAAGACACGGTTAAGAAACGAACGGGTTGAGGAAAGGAAAAGAGATACCCGGGCATCTTAATTTATGTCCATCATTAATTGTGCAAAGTGAGGTGATAGTAAATTCGTAAAATAGTTTCTACTTTATAGTATGGAGCTAGCTTTTACTATAAGGATTAGTTTAAAACCTGCCACAGCTAGTTGCTTAATTATTTACTTATTACAAACACATGACTCCACGTGTAAAAGGGGAGTTAATCTAATATCTACTCTGAAAATACCGATCGTAGGTGATTCTATTAGTATTATATCAAGAAAGAATCTATTAAGTTTTGCTAAAATTGACCTTTGGTCCCCTCCAGAATAAATAACGTAGAAAAAACATCTGTTACGGTTTTATTAACTGTGCCACGAGGAACCAGAGCCAGGCTGGCTAAGCTCTAAACCTTGGCTTCAGCTGAAAGCTAGTCTACTGAACACATAAAAGTAACCTTCGGCTATGTTTAAGGCTACCAAGGTATGGCTCATAAGAGTACAATACAGGGGCTATTCTAATTTCTAGTGCAAGTGAGTAAAGTAGAAGTCTCCGTTAACCCACCAAAAGGATAAAGGAGAAATAGATACTACTACTACTAAGTACTAATAAGCTCTCAAGATAGCTCAATTAGTTATTGGCAAGGTTAATTTAAGAGAAGGATTAAAATTTAAATCTCAATAACAGGAGAAGTAGACCGTCTTGTTAAGAAGTTGACTAAGATCAGACTGTAATTTACCTCATCACTATTCTATCGGGCCAGAATATAGGGACATTTGGGATGAACAGTCCACCTTTTTGGGACGAGAAATAGATATTAATAAGAAAATGTTTACATTTCTTCTTTTTATATATATATAAATGTTATTATTACATAGTTGAAATTGGGGTCTCTGTCATTACAGCTAGTAACGGAATATCATTCCTTTTTTACCTTATACGTGCTTCAGAGTGCAGTCCCAACTAGAAGTTTCGTACTATTGAAGACACTTTCCCTCTTCTGCGGGTCTCAATCTCAAAGGCGCAACAGTTAATCAAACAGGTCAAAATATTATTTCCTTTGTTAGTTGTTTGGCCAGCGGGTAAGGACTTTGCCATTATTAAACATAAAATTAGACTCTGTTTAAATTCAATGCTAATTTGACTTTTAATTATTAACTAATCAATTAACTTAATTAAAATATCTACGTAAAAGATAAGTAGATAGCTAGTTTCGATTAGAGAAGACAAGGATGAGCTAAAACGGTTTTAACTACTTTTAACTCCAACCATGGATGGTCATGCCCTAGAAGTAGAGTCAAATAAAGAGTTAAAATTTCGAAAAAGGAAACAGAAAACTGATAACAAAGTGAAGTAGCGTAAATGGCTCTAACGGCCGTTAGCAAGATGGCTAATGGTGGAATCCTTGCATGGACTAGGAGGCAAGCTACTCTTCCCAGAAGCAACAAGGCGTTTTACGAAGCCCTCGATTCTTTGTCCGTTGGTCTCCGTTAGTAACCGCTTCCCGCCAAACGGTAACGACTGTACACCTCTCTCATGCAGCACTTCGTCTTCCTCTCTCGGGCCCACCGTTCCGTCACTGTTCAATCCGTTTGCCTGCGACACATTTCACGCCGTCAATAGTTCAGTTTTTTCACTACAAATCTCTTCTTTAAATGGGATTTTACAGTGGTAAAATACTACGATGATTCTTTTCTTTTCGTAAAATTTTCCTAGCAACCAAACTAATGTCCATCGGCATTTTTTACCTGGATTCTAACGTAGTCCGCACGATTCCAACAGAATGCGTTACCTAACATCTGGTCTACAGTTTCCGAAACTCCGTCCAGAACAATGTCAACAATTGACGACGTCGAGCACTCGCCGTTATGACGGACCTTCCTCACTCTAGGTGGTGATCCGCTCAACGGACCGTTACCTAATGACAGAACGAGCAGATCCTCCACGCTGTTAACCAACGGGAAGTCCCGCTTGTTGTGGAGTACGTGAGTAACTGCCGCTGCCGTTGGGTTGTTCATCACCAGACCTCCGTCAATTGCGGTGCACGACGTCTTCCCGTCGGTAGACGTTAAGTTAAACGGCTTGAATACGCTTGGAGTCGCTGACGTGGCGCGGCAGACTTTCCATAGCTCAAAGTTGAAACTAGGCGACTCCAACGCGTCCGCGCGAGAGAACACAAAAGGAGCAGAGCTCCTGAGGTCAAAGCAAGGAACGAGAAGAGGCTTACACGTGTCCCTCAAGGTCAAAATTGTCCCATCCTCTCTCCTAAACGCTTCCTTCAATACCTTATCCATGCTCTTGCCGGAGAGTATCCTTCGCCGTCCGAGGAATCCGGCTGTCTTAACCTTGAAAATTTCGGAGTTGTTCTCGGCAACAAATGCAACAGCTTCTCTAGCAGAAAACAGGGGCCTTCCGCAACCGTCGTCAGCGACAAGCATGGAGGAGAGGATAGCTCCAATACCGGTGCCAGCGACAATGTCGAAGAAATCGACGATTCTCGCGTTTGAATCTCCAAACTTGAGGCGGATCTGGTCCTCGAGGTGGATAAGAGAGGCGCCGGCAACAATCGCGGTGGTTCCACCGCCGTCAATGCTGAGCACTCGCGTCTTATTAGCGGTTTCGCAGTGAGAGAGCCATTTCTGCTCCAGTTTCGAGAAGATCTCCAGAGTAACCTTACTCAGTTCCATTTTCTCTCTTTCTTTCTCACTGACTCACTCCCTCTGCAAGTATATTTTAAAGCTTCTACTGTGTCTGTCTCACGCGTTCTTGTTGAAAGGCATTAATAACTGAACCATGCACTGCTTGTGGGCTCTGAGTTCGTTGGGAGTTAAAACCGGGAGTGAAGTGAAGAGAGTGTGTTAAAGGGGCTTGCTTATATATACTCGCACTCCCCTGTAGTAGTTCTTAATCTGTTTTTACCTTATACTTGGGGCAGTTAAAGGTCCATTAACTCTAAAGGTATTTGATATTATTTTTTTATTTTTTAACTCCTTTTTTTGTTTAATTGAATTTTATAATTTGTCAGAACTACGAGTCCTAAATCCTAATGACTGAGTATGGACTGTCCTTGCACGTGCAACAGCGCGTGTTCTTATCGGGTAACGGGAAGCGACAACCTCGGCTTTTTACTAGGCTCGGCTTCCGCTTTGCTTATTGAGACCCAAACCACCATTAAATGCTTTGCTTTTTCTTGTCTTTTATTTACTTTTTTCTTCTTCTTCATCGTCAATATTTATCCTGCTAAAGGCCTTATTTGGTAGGATTAAGAAAAAGAAAGGGTTACGGCATGCTAACTAATCATGTTGTCTTACATTTGTACCGGTGATTACTCAGAAAATTGATAGATCGATGAAGGAAACAAACCCTTAAATTAAGTAGTTTGGAATCTAACTCTATTAGGTGATTTTGGGATAGGAAAAAGAAGTCCCCACAAGGCCAGCATTAGAAGAGAGAGCGCAATTAAGCTCCCACAAGGTCAAAGATTTAGAGTAAAACAATAATGATGAATGATGATCGATGGAGAACACAGCAATGTCAAAGAGTCAAGACAGATATAGCATGATTAGAGAGAAGTTAGAAAGAGCTTGAAGTATATGTAATTAGTACTAATTCCGGAGCAAATTTAGGCAATCACGCCAAGTTCCTTACTTGTACTGCTCTTTCTTTATTTGTGTTCTAAAGTTTCTTGACAAACTGGCTAGTTAGTTCTCATTAACAAAGAAAGAAAAAGCTGGTTAGTTAATCCACCATCCAAGAGCACGGAAGGGTTTCTCTATTTTGATGTCAAATAGTTAGGCTGTACATGTTTCATCCACAATCTTTGCAGTAAATAATAAATATGTCATTAGTTCATACTTCTCGTGATGATTAGATTATAAGTAGGAATGCACATTGGTATTACATACTCAAGTCTGCTGTCTGAATTCTTCCAACTTGTCATCCTTTCACTTCTTATACGAATCATCACCTACGAGGTAACCCTACCCTCTGAAATCTGAAATTTGGTGGTTGTCCCAGGTCTGGCGTAGCAAGAAAACGGAAAAGCTAACAACGACAGCTGCACACGGCAACCACCAAGACTTGAATTCTTCATAACGTTCCCGGTTCATTGTTCCTGTTAGACGTTGGAAACTTACTTTTCAGAGATACCCTTATCCCGTGCTATTTCTTCCCTAATTATGGAATAAGGATAAGCCAGCCTCTTCTCTGTTAATCCAACCAACACTAGTTCCCTTTATGTGGTTATTTTGGAACAACTCAACCATCCGATAAAAACACTCAAGTCTCTTTGATAATCTTTACTGTTTACTGCCATGAGAAAAGTTTTTGTTCCCAGTACAGATCTTCTGTTTAGTATAACTATTTCTATCATTTTTGTTTAAATTTTTAAGTCACTAGTCACTCGTAATTATCACGAGTGTGACTTAAGTGTAACGTCGTAACACTTATATCACAGGCGTGATAATTATGTTTAAGTGCCAGTGTCATTTAAAATTTAAACAAAAATGACTATATATTTATTAACTAAACAGAATAAGAAGATCTTGTCTGAAGTATCAGGCACCTAGTTGACGATGAACCAATATTTTCTATTCAATATTATCCTGTCTTATTTTATTTTATAAAATTTTAATTATTTATTTTGTAAGACTCACGCGGGATTTATGCGAAACTTATATAAAATTTATATAAATAAACATTTGAGATTTATTAGACACAATAAAATATTATAATATTAAACAAGAGATCTGGACTCTTTATTAGCTCGTATAGCTGTCATTATCTCTGAATCTTTAGTCTACATGTCCACGCCTTCCGTGGTACTAGACAGTAGACACAACCTGTCTCCTCACAAGAAGTCCATGAGAGACCCGAATTTTCAATTTTGGGATTTAATGCTCGTCCAGACAAAAGTTACAACATAAATTAACAGCCCATAGATTTATTATTCATCGACTCCGGAATTAATTAGCTGGAGCTGGCATGCCATCAATTCAATTACGTTTATTGATGGCTGTTTGTTTTTGTTTTTTTCTTCATTTTTTGTTGTTATTTTTGTAAAAAGAAAAAATAGGTAAGTAAAACGTATTTGGTTTACTCTGTTGCGATTTTTTGTTTCTGAAAATAAAAAAACTACAACATTTTTACGGAAACCAAAAAATAACGTTTCTCTGAATTTTGACAACATGTTTTTTTCAATAAAAAACCAACA
>JANIHY010000009.1:31804731-31824922 GCA_027479065.1 Erythroxylum brevipes
TATAATGATAATTAATTAATTTAAAAATATAATGTATTATATTATAATTATTACACATAATAGTATAATTACAAAAATAGAAACATGTTAATAAAACCAAACATGTTTTTGTTTTTCAGTTTTTTATTAGAAATCTCTACCAAACAGGTTTTTGTTTTCAGTTTTTATATTACAAATCTCAACCAAACAGATTTTCGTTTTTTTAAGGAAAAAATAGAAACAAAAAACAGGAAATAGAAACCAAAAACAATAACAGAAAAATAGAAGTGGAACCAAACGACACCTTAGTTAACGTTTCTAAATTTTAATAGTAAATAACGTAAAAGGTTATGAGTGATACTCAAAAAAAAAGTTAAGAGGGTAAATGATAATTTTTTAAAATTTTAACTAAAATAAATAATTTCAAATAATAGAATATTCAATATAATTAATTTTTATCATTAAAATAATTAGACAAGTGCCATTTTAAAATCTATATTAAATAAATTTATGAATTTATAAATTACCACATTTAAATTAATTATTTTAAGTACTTTATACTTTGAAGGGCTTCCTGGTACCGTTAAAAAATAAAATAACAGCCATAAGCATAAAATAGGCCGAAAGAAGATCGAAAATATCAGGCCTCCCAAGATTGAGGTAACTCTCTCAGAAGCGTGGAGCTGTCCAGCTCAGCAGCCCAACAGTGGTGGTCGGCAGGAAAGTTCTTATCCACAAACCGCCCCCTGCACTCACTGTCTAATTCTCTATTTTTTTTGCTGTGCTGCTTCAATGGCGACGTCATTTTCTTCAACTTCACTGATTGGTTCCATCTTCAATTCCACCTCAAACCTTTCCAAAACTCTCCCCTCCCTCTCTGGTACTTCAGAATTCCAGTATTTAGTTGACCGGTTTTGCATGGATGCCAGACATTGTAAAGATAATTATTTGTTCATACAGGTTCCTTTCCTGGCCGTGCCAATGCTACCTTAACACGTCGTTACAATTTGTGTAGCCCTGCGGTTCACTACGCAAGTTTCCATCACTGCGCGATGAAGCTTACTGGCAGACCTATTCTCGTGCAACGAACACAGAATAGGCGAGTATTAGCACACTATCTGATTAGACGATGTTAGTATATGAATAAATTGCTTGTCGTTTGGGTTTCGTCATGTGATGTTTTGTTGCTTTGTTGGATTTAGAACCGGAGTAGTGAGATGTGCGACGATTGAAGAAATCGAAGCAGAGAAGTCTTCTATTGAGAAAGATGCTGTGAGTGTGATTTTACTCATCTTTGAATTTTTCTTTTGGATGTTTTGATTTGATAATCATTTGGGAATATTGTTTGTTATCAGAAGGAAAGAATGGAGAAAACTATTGAAACAGTTCGAACGAATTTTAATTCTGTGAGGACAGGAAGAGCTAATCCATCCATGTTAGATAAAATCGAGGTATGAATCCTTTTGCATTTTTGTGTAAACACATTTCAGATTGTCTTGTGGTTATTTTCTGTGGAAATGAAGATATGCTACGATAGAGGGTAAGTATGTGTGGTTACTGGCAGCTAAAACTATAAAATCATTTTGAAAGCAATTCATATGATGCGTGAGTAACAAACTCCAAAATTCTTATCATGAAGCAGAAAAATTAATGAAAACTTCTCTTCCTAGTTCATCTTATATATGTTTCTTTGAAAGAGTGTTTTCCGCTTAAAGTGAAGAATGATTTCTACTATAGTTATCTATATCTTTTCAAATCGCTGCAAGAAAATGGCTGTGACTCAATCCGCCACTAGCTTTTTAAGAAATTTCTTTTTTAAGTAAGTGTGCTCCGTGTACATGGTTTGGAAGACAGCATATGACCTCTGTACAAATTGTCAGGGAATTCTGCTAATCGCAGTCTATCACAGTGTTCATGCTTTGTACCTTTCTTGGAAAAACTTTGAGAATGTGCGATTACAGGTGGACTATTATGGAACTCCTGTCAGCTTGAAGAGCATAGCCCAAATCAGTACTCCTGATGCTAGCTCTCTCTTGGTCCAGCCATATGACAAATCCAGGTACTAAATTAACTAGGGACGTGCACTAGCTGATAATCCATTTGCATTTGCATTTTGTGATAAATTTAGCATTAGGATTAGATTGTTTAGATGGATAAAGCATCCGCTTATTTAGAGCTCCATGAACAAAATGTGTTATAAATGTAAAATCTCTCTGTTTCCACATAATATTTTATAGCAATGCTTAACATTTCTTATTTCTCAGTTTAAAGGCTATAGAGAAGGCTATTGTTGGCTCTGATCTTGGCCTGACGCCAAACAATGATGGTGAAGTCATACGGTTGTCTGTTCCTCAATTGACATCTGAGAGAAGGAAGGTAATTTTACTTATTTGGTTTTCTTACCTTTATCAATTGCCAACTTTCTGCTAGATCTACAAGGCTTTTTGGCATGGAATTACATTTATAAACTCTCTCCTATAAGATGTAAAATTGATGTTTGTGTCAAGTCGGGATCTCTCTTAATTAGTAACGATACGTCTCCATCATTTATCTTATCTTAGTTGCATTTTGGGTACAAAATTCCATTTTTTCCGTCAATCTCGTTAGCATAAATCAAAATGCTTTGCATTCTTGGGTTTCTTAATCTTCCGTTGATCCAGCGTGGAATCTCAGTATCATGAATGATACTCTCTCTCTCTCTCTCTCGCTCTCTCTCTTTCCAATATTATTTTCAGAATCACACTATTAAAACACTTCCGCTTTTCCCTAGCCTCATTTAGTAGCTTAATGACAGTTGCTTAACAGTTTCATTTGAAAGGGGACATTAAGGATCCATGCTGGATGTCCTCAGTATCAACTGAAAATGTCTGTTTAGTTTATCTGACAGTGAGACTCATGTTTGCTTCATTGTCTTCCTTTTCTCCTTCAAGTCCTTTATTTTCCCCATTTCCTCATTATTTGTCCCACCTAAATTCTGCTCAAGTCGAAAGATTTATGTATGTTTGCATATCAAGCTGGAAGAGACAACGATATATTCAGGGTTTGGGGAGATCCAGTAGTATATAGCCTTATTCCTAACTAGTAAAGATCAATTAGAAATTTCTCATTCTGCAGGATGAATTTAGATGTGTAGCATTCTCAGAAGAACATGGGGTTTCCTTTGAGCATCTTAATGATTTCTTCTCACATTCTCTTTTTACAGGAGTTGTCAAAAATGGTGGCTAAGCAAGCTGAGGAAGGGAAGGTATATATGGATTTTAGTCGTTGCTGATGTAACTCTCTGCAGTTTTGAATTTAGTATTTAAATACCCAGAGTTTCTCATGTTCTCTCATGGGTGAAACAACTTTGGTAAACTTATCTTGGTCCTGAAGCAATCGTTTATTCTACCTACAATAGACATTTACTTCCCTGAATTTATGATGGATAACAAGTATGTGTTTTAGCACTTGTGATTTTCTTGGGACATGAAAGCGGAGAGGCTTAGATTTTGCAGCCATTTAAAAAGGCCAGAAGTTGCATTTTCATTATAGTTCTATCTGGATGCTAATCAATGTCTGGTTCAGTGTTTTCCACTTTCCTCTCTCATGTTTTTTTTTTTGTATAGGTTGCTTTGAGGAATGTCAGACGAGATGCACTGAAAGCATATGAGAAACTTGAAAAGGTTTGGAGTGAGAAGCACACAAGATGTTGAATGATTTATTTCCTTGAGAAGTTTGCTGTTGATCTTACTCATATTCTTCTCCTCAGGAGAAGAAGCTTTCAGAAGACAATGTGAAAGACTTATCAAGTGATTTGCAGGTAACATGCTAATGATTATTATTTTTCCATTAGCTGATCTGAATTTAGATTTTTTTTATCAAATGTGCCTTCTGCTTTGAGCAACTACCATCAGCTTCGCTAGATATTGAGTTTTAATCATATGAACTTATTACCAAAATTTTCAAGCAACATATTTGGGATATTTCTAGCAATAAGTTGAATGATTTTATTATGCACTACTAGAACAGTTTTCTGGAGAATAGTTTCAGAGGTTTAGAGTTGGCGTTCAGGAACTCTCCAGAAATGAAGTATTGAAAAGTTAATACATTACTTGGTGCATGTCATCAATTTTAAACCTCAGTCATGACTAAGATCTTGTACTTTGTGTAATATGTTCAATTCTCCTGGATAGAGGCAAGTATTTAGGGTAAATTGGTATGTTGCAATGTGTACTTGCAGAAGGATAACTTGATGAAGTTGTAAAATGCTAATTAATTGCACATTTAATTCTCATTTTACATGTGGTTCCTACATATGTCATTACTTGTTTGGATCTTTGTCTCTTTGATGTTGTCTGTTGACCTTTCAGTTTGTGAAGAATCACTTCTGCCATTTTATTAGATTTAAAGAATTATTGTAATTCTTTTGCAGAAGCTCACGGATGGATATATAAAGAAGATTGAGACTATCTATAAACAAAAAGAAACGGTATCATTCTAATTCTGACTGATTGAATGGGACCTGAGTGTTGATATTTTTCAGAGATACTTCTATCATAATTACTTTCTTGGATTGCAAAAATATTGCTATATTTTTTTTCTTTCTTGGATAAGAAAGAATGCATAAATGCACCCTAGGTTCCACTGATTCCTGTTAACTATAGTAGTTGTAAAAACTAGAGTAGAAGCTTATCATGATCAGATTCATGGGAAGAATAGGTAGTTCCAATCCCCTGACCCTATGCTAGTGTACGAAATTGATTATTTTATACAGATGGATCAATGGGCATTTTTATAGCGTTGAGTTAATTTGGACCAAGCACTTCAAATTTGGCTTAACTGCAGTTGTGCCACAAACCATGCACTGATTTTGAGAACCTGGATTCTGGATATTTATTTATGGTTGAGAATTAGTTGCAAAGCTGTAATATGTGGCAGGATATGGAAGAAGGGCCTTTAAATGCTTGTTATTTCTCAGCAGCTAGAATGTTGTCACAGTAAATAAGCTAAATTTATTCACTTTGGCAGAAAATGCAGTGATATATCCTAACATGAAATTGATATGAGCTCATAGTCAAAGTGAGAGGCAAGGATGATTTTGATTGCTTTCTTATCACTATTTAATCTTGTGAGCAGAAGAAACAAAATTATATTATCTTTGTGGATTCCATTTAGTACTGCTGTTTTAAATTTATATGCCACTTGTAATCTTTATCGTATGAGACCTTCACTCTTTTTCTTTTTCACCTTTCTTTTTCAGGAGTTGCTTAAAGTTTAGTAACATGTTTTTGTACAGATATATCTGGTGAGCTCGTTTTCCTTTTTGAATTAATTTGTGATTCATACTGCCCATAACTAGAACAATTCACTTTATAGACTGCTAATTGATTACTTTTTTCAAATGGATTACAAACTGACAGTCTACACAAGTTTTCCAGAGCGTCATCTGTACAGTACTGTCTGAAGTTGAACATGATTTGAAGTAGTTTCTCAATAATAATTTCTGTCACGGTGGTTTAAATGCTTTGACAATGTGGAGCACATCATAATGCCAATGGTTCTTTCCATTAAAATGAAGTTCAGGGTAATCTAATGTATATGCAAAGAAAACTACTAGAAAAACAATAGCCTGACTGCTTGTAGCTTTTGGTTGAGGTAACTAAAAGGTATATGCACATGCTGTTTCCATATAAGTTGGACATGGGAATGATTCTCTAAACTGATCCAAACATCGTGTCATGTGAATACTGTTTCTTTAATAAACTGGGATACTCATAAAATGGGGTCGCCCATTGTGTCTCATTGTCAATGTATTGCGTGGCCATGTGTCATTCCCCCGACAATTCCAACCCCAAGAAGCTGTTTAGCCTGAAAACACTTTGAGAGTGGGTTACTTGCTGAACATCCCGTCGACTGTTTCATTTTTTGTTTCACGGTTCTTTACAAGACGGGAAGTTAGTATAGAGTTTACATTTGAATGGCTTGGCCATTCGTTAGGCACCAGCCACTCCTACTTCAAAACAAGAAACTAGAACAGGAAAATGAGTAGAGCCAATAGATTAAAAAACAAACACTAAAGAAAGACCAGAGTTGGTACATCAAGAACAAAAGAGCATAACTAAGGCATCAATGCAATTGGGTGGATGTAGATCAAATTCCCTAAAGAAAAGATGTCTCCTACTCTAGTGGAGTAAATTTTTAGCATTTCCAAAAGCTAAAACAAGCTTAGATTCTAACGTTACAGCATCCACATATTCGAACAACCCAACAATTCCAAGGGATAGTATTAGACTGGCGAGATTGATGCAAAGAAACTTCTTATTGTTTATAGTATAAATAATCAACAAAAAGCAAAAAAAGTTTTCTTCTTTCTCTAAAATTATAATTGTTTTAAAAAATCATTATCTAACCTCCTTTGAAATAAACACCTCTTAGGCACAGCACAGTTGATGTTTTCTAATTTTAAATAATGTGACGCATCCATTAACTTTTTAAAAAAAGGATAAAATTATAAATAAACAATTAAATATTTGAATATAAATAACAAATATATGACATAATTAACCCTGACTTATTTTCTATAGTTCATTCCATTGTTTTAAAATTTCTGGAGTTTGGGATTGCGAAATGAACAAAAGGTACAGAAAGTTAAAAGAAAATCACGACAGGTTTTAAACCAAGAGTTGAAGAAGTTCATACAGAAACAATCCACATGCTCCGTCACTTTGAGATTTATTCGTAATATTTTGACCCCTTAAAAGCAAAGAACGAATAGACAATGTCTACAACGTAGAGAAGCTAGATGACATCGGTCAAAGTTTCGAATAAAAAGAGCAGCAGCACCAGCAGCTGTAAATGAAGTTTCCAGACCACTAACAATTATGTAGGTGTTGTTTGTGGAAAGTTCAACTTATGGCTTTACGAATGAATGAAAAAAAAAAGTAGCTAAGGTGCCAAAGAGTTAGTTTTTCTTAATTTCTGATTTATTACTATTTTAGTTTCCATGGAAGATTTTGACTTGAGACATAAATTTTAGTTCATGTTACTCTTAATTTGTATATTTTTTTTACAAAATTAAGTGAAGTCGTGAGTTTGAACCGCCCTCATATATACAGTCATTTAAAACTTGAGGCTAAAGCTTTCCTTCTCGCAAGGGATCTATCCGGTTCGATCAGGAATTACTCTAGAGGTGGATGACTTAAAGATGTCTTCCTATAATTGGGACCCTCTTAAGATACCTCGTAGACAATAAAACAAAAAAAAGTTTCAATTTAGAAAAATAGGTTAACTGTTGCGAGCGGAGTATAAAAGTCCAAGGAGATCTCCTCGTACACGACGGCTTGTCACTTGTGGGAATTTGGATCACTGGAAAAGAAGGTTTTTATGAATGAAAAAAGGGAGCCAATGTTCTAAAGACTTAATTGTGTATTTTTAAAGACCCCAATTACTAAAGTTTTAAGTAAAAGATGAATTTTAATTCATGTTAATGTCACTCTCAATTTATTTTGAAAAAATTGGATATTCTAATATAAAAATTAAAGTTGTTGATATAATTAATAAAAGATGTATAATGTATGATTCCTAAAATGTACTATAAATCTCTGTTTTAGCAAAAATATCTTTTATTTTTATCACTATAGTAATTGATAATAAACGTTAAAAATTTTGAACCTTTTTAAAACATAATTTACTATTAATAAATAATATTTTTATAAAAATTATCTTACAAATACAATCTTGTATTCATTTTTTAAGTCTTGTACCTTAAGCTAGAAAAATAGATTGAACAACTTATAATAATACTAGTTGAATCAATCAATTTCTAGGTCATAAATTAAAACAGTAATATATATTTGACTTAGTTTAACCGTTAGGCATTCTTCTAGCTAAATCACATATTAGAAAAGTGAGCATATTTTATTTGAAAAACTAAAATGGATCACATATTAGAAAAGTTATCATTTTCTTAGATAAAAAAATGGCTATGTAGTAGTAAATTCCCCTGTGTATAATGAAAGATGTCTATTCTTCATTAAATTTATTCCTTTTGATCCAGTTATATCTTGCCTAAGCATCCATGAAGCTTACTATATTTTGATGTTGTAGCCACATACTGGTCTATCCTAGGTAAGGAATTGATTTTCGGACATATCTTATTTGTGTAAAGTCGACTTATTTCCTCCACTTTCCATTAACCTTCTTGAGCATGAATATATTGGCTAACTATTTAGGGTAGTGGACATCTTTGATAAAGTACAATTTTAGTAGTTTGGCTACCTACTCTTCTATGGCATATTAATTCTCTATTGTAAAATTTCTCTTATTCTATCTTATTAGCTTGAAACGGGGTTTATAATTTAGCTTGTGGGAGACTATCTCCCTCTTAACCTTATGCATGTCTAATGGACATCGTAAAAGAAGTCCAATTGTTGGAGCAAGAACTTTTTTAGGTCTTTATTAACAGTATTCTCTATATTGGCTCTAATTTTAAAGGTATCATAGTCTTCATGCTTTCTTATTATGAGCTGACATCTAACTCTTCCCCATTAATGGTGAAAACATTGTTTCTTTTTTAAGCATTGTAGACTAATATTATTTATCATTCTTTGGTCTCTCTGTACCTTTGCCATCTTAATCGAGGTTAAGAACTTTATGATAAATAAGATTACACGTACTATATATAAAATATATTTTTAATGACATTATACACAGACGACCTCCTTACTACAAAGAACTTTATTATATATAACCTATCTTCACCTTGTTACTAACATCATGTGTGCCAAGTTTTAAGGTCTATATCTATTATTGGAGAAGTGTTACATGAACCTCACAATTATTTATTAGAAAGTAGCCACCTAGGCAAGGAGTAAGATCTGAGACCATGATCAGGATGGAAGCAAAGGCTTTGCATTTTTGGATATTAGATACACCATAAAGGTTCATAAGTTATCTATAACGATGCATATGATTGATAGGGGCATATATGCCATCAGAGGTATCCATGATTATAATCTTAAGTCCAATCCTGATTCTCTCAAATAAGGTCTCATTTTTTTTTCTAGATTCTCTTAAATAAGGCATTCAAAGATTTGTATTCAATTGATAGGGTTACAAAGTAAATATGACATTATTGCTGATGGTAGTTATAGGATGTCAACTTAGGGTGTAAGGTTAAGGGTGTGGATGAGGCTCCCGTGGTGATGTTTATGAGATATGCACTATAGATAAAAGTTTATATGATGTGAATGGTTCAAAATGGTAGAGGTTGCACGATGTGAGCATAAAGAATAAGGTTGTGGGGAGTAAATGAGGCCCCCTAATAACGGTTGTAGGATATGGGGTTGGTTCCTTTCATTAGTATGCTACTTTTACAACATTTGCCTCACTTATTTTTTACGTCATAATTTTGGTTATTTGGTCCCTAGGTTACTCATGGATGCAATGGGCTTAAAGTGTATTGGTTATTCTAGTGGCATTAGGATAAGGATTGTTTCTATTCGTTTCCATTTTTCCAATTTAGGATGGTGATAACTCATCTATTATCTAGATTCTCTCAAATAAGGTCTCATCTATTTTCTAGATTCTCTTAAATAAGGTATTCAAAGATTTCACTAAATACCCGTAGGCAAATCCAAATGATGTAGATTGAATTCCTAGTAAGATTTTTAGTCTAATCTCAACTTATCATACCTTCAAAGATAAATAACAATAAGTTAAGGGTGTTCTTTCCCTAAATACTATGATGCTTAATTAGTAAGTTAAAGAATGCCACTTATATAGATAAATCACAAAGTTTACTTAGTGTAAGTAGTTATGAAAACTTACTTTGATATATATCCCTTTTATAGGCAATCCATCTAAGTGTAGTTAAACTAACCATCCTCAGTAGAGTTAGATCTAACTTCTACTATGTAGCTGAGTTTGTCTTTGATTAGGACTCTAACTCTTAGCATGACTGAATTTTACTTTAATTAGACTTATCTTTCTTGAATAATTGGACTCTTAAGTGAGTCTAATGTAGTGGATTGGTAGGTCTATTAAGATAATCCAAGCCTAATTCATGCACATATTAAGTGTGTGTGACTTATAAAGTATCCTATCCAATATATCATACCACTAGTGCATTACTGTTTTTTCATTACAAACCATATAATTGTGGGTTAATGTCCTTAAATAGTTAGTTTTTTCACCTTCAAATATGATACGATTTTCCTTAACTATATTGCCCTCTTATTGGAACAAAATCTCCTTTTGATATGGATACAACATCTTACCAGTGAAAAAGTAAACCTTATCAATCAATGACTCATTAAATAATTAGTCATTTAAGGTAATAAATCATATATATTTTGTATACATATAGAAGAAAAATAAACGATATATGATTAAGAAAACATAATATTCAATAAAGTATCCGTACTATCATAATAATAGACATTTTTTAAGCAATAAAATACTAAAAACTAATAGATTTTAATTCCAATGTATCCTTAGCATTTGATTTTTAACTTATTTCATGTGTTCTAATAAGTTGCAATTCAAACTAATATCATTATATATGGTTCCAATCATAAACCCTACTCAAGATACAACTTAGGCAACACGATAGCAGTATTGAAAAAAATAATCGATAAGTCACATATGGGTTAAAGACCTAAAATAATACAGTAGATGATTGGTCTTAATCACAATTAAAAAAATACATACATGGGTCTAATAAACTGGGATTTCCTTCCTAAGTGTGATTATCATTTGTAACATAATTTATAATCAATTATTTGAATGATAATTAAAAAATTAAACACAATGATCATTAATAAAAGGGTTGAAAATAGTTAAGGATGGAAAAATGGCCTAAGTTGGTCCTATCCATCTGGTTCTTATCCAAAGTCAATAAGTTTGATATGAGTTGATTGGGTATTGAATCGAGCTTGGGCTTCATACCAATTATGTATCTTGAAAATAACATTATTATATTAAACTAAAAAAATAGTGTCATTTTATTAATGGATGGATTAAAACTAAAAATCCTAAATTGAAATGTACTTGCTCACTGTTGTCACTATCTTCCTTTAACTATCTTGTGTTGACATCTTCCATCTCTTTGCCACTCACTTGGTTTTTGATCATTGCTCTCATTCTCACTAGCTTTCTTTGGTATTTCTCTTCTTGACAACCTTTAAGTTATCATCTTTTTTGAGTAACTAAAAGATCTAATACAGATATATGCCATATCACTGAGTATTATTAGAGTATTTGTGGAAGTTTTATATTGCTTATTACCTCTACTTTTTATAATTTAATTATGAGTTTATATATTTCTTTGACTATCATGTTTTTGATATGCCATATAGGAATTCTATTGTGTACATGTGAACCTTATTTTTTGCAAAATCAATTAGTGAAATTACTTGCAAGTTCTTTGTCTGTTTTTATAATTTTTAAAAGGGGCAGTGGAGATTATAGCATCTCATTAAAAAATTATTATTAAGTAGTAAAGTAATTGGATTATTAATTTAGTTAGGTTATGATCTTTTATCTTCTTTTATAGGTACAGATCCACCATTAAAGTATAAAAACAAAAGAGTTAGCTCACAAATACTTCAGAAGTAAAAATTAATGTTTTCTATTTGTCAATTTATAGAATTTACACTATCAAAAGTTTATCAATTGAAAGTTAACATTGTTTACAATTGAATTTGATTGTAAAAGAAATAGACTTACACGCTCTACTTCTAGTTCTAATTTTATAAAAAATGACAATAATAATAGTGTATTAAAAAGTATAAGTTTTAATGATAGATAATGCTTTTTTGTGCCTTCAAAGTTACAGAATTTCTCCTTTTGGCATCTCTCTTTGTTTGATACGGAGAATAAATAAACTAATCCTAAATTAGATTCTTATCTTCAATCTTCTTATTTGGATTATATGGGTAATTATATCTATATTATGAAATATCCTTTGTATTGGTGGAAAGTCTCTCTTTCTCAATGTTAAAAGTGTTTATCTTAATTTAAACTATGCTTTAGGTGGTTGGAGCCATATCTAAACTATTGATAATGATTATGATTAAGAAGCTCTCTTTCTTAATGAAACTAGCCCTGTAAAGCCTATTACCGAGTGTTGTGTTTGGTTGTTTATGGATTCATTCATTTGAGTTATTTATTCATAATTTCAATAATTTGTTGCTCCTAAATATCTTTAGTTGTCTAAATTGTTCATTTTTAAGTTTGAAAAATATAAATTTTAGGTTTGGCGTAACTTGAACGCTTTAGGTTGTTTGGTTCTGTACAAACTCAATCAAACATTAAGTTGCCCGAATTCTGATTAAACTTGAACTCAATAACTCATACTTAATCAAGTTTTAGATTGAATTTTTTTAATGATTTTTGCTTATTCTGTTATCGATCTTTATCACTTATTTGATAAAGTAAATACACACAAGAGGGGGGTGAATTGTGTGCAAAAAAATTTGCAAGGTACTTAAAAATTAATAATATGCTCCTAAACAAAATAAATATATAAATAGAAAGGTCATATTAACTTTCAGAAAGATCCTATTAACGTTGAAAACAAAAGGAGCTTGTTAATTGACAGGAGCTTGTTAGCGTTAAAAAAGAAAGGAACCTATTAATCGATAGGAGCCTATTAACACTTAAAACGAAAGGAGCTTGTTAATCAATATGAGCCTATTAACGCTCAAAATGAAAGGAATCTCTTGCGATATAAAAATAGAAGGAGCCTATTGTAAAACTGAAAGAGCCTCTTGCAAGTTGTAAAACACAAAATACTATAATGCGGAAATTTAAAAGTTAAGAAAGAAAGAGTGTGACTCAATAGATTTATACTGGTTCAGCTTATAACGAAGTCTACGTTTAGTCCCCAAGTACTCAACTTGAGTATTTCACTATATAGAGTAGTAAACTTTCACAAACCTCTCCAAGCTCACAAGTACACATTTTTAAAGGTTCTTCAACCTTCCACACTTGTAATGTTTAACAAACCTTTGCAAGCTCTCAATAAGAAAAGTATAAACGATTTAACATTCTCTCTCAAAGAGTGATTTCACTTTCTAGGGCACAAAAAGTTTGATATAACTTTCAAGAATAATGATGCTACTAAGGTATTTCACAAATTTATATGTATTGCAAATACAATGGCTCTACCTTAAGTAAACATTTTCTTCAACTAGCCATTGCTTAATCTTTGATATCATCCCTGCTTAAATCTTTGAAATTCAGACATTAAGATAAATGTTTTTTCAAAACTTCTGGAGGTAATTATTCGAATTACTAAGATCCTTCTGGATGTCATGAAATCATTTCTAATTAGGTAAGTTCATAAAGAAGTTTCCTGCAAGAAAGTAAGCAATTATCCTATGATTTTATTTCCTTTTAAGAACTATATCGTTGTCTATACAAGGAAATAAATCTAATTTAAAATTCAAAATATTATAAAGTTATCATCAAAACTGTTAAACATAAAACTTGAGCTAATAATCTCCCCTTTTTTGATGACAAGAAATAATATTATATATATTTTCAAAATTCAAATAATAAGAAAAGATTTCGGAAGATACTTGTAAACATTAAATGTTCTTACTCACAATCATAATTAAAAGGAGCCTAACTTTTAAAGGAAGGAGCCTATCATTTGTATAATACAGAATAAACTTCACAAGTTCAATGAAAATTTCGACAGTAGTTATCAAAACATAACACAAATATCATCAAAAAACAAATATATCACCAAGGCAATACTAAAAATATATCACAGATGCAAAGTATATAATTAACTATTCTACCCCTTTGTCATTATAAAAAATAGGAGGGAATGAAATTAACTCGTAAGAAATATTATGAGTATGTAAGAAAAATCCAAGTATAAGTAGTAATAAAGTAAGTTAAGAGAATCAAGAATTTTTCTAAGAAGAACTAGCATGTTTAGGATTTGGTTTTGCAGGTTATTAATTTGGTTACATATTTGGTCTTGATTAAAAAGAAGGTCCCTAAGTTTTTGAAGAATCAAATCATTTGAGCTCTGGAGTATGGCAGGGGCTGATTTTTGCAGGGTAGGACCTAACAGATCTACTATTCTTTCTGACTTCTTCTCTACCCATACAGTGTCCTTTAGCTTATAACCGAATTGGTAGGGAATGGAAGAGTGGAATTTTGTAGGTTCATACCAACTAAGATTATCAAAGGGAAATCCAAAGTAAGCAAAAATCTTGGTTAACAACATCATATATGGCAGACTACCAGTGGTATTCTTATGACTTCCCTTGTCGACCATAAACTTCAAAACCATTGCTGGGAGGTTCATCTTATTGCCTTTTAAAAGATTGTTGACACATATGTATCCAGGAGACTGCATCTTTCTACTGAGCTACTTCTTGGAAGAATTGAAGTAGCCAATATAGATGCAAGGCACAGTAGGTCCAAGTGTCTACATTAGGGTCTCCCTTCATGGGCATTTTTAGTGTGCAGACATATAAAGTTCATAACCTCTCCCAAATCATGGTCAGCAATGTCCCACTTATGACAGGAAAGGTCAGTCCTACTTATAGGAATTACACTCAGAATGTTCCCCAATATTTCTTCCGTAATCAACATCTCACACTCACATACCCAAGAAATGATTTCCATCTTCACATCAATTTCTTCTTCTCTCATATATGTGTAAAAACATCTAACTAAGTCATCACACATTATTTCATTCAAGTTTAAAAATTTTTCCTAACCAATAGAAATCAGATACAGAGAGATAGGAATACCAATTTCATCAAAAAGGGAATTCAACATATGTCCAACGACCACTTTTCTCTTCTTGTAGCTAATTTTATACCTTGCTTCAGCTTTCATTGACCGGAACAACTTCACTAGTGCTGAAGACTCTCCCTTCTTAAGTACGGTGAGTTTCTTTGATTTTGTCCTTTTGGCCTTAGGGAATTCTTCCATGACCTTAGGGAAATCTTCAAACATAACTTCTTCAAAAACTAACTTATCCCTAATAATTGGGTCCTCAATCTTTTCTTCGACCATAGGTGTTTTGCCTTTTCTTATTTCTTCCCTTTTTCTTTTGTTTTGTGATTCTTCTTCTTCTTTCTTTTTAGCCTCAGGAGTTTCTTCTTGTACATCTTTCTTTGCTATACTTGCTGTGGTTTGTGGTCTTTTTATTAATGGAGCTGGTTCTTCATCTCATCGTTTACAATCTAGTTCGCTTCAGGCACTTTCTTATCCTTAAAATTGGGTTGAGGAGTAGTGGAAGGTGGTGTGGAAGTCTTGAAAGAGAAAATAGGCAAAGTAAAAATGAGTAGTGAGAATGGAGGAGAATGGAATGGTACTTTTCTCGCTAGTTCCCCCTCACTAGAAGATTCTTCTGCTTCTTCTTTTTCTTTTTCTTTTTTCTCTTATTCTTTTTCTTCTTCTTCTTCTTCCTCTTCTTCTTCACTAGACTCAGAGACATACTGCTGTTTGTGCTCGGAGGATGAATTATAATCTAATTATAGAGATAGCATAGCCAAAATCTACCTTTTTCTCTCCTCTAGCGTCTCTTGAACGGGTATTTCTAAAACTTGGGGTTTAGAGGAGACAAATTCAATAGGATTGTTCAAAGAACCTACTATTGGACACAGTGAAGAGGACTCAAAAGCAAGACTTTGTTCATGGCAAAGAGTTTTACCATGAGTAGAAGTTGAAGCCAAGGTTTTCTTCGATCCCTTTGATTTTCTTTGTGCCATTGATGTTTAGGAAAATTTTTAAGAAAAACAAAAAGAAAATAGAAAGTTAGGGTGTAGAGAGGAAAAGAATGACGCTTCTGAGAAAGACAAGGATGAGTAGAAGAGAGAAGTCTATTTCTGGTAATATTAAACGATCTTTGAGCGTTGATCTTGTATGGGGATGGGCAGTCTTACACACCAGTAAAGGAAATGTGATTGTTTGCGTATCTTTTATCAGACATATACGGAGAGAAGTTAGAGTAGTGCATGCATTTGTAAAAATTGGTACGATGCCATGGATGACTTCCTTTTTAGGATACGTGTATCCTACTCTGTCAAAATAAAAGGAGCCTTCTAAAATAAGAAGGGCCTTCTAAACTAGTAGGAGCCTACTGAACCAAGAGGAGGTCTCAAAACTGAGAGGGGCCTTCTAAACTAATAGGAGCTTATTAAAATAAGAGGAGGCTTCTAAAGAATCATATTAGAAGGAGCCTGCTAATGTCTGCACAGAGAAGTAGTATAATGAATTCATATAGAAATAATATCAGATAGTCTGCACATACTAAGCTCTTTTCTTAATACACAAAATCTATCTTTAGAGAGTAGCTTAGTGAAGATATCAACTACTTGATTTTCAGTATTAACAGGCAAAAGATTAATGATTCCTTCTAAAACATGGTATCTAAGAAAATGATGCTTGGTTTCTATATGTTTAGTCCTAGAATGATGCATAGGATTTTTTGAAAGATTTATTGCACTAGAACTGACAGTTGCTATATATTCAGTTGCACAATTTTGTTTCTTGCAAAACCTATAAAGTAGACATCCTCTAAGAAATTGACAGTGATCACTTGTATGTTTTTGATCGACTTTATCACCTACATAATCTTCATCACAATAGACAACTATGTTAAATAATCAATTTTTGGATACCATACTTTGAAATCCATAATTCCGTGAAGATATCAAAAGATCCTCTTAACCACTTGAAGGCGGCTTTCCTTTGGATTTAATTGAAAGCGTGCACAAAGGCACACTTTAAGCATAATTTCTGATCTTGGGCTTGTAAGATATAGTAGTGACTCAATCATTCCTCCGTACTTTGTCTCATCCGTAGCCTTGCTTTCTTCATCGTTATCAAGTTTAGTTCCTGTATAAATAGGAGTGCCTATCGGTTTGGCATTCTCAAAATGATACTTCTTTATGAGTTCCTTTGTATATTTGTCTTGGCTAATGATGATCCCTTTTTGTTTGTCTGTTTTGTAATCCGAGAAAGAAAGATAGTTCTCCCATCATACTCATTTCAAACTTCCCTAACATTAATGCTAAGAATTCTTCACAGAAAGATTGAATAGTAGAACTGAATATTATGTAATTAAAATATATTTGCATTATGAGTAATTATTCTCCTTTTTCTTAATAAATAAGTTTTTATCTACCTTTCTTCTTTCAAAGTTATTCTCAAGCAAAAAATTACTTAACCTCTCGTACCATGCTCAAGGAGTATATTTTAGACCATACAGAGCTTTATTAATCAGGATGGTTTTCACCATCAAAGCCTAGAGGTTGTTTAACAAATACTGCTTCGTTAATATATTCATGTAAAAAGGCACTTTTGATATCCATTTGGAACAATTTGAAGTTTCTATAATATGTAAAGGCAAGTAAAATTATAATGGATTCCAATTTAGCAATAGGTGCATAAATATCGTCAAAATCAATACATTCCTGTTGATTATAACCTTGAGCTACAAGTCTACCTTTGTTTCTTACCACCTTACAATTTTTGTCAATTTTGTTTTGAAATATCGAACAAGTTCTAATGACTGACTTGTTTTGTGGATGAGGTACTATATTCCAAAATTTTTTTATCAAACTGATTCAGTTCCTCTTTTATAGTTGAAACCTAGTTTTCATTAGTATGAGCCTCTTCAACAATCTTTGGTTGTAATTGTGAGATGAGGGTAATAAAGTTATTCTTGAAGGATGATCTAGTTCTTAGAATTTCAGAGTGTCTTTTATAATGTACTAATGTGTATTAAGACCTCTCTAATATCTTGGTGTTCTTTTTTATATAGGCCCCTACTGAGAGAAAGGTGCTTACTCTATCCTAGCTTCAGAAGTACCTTTTTGATCTTGTAATTTCGAAGGTACTATAGGTGTATTTTGAGTTTGCGATGTATTTTTAGGAGCCAAAAGATGTTCTTCATCAACTAAATCAGCCGCTGTTGTCGAGGGTAATGCTTCATCAAATACTAAATGTATTGATTCTTCTATCTTCTTTGTTCTTTTGTTGTAAACTCTGAATCCCTTATTAGCAATACTGTAGCGCAAAAAGATAGCTTCATCTGATCTCACATGGAACTTTCCAAGTTTGTCTTTTCCATTGTTTAGAATGAAGCATTTGCAACTAACTGCTTGAAAGTAAGTAACATTTGGTTTTCTTCCTTTTCACGACTCATAAGGGCCTTTTTCAAAATATGTCTTATAATACACATGTTAAGTATGTAACAAACAGTTGACATGGCTTCTGCTCGGTAACCATGGGGTATACTACTTTTGCTTAGCATTATTTTGGCCATATCAATGAGAGTCCTATTCTTTCTCTCAATAATTGCATTCTACTGAGGAGTCATTAGGCATGAAAAATTATGAGATATCCCATTTTCATTATAGAAATCTTAGAATTTTTTGTTATCTAATTCTCCTCCATGATTGCTCTGAATAGATGTAATGTAGTACCCTTTTTTAATATGATTTTTTTTACAAAACTTCTCAAAGACTTCAAAAGTATCTGTTGAGTCAAAATGAATTTATATATATATTATTTTGATGAATAACAAAGAAGTAGTAAAAAACAGACGGAGAGAAAACAGACAGATGGAGAATAAAATACAGACACAGACGCAGACGCAAAATAAAATACAGACGCAGACGCAGACGCAAATACAGACGCAGATGCAAAATAAAAAACAGACACAGACGCATATGCAAATGATAAGCAGATGCAAAAATACAGACGAAGAAGTACAGACGCAGAAACACAGACGCAAAAATACAGACGCAGAAAAGCAGACGGAGAAAAATAGATGGAGAAAAGCAGATGCAAGAGTCAGTTCGAGTTAGTTACAGAACTCAACTGATTAACCGTTTCTTTCAAGATTCAAGAAACAAGATTCAAGAAACAAGAATCAAGAAGCAGTTACAGACGAAGGCTATAAATACAAGTCGAAGTCGAAAATTGCAAAGTTAGACAGTTAGACAAATAGAAAAAGCAAGAGCAAAAGCAAAAAGGTGTTCAATTGATTTACGTTCGCAAACGAACAAGATTGTCTGTGAGACAATTGTGCAAATTAGCTGAGAGCTAGTATTACTGTAACAGGTTTAAAAAACCTTTGTAAGAAAGTAGTAAGGATAGCCTGCAGAGGCTAAGAGTGAAAGAATACTGAGTGTAGAGACCTAAAAAGGCTCGGAAAGAATACTTGTAAAGTTAAAGAGATAGTAAAATCTCAGGAAGACTTCTGAGGACTGGATGTAGCCTATGGTTTGGGGTGAACCAGTATAAAATCGCTGTGTTAACTTCTCTCTACTCTATCTCTCTTTTTAAGTTCAAAGTTCTGTTGTTACTTAAATTTCAAAACAAGTTTTGATTAATTTTAGATTACCAAAGTTTTGTAAAGGAACTTGTTTCTAACAAAACAATTTTGTAAGAGGCTTCAAAAAAAGGGGAATACACAATTCAACCCCCTTCTCGTGTATTCGTTATCATATTATAAGCAGTGTACTAATGTGTGATTTACTTCAACTGGTATCAGAGTTTGGTATCCAAGGATCACTGTAGCAAAGTGTGGATTAGAGATAATGGCAGAATCACATATATACATTGCAGAAGGTGCGTCAGTGACTAGACCTCCAGCATTCAATGGTGAAGATTATCATTACTGGAAAGTCAGAATGCGGTTGTTCATAGAATCTACTCATGTCGACCTTTGGGATGTGATAGAGAATAGACCATATACACCAGTAGATGACGATGGAAATCTTATGCCACGAACCAGATGGACGGTTGACCAAAAGGCGAGAATTCAGCTGAACTCTAAGGCGAAATTTTTCTTGACGTGTGCCCTAAGCAGGAGTGAGTATGACAAAGTCCATGGATGTGACACTGCGAAGGAGATGTGGGACAAATTGTCCATCGCTCATGAAGGCACAAACCAAGTCAAAGAATCGAACATAAGCATTCTTGTGCACCAGTACGAGCTTTTCAAGATGAAAGAAGAAGAATCTATTGATCAAATATTTGGAAGATTTCAAACAATCGTCAATGGATTGAAAGCCCTTGGAAGAACGTACAATAACCAAGATCACGTACGAAAGATCTTAAGAAGTCTTCCGAAGAGGTGGAGACCAAAAGTTACGGCGGTGCAGGAAGCTAAGGATTTGAGCGTGCTAAAGCTTGACGAGTTGCTTGGATCACTGAAGATTCATGAAGTAGAGCTCGATGCTGAAGA